>BSBK01005750.1:2500-385658 GCA_027943335.1 Chamaecyparis obtusa | reverse complement strand
AAAGCCTTGTTGTGCCCTTTTTTTGCAAGTCAATTAACAAATGTTTGTTTGGACATAAAGGCCTTATAAGCTTCTTGAGGTAATAGTTTGCAACATTAAGTCATCGTACATTTGCTATCCTTCTAGATAGGGATATAGTTTTTGGCATACCACATCAACTGGATGAAATCCACTATGGTGTCTGGTAAATCCAATATTTATGTTATAAATTTACTTGTTAAATATTGAAAGGAAAATTGCCATTTTATATTGTTTAGTCAAATTGTCTACAGTTACGTGTTTTTTAGGGTAATCTAAATCCATTATTGTTTATAACTAGTATTCATATATGAAAATAGAGTAAAAGGACATGTAAGAAATAAAAAGTATAACTCAACTTAAAAATTAAAATAAATTGAAAAGATTAATTTTTTCCATGTTGAGTGATGAATGCAAAATCAATATATTTTTATTATTCATTTCTGATCATGTAGATTATAAAAATATAAAAATTTGTTAATGTTATAATTTTGTAAGGAAAAGGCAGTGTGAAATAAATAAATGATAATATACAATATATACAAATTTATTATTAGCTATTTGGCCACATGTTGAGTAAAAAAATGTCATAGTTGCCAATGACAATTGAAATGCTAAACTAAACAATTCCAATGGCTATTAGTCTTATTTATGTAGACATATTTACAACATAGATGGATTAGACATACCTAAAGAAGTAAATAAATTGATATAGTTACACTCTTATAAAAACAAAAATAGAGTAGAACTAAGTGCACTCAAGTAACAGTTGCTTCCATAGCTAGAGGTAACTATCCAATAGCATGATAGGGCTTTGGAATCACCTTGATTTATAGTATGCTATGAAATTTGCATTTGAAATATCTTCTACCAAATGAAAAAAAATTATTTTTTTGGGGCTCTGTGCTATATACCACATATACACGTATTGATTTGTCCCTCCAATTTTTTGTTGTTCGATACAAATAAATTTGAGCCATTGATCCAATTTTATTTCTCAACCATTAATTCTTGAAAAAAATTTGTACTTATTGGAGTAAGTTTTCCAATAAATGGCACAACACAATAAAATCCATAACAAACTTTTACCTTTTTTAGTAGTTAGTTCCTATACTTTAATATTGGATTCAATTTCTTCAAGAAATTCCCCATCTACTTGCTTGTGCATGGATGAAATTGATACCACTCCCCTGAGGCATGACATTGTAACAAAATGGTTTCCCAAAGTTTTTGGTAGCAATTATATGGACTAATGAAATAATCTAAGTGTTCCAAGGTTTGCTTGCACAACTTCTAAGAGACCTAACTTGCCTCTACCAATGACCCTAGTCTTCTCTAGGATCTCCCAAAGGCTTATATGACCAACTAAGGCCTTATCTAGCTCCTCTCCAAGAGCCAAAACCTTGTGCTTCACCTTGAAGGACTAACACCCATGTAGATACTTCACTTCTTCTCTTACACTTAGAAGGATCTAAGTGCCAACTTCTCTCCATTCATGAAATTCATTGCAAAGATGTCTAATGCTTCAACTTCATTCATATCACTTCCATTTGGATACATTTAGAAGGATCTTCAATCCTTTCCTTACCAGTTTCAAGACTTAGCCTTTAGGAGGCCTAATTAGCCCTATTTCCTTATAGCCTTTCCAGAGACCTTCTACCACTTTTTCCAAAAATTTCCCAAAACACTTACTAAAATAATTGGGTATTTGGATACCCTTTTTTATTTTATCAAATATTCTATCACTTTTAGAACCTCATGGCCTCTGTGCACAAGCTTCCTATAAACTAGGTCTAATAGGGCTAAAAGACCTATTTCCTAGGACTAGACTGTATTATTGATTGAATCTCACCCAAATGGATTGGTGAGTTCAAAAATCTCTTAGAACATCAAGATATATCTATAACCCACCTAGAACTATACTTTTTCTATACTCTGTCTCAATACCCTGCAAGAAATCTTCAAATCTTCAACTTCAAACCACTAATAGAGCACTGTTTGCTCGCCTAGGGATTGGTACTAAAAATAGTTTCTCAACACTCCATGAATCCTAATACTAGATATATATAGAATAATGTCTCGCCCTAAAATATTCACCTACCCTCAAGAAGATCCCATGGTTAGATTTCATGGGGGAGACATGAAATGACAAACTAGTCAGGACAGGACTAGGAAGACTACTAAAACTAAAACAATTTAATCAAGACCTTAAAAAAATGAAAATCTACTTGCTTACTAAATTAAAAACACTTAAAAATATCTCAAAAATAAAAATCCACCACTGGTTCAAAGTACTCAACTCATATGATATCACTATCACATTGTAAAGCTCGGGTTCTTCACAAAACAGAGTTGCAAAGCTCTTTTTTTACTAATCACAAATTTATTACAATGATCTCTAACCTCAAGATTTGATCCTTCAATGATATTAGATGTCATTCACCATGTTTTTAGGGTATGTTTTTTGGTCTCCCACTCCTATCTTCTAGGGGATCCTATGTAACCGAGTTGCATGCAAGATTTACCATTATTGCAAATGTTTTCATGACAACTTTCTAACAACATTTGGCATCTTTGTCTTCATGCCACCATCCTAATTCTTAGGACCTCTAACCTCTATATTTCAAGGAACCAACTTCATTTATGGCTTCAAGGCATCTCTATTAAAAAATTCATGTGTTTAGGACACATTAATAGCTCAAATCCAACACTAAGCTTCTACGCCTAAGATTAAATAAAAGAAACTAACAAAGAGTAATTGGTGACCTTATACTAATGACTAAGTCACCTAGTCCACAATTGCAATTACCTTCTAAGGTCTAAAACAAAATCACACAAATCTGACTTGGCTAATGTCAGATACAAGCCCAAAATAGCATAACTATGGAGGTTAGCCTAGGTGTGCTCCTGTACCATCCTCCCAAAAAAAAAGAGTTCAATCCACCCTTGGATTGAGTAAATTAGGATCAATTCCCATCTTCTTAAACTTGGATTCTTTAACCCATACAACATCAGCATCTGATTGACCATGCCACTTGATTAAGTATTCCTTGTATTCCTTGGTTCTAGTCTTTTTGTAGACTCTAGTATCCAGTATACTGTCAGCTTGCTTGACTGTAGAAGTAGGTAGTTAGAGTCCATCCACATCTTGGATGACTTCACTGAGGCTTTGATCCATGTTTGGTGGTGGTCCTTTGTAATGAACTAGATATGCAATATTAAAGATAGGGGATAGTCCACTATCTTCTGGTAGCTCCACTCTAAAAGCATTGTTCCCATACTTTGCCAAGATAGGACAGGGACCTATCATCATCATTTGTAGCTTGTGTGGGACTCCCTTGTGAAGTCTAGACTTGTTTAGGTGCACCATCACCAAGTCTCCCACATTGAACTAAACTTCTCTTCTACTCTCATCCACCTTAGTCTTATGCTTCATGATGTTCTCTATCAAAGTCTTCCTAACTGTATCATGTATCTCATGCATTGTATAGGTAAAGTCATCAGCATATCCACTTCCCTTCACTCCATCCTTCAAGTCTCTTAGCTCATAGACTCCTCTAGGATGTAGACCATATACTATTTCAAAGGGACTCTTCCCTGTGGATCATTTTATAATATCATTATATGCATACTCAGCTTGTCCAATCAACCAATCCCATTGTTGACCATACTCCTTGGTCAAGCACCTTAATATATTTTCAAGGCTTCTATTGACAACCTCAGTCTAACCATCAGTTTGGGGATGGTATGCAGATCCAAAGGACAAATTAGTGCCCAATCTTTTCCAAACAATCTTCCAAAAATTACTCATAAACTTGGTGTCTCTATCTAACACAATACTCATAGGTAACCCATGGATTCTTACTATCTCTTTGAAGAAGAGAGAGGCTATTTGGATGGCATCATTAGTGGTCTTGCATGGCACAAAGTGAGCCATTATGATAAATCTATCCACAACTACATAAACACTATCCATGCCTTATCTTGTCTTGGGTAACCCAACTACAAAATCCATACTCAAGCATTCCCATGGCCTAGTAGGAATAGGTAGTGATTGATATAGGCCTGCATTTGAAGAAGTACCTTTGGTCTTTTGACATACAATGCAATTCTCCACATACCTTCTAACATCAAGGTTCATCCTTTGCCAATAATAGAACCTCTGAATAAGTTCTTGAGTTTTAGTGATTCCAAAGTGACCACTCAATGCACCATTATGTTTTTCCTGAATCAAATTCTCTCTGATAGAACCTCTAGGGACACAACTAATTTCCCTTAAATAAAAGATCACTTTGAAAAGTGTATTCAAGATATTTTCTATGAAAATGATTCTTGTATGCAAAACATACCTTATAAATGTCTGAAAAAATCCTCATCATCTGAATATAGATCCTTGAAATGATCTATTCCCATGCTCTTCAACTAAATCTCTTGGATGGTAAGAGCTCTTCTACACAAGGCATTTTCCACCTTGTTGAGTACTCCTTTCTTGTACTTGATATTGAAATTTTAAGCTTGTAGGTATTCAACCCACTTCATGTGCTTGTGACTCAATTTCTCTTGAGAATTTAGGAAACTAAGAGCTTGATTATCTGAATAAACTATGAACTCCTTGGGAAGAAAATAGTACCTCCATTTCCTTAAAGCCTGAACCAATGCATACATCTCAAGGTCATAAGAAGAGTACTTCTTCTTCGCTTCACTTAACATTTCTGAATGAAAAGCCACTTGTCTGCCCTCTTGGCTTAAAATAGCTCCAATAGCCACATTGTTTGTGTCACATTCTATGGTGAATAGCTTCTCAAAGCTTGGAAAGACTAAACCGGGTTCGGTAGCTATATTTTCCTTCAACAACCCAAAGCTCTTGTTAGCTTTCCCATTCCATACAAACTTAGTCTTCATACCTCCTTCAATAGTATCTAACATAGGACCACAAATAGCACTAAACCACCTTATGAATTTCCTATAGAATTGAGGAAGGCCATGAAAAATCCTTACCTTTGTTGTTGTCCTTGGAGTAGGCCAATTTATGATGGCTTCCACTTTACTAACATCCATTTTCAGATTACCATATGATAGAACAAATCCAAGGTACACTAGCTCTATCTTGATGAACTCACACTTCTCCAAGTTGATCATCAACTTCTCATCATGTAGCTTCTTGAAAATAGTCTCAAGGTGTTGAAGATGTTCACCTCTTGTCTTGCTATAAATTAGTATATCATCAAGATATACCACTACCAATTTTCCAATGTAGTCTTTGAGGACTTAATTATGAGCCTCATGAATGTGGAGGAGGCATTAGATAGTCCAAATGTGTCATGCCCAAAATTTAACTAACCAAAAATGCAATAAATTTTTTTTTAATGAAAAGTTATAGAGTAATGTTTGAAGGTTAAGTGTAATTTGACAATAGATTAATCGGTCAAAGTCTAGAGTCAAGTTTTGGAGAGCGTTATGCTAAGGAGTAACAATAGTACAATTGGGACTAGCAGACTAAAGTTCATAACTGTTGTTGCAAAAGTATCAAGTTCAGAAAGTGGAACCCTAGTGCATACAATTTCCAATAAGAACTTCTGTTCATGGTGTATTCAAGGTACCTAGGGTACTAACATCTATCCAATTTCATAACAATTAACCAATAGCCTGATATGTGTATGCATACCAAGGTTATGGCTTTCGAATAAGGTTGATCCAACTAATACATAATTGTTTTTTTTCTCTCCAATAATGGAATGATTGCAATAATGATAGAATTACAATACTTAACTAAAAAGAACCCTAATGTTGTTAACTAGTATCCAAACATTATCTAACATTTGAAAGCATAAAACCATCCTCTAATTTTTATACACTAGGTTTGCGCCTTTGTCTCAAGCTCTCATAGTCTTGATAACCTAGTATAACATGGGAATCTTCTCCAGGTTGTGGGACCTATGCTAACTAAGATGAGACCTCTAGGTTCTAGGCTAGTTCCTCTTGGATAATCACCCTAATTTTCTTCTAGACATGAAAGTAAACTTTTGAGGGAAAGGGATAGAAGGAGTGCTTAAAAGGAAATGACTAGAAAGCAAACTACCTACTAGGTGATACATCAAAATTAGGGTTTGGATCTCAGTATAGAGGAATGAAGTCAATGAAAATCTTAGGTCTAGTAGGTCACAACTTACTAAATAGGCTTGCATAAGTGTTTCATAAGAGGGCTTGAACATAAGACACAACTTGTGACCTACAAACAGACATTCACTTCTGCAACTCGGTGTAGGATTGAGACAAGATTGTTAGGGGCTAGAATATACCCACACAAGTATCTAAACTAGATCAAACACAGTAACACACATAGTTACAGAAAGTAAGAGGGATCAGAAACCCTAAGATACCACTGAAAACATCATACACTTCAATTCAATAAGAGATTAACTCAGACAAGGAAGCATAGGGACATGAAGAATTATCACAAAATACCTCTGCAATGTTTGAATTCATCAATGGGAGAAATAAAATCGTAGAAGCTAGAGGGCAGAGAAAATGCCATGGATAGCCTTTAAGAAAGGTGAATTTCTTTTACATTTGTCCAACCCTCTCCCCGAAAGCTTAAAAAATACAATATATACATACTCAAATGCATGTAGGCAGGAGTCAAAAAATCCTAACTAGGGTTTCAAGATTTTACATTAGAATAATAAAACCTACATCTGTCAAGTCTGATCATGAATGTAACTCTACAAATATGGCCAATCAGACATTATGTGCCCATCTTTGTACTGCATCAACTCATAGACAAGCAACCTGGATTCATCTACTTTCCTGCACAAAGTCTTGCCATGAATGCTCAAGCTAGTACTTTCTGAGACAAGAATTGACCCATGATGGCCTCCCAAACTTCTTCATCATCTTCTTTCAACTACAAATGTCCTGTAACATAAATTTTCTAAGCTACCTAGCCGCCCGCGGCCTGCAAATCAAATACTGGTGAAAATCCTCTTAGACACATTCAAATTTGAATTGCAATGGCTAGCCGGTCATTTTAAAACATAACCGTTGATTACTTTTTCTTCCCAGCAAATGGATGGCTCAGATTGGCTTTACAATAGTCATAAACCCTCTTGAAAAGTCAAAGCCCATATCAGCATATCGTGACCAATGAGAACCGAGCACGTCAGCATATCTGTTATTTTGGACCCACCTTGAACTTTTCCTCCTTTAAGTCATTCAACGACTACACGACTGAAGACCCATTTCTAATTCATAGAATCCTTTGGCTTACCCTAGTCTAGTCAAGTGATTTAGTGAACAAGGTTTTTGCTGAATCACTGAGTCTTTTTACTAACCCTGGTTATATCCTGCGAACAAGAGAAATCCTTCATTCGCCGATTTACTGAATACTCCTTTAACCACTCATGAGAATTTTGGCCTACATTTGGCAGACTGGTGACCGAAGATGATCACCAGATCATTGATAATTTTAGGGCCTCACTAACTTATCCTATGACTTTTGCGAATACACACTCTCACACACTCGCTAGATCATTTAGAGCATTGTTATCTTATCCCATGAATGAGCGACCCAAAATAAGTTATTGGGGCCGCCAAATATTTTTTCAAACCTAGGCCCAGACTTGCCACCTATCAATCTTTTATTCACTTTGACCACCTCATCAGCAACACCTTGGCACTTCTCTAACATCAGACCCACTTAAGACAAGGTTCTAATCCAATGACGGGTGCAAGATCTCATACCCCTTGAATATTCTTTCAGATCATACACCCGCCGTAGATCTTCATCAAGCCATGACCCCACTGACACATCGGTCCACCTAGAAGTCCTCATTAGCACACAACAACCAATAAAATTCAAGCATGTCAGAAGAAAGGACCCACCGAAGAAGCTCAGAGATAAAGTAAGATCAACGGCGGGTGCATGATCGCATGTGTCAGAAAGATTCCTTGTGGACATGCACCAGTTGTTTATCCTTAGCAGATGTCAGAGCCTCTGACCGTTGAAAGAACTTGGTCCCAGTAATGAATAAGGTGACTCAGTACATGTGGACCAATCAGAAGCTACCATTTGTATATACTTAGCAGTGGACCCGCTTGAATGAAGACCTACGTCACCAAGAGAAATCAATGGTTGTCTTAAGTTCACAAGCTTCTGACACATGCTATGAGAAAACACACTAGCCATTAGATCAAAAGAGGACTGACAACCAGGCCCACTAACAAATTACAAGTCATCTCCTTTTGACCAATGAAATACCTCCACATAGGACACCGTGGCAACGGAGCCACAAAAGCTTGAAGCGCTGAGAAAAAGGAAAGATCGATGGTTGTCGTAAGATCGCAAGCCTCTGACACATGCTATGAGATCTTATGACAACTTTTGATCTCATCAACTAGGACCCCACTACAAATTTAACTCCAGAAGCTTTCATGAATGTGCGACCAAAGGAAAATCGCTCGGTTGCTGAATAGAAATCTTAACCTTGGTTAAGTCTAAAGAATACGCGAACAAGGCACTCATAAAATCGCTAAGTCTAAAGTCCACCATGGGGTTACCGTTAGTGAATGCCCAACTGAAGGTCAATCTGTGGAGTCTCTGAATACTTAAGGGCACCGCCAATCTATCTCGCGATTAGGAGAAACACTGCAGTTACTAGTTCACCAAAAGAAAAAGGTAACCACCGGAGAACTTAGAGAACTGGCGATCGAAGGGAAAAATAAAGCACGTGGATATTGGGAATTTTAAGTTGCTGAGATAAAGTAACATGAAAATAAAACAAAGGCTAGGCTTTGCAAGGGCAATTTAGCACCAACGACTACTTTTTCAAATATTTAAATTGCAGACTAGGGAATTAAAAAGATTGCAGAGGCCAGGAAACAAGAGATAAATTCATGAAAATTTCAGGGATGCCTAGCAAGGTGAAAATAGAGACCTTGGAGTAGATTTTGGCCAAATTTTCATGGATATGAAAATTAGGGTAACACTAATACCTACTAATCACTTACTAATACATTAGATCATTTAAGATGCAACGATTCATTAATCCTATTAACCAATAGCAAGCTATTAATCTACTTTTAATGCTCTTATGTTGATCATTGAGAAATTGAATGAAATGAACTATCAAAATTAAAAAATTGATTTATTAATGAATGGGTCTAATCACCTTAATCATTTAACTAATTAACAATCCAATGACATGTACTATAAGATTTCCCAATTGATTTATTAATTAAACTACATACATTAACACTAATTCTACTAATTACTAACCAATGAATTTATTGAATAAATATGTTTAACATAAATAATAAAACCCACAAACCAAAATCAAAAGAGTAAGCTAATACTCCTACAACTTGATCTATTAAAAGGTAATACTAAACACATTGACCAAAATCTCTTAATTTAGAGTAAATTAATTTTTTTAACAATGAATTAAATCACATAATAGAATAAACTTAAACTAACACTAATGTCCTACTTTTCCACTAATTACTTGCTAAACTTACTAATTAACCTATCCAAGGAACAATTAGATTTAATAATAAATAAATTTGTAGTCTTTTAATAATAAAACTTTTAACTAATACATACTTGTATAGGGGAATATGTTATCAAATTAAAAAAATATAACTAATAAAATAAAACAATAATCAAATCTAAAAAGTGACCTACTAATCCAACTTATCTAATCCTATCCTATAACCTTTCACATCACTAATATTCTAACACATCTCCTATTCCCCACTTGCCAAGTGGGTGGAGCCAAAACCAAAGCCCAATCAAAACATGCAAAATTTTCTAAGGAAAGAAAAGTGGATTATGTTGGTTGTTCCCTTTGATCTTCAAAACTTGTAGATTTATACTTTGATGGATAACTATAATGAAACTTTGACTCTATCACCACTCCAAAGTCTACAAGGAAGAGGGCCAATTAACAAGGATCAAGGAGATCCTCCTACACTTTGACCCTCAATGCTTACGCGGGTGTACCCTTGACTCACTTCTTCAAAGGAGTCTCTAAACAATATACAACTATACCCTTTACTATCTGATTGAAATGTTTATCATTTAATTGTGTGTGTGTGTGATTTCTAATGATGGATTGCTTCTAGAGAATGGATCAATGCCTTATCCCAGGGTAGAGAGTCACTTAACAACCTATGTCACCCCAAAACCTTAACTCAAACACATATAGATTCAGAGTAAGTGCTTTGCCTATTACTCCCCTCACTCACATATCAGGACATCAAATCCTTATCTTACCATGAACTCACTGGACTCACCTTAAAGACTTTAATCCTAACTTTGTTAGGAACTCAAAGATAACCCCAAAATACTCTTTGTTTACCATATGCTAACCCACTTAGCGCAATCAACATATATGAGCTCGAGAGAAAAACAAAAAGACATACACCAATATGAGATTGGAATCCAAAATATTCTCACTAAGACTTGCAGGATCAATACATTACCAAATAACAAAATGCACAAAGGAAACAAACCCTAAATCCAAGCTCTCCTTGATCAAATTTTCACTATCAACAATCTAGGACCAAAACCAAAAGAATTGGAACCCCTGCAAACTCAAAAAGTCTACAACTTATACCCCCTAATCATCCTAGAAATTTGCAACAAGTTACAGATGACTAGGGTTAGGGTTTCAACCACCCAACCTGCTAGAAACAATCAAGAAATTAATTCAGGGGAGGGAAACACATCCAATCTTACAAATACACCTCGAGCCAAGATTGTATCACTCCTTTACAGTACAAATCCCTACAATCATCTATCAAACTGATGAAGGGTGCTCCCCTTAATACCACAAACACATAACAGATATAGAGAAACAACAACAAAATGCAAGAACAGAAAATTGGCTTCTTATTATCTCCACAAATGTGGAATTACAAACTTTCAGAATTACAATATGCAAAGCCACATGGGCATTCCCTTACAATATTCTGTAGGACAAAGCCTCGAGCTATTACCCAGATCTACTACCCAGAACTATTCTGAACTGCCTAAGACAATAATACAGCCTTCCTTATATAGGCAATTTTCCACCGCCTGGGAAGGTTCCAGAATTTTAGCCAGTAAGGCCGACCAAACTTAGAATTATTTTTATTTTACATTTCATTACATCATAGCCGGCTCAAAATAAATTTTGAAACCCGAACAGAAATTTTGAAGAAAAATCATTTTCCGCCATTTCAAGTGACCCAACTTCCGAAGACCATAAGTCATCACCAGCTGACCTGATTGACTATTGTAACCCCATTTCGGAAAGGGCGCGAGGAGCTCTACAACGGTTGAATTAAGAAAGCTTCATTCAGCACAAAATTTGACCTCATCCGAGGCCTCTAAAGCCTTCAAAACTGAGTTCAAAGTTTCTGTACCCTGCTGCCAATACCGAAAATCTTCAATATCTTCCAATATACACTTGATCTGGCAATGAAACTTTACCGGCAGACTTGTATGACCAAAATGAACCTCCAAGAAAGAAATCAGATCATTCTGAGCACATACAAAAATTACCAAAAATAGTAACTTTCCATAAATAGCAGCTCTGCACAAAATAACCCTTATTGAATATAAAAATAGAAATATTTTTGGGTGATGCAAGATTGCTCTTACACCCAGGATGCTCCTGCATCAGACACCCGGGGTAATTTGAGAAGTGACCCTGTCACGACTCAGGTGTGCAGAGGAAAACCAAGACGGCTAACCTCCTCCTTTGTCAGCCATGATGAATCTTCAACAGGTCATCCTTTTCACTTGACCAGATATTCTTCATATGTCCTGTTCCTTGTGCTTCTGCCAACGCGACTGTCCAGTATATCTTCGATCTCCTTGAGATCTGAACTGGTTGCTGGAATACTCCACTGTGCTGCTATAACCTCATCTTCAACACCTCCTTCATGATACTCTGTCAAATATGAAATGTTAAACACTGGTGAAATATTCAGCTCAGTAGGCAATTCTACCTCATATGCATTTCCTGAATCATGTTTCTTCAGTATCCTACATGGTCCAAACTTCTTCATTTTTAGCTTGTTATATGTACCAACTGGAAACCGCTCCTTCCGCAAATGAACCATGACTTCATCGCCAACCTGAAATTCCTTATACCTCCTTTTCTCATCTGCCTTAACCTTATACTGTGCGTTCATCTTGGTAATATGCTTCCTCACCTCTTCATGGATGTTCTTCAAGTGTTCTGCAAAATCTTCAGCTTCAACACTACTTATTTCTCCTTTATCTATCTTCCTCAATTCAGATGCATTTCTTGGACTACTTCCATATACAATCTGGAATGGTGATTTACCAGTGCTCTTGTTGACAGAATTATTGTATGCAAATTCCGCCTGTGGTAAAATCAAATCCCATCTTGTTGGCTTATCTCCAACCAAACATCTCAGCAAATTTTCCAAACTCCTATTCACCACCTCTGTCTGTCCATCAGTCTGTGGATGATGTGATGAACTAAACTTCAAATCTATCTTCAACTTCTTCCACAATGTACACCAGAAATATCCAACAAACTTAGTGTCCCGATCTGAAACTATGGTCTTTGGCAAACCATGAAGTCTCACTACTTCTCTGAAAAATAATTTTACTACATGAACAACATCATTAGTCTTCCTGCAGGGAATGAAATGTGCCATCTTTGAAAATTGGTCAACTACTACAAAAATTGAATCATGTCCCCGCTGTGTCCTCGGTAAACCAAGAACAAAGTCCATACTGATATCCTCCCAAGGCTTCTCTGATATAGGTAATGGCTGATACAACCCTGTATTCTGCTTCACTCCTTTCACCATCTGACATACTCTACAACTCTGTACAAACTTCTTCACATCGTGCTGCAATTGTGGCCAATAATAATTTTCACCAACCAAAGCAAGGGTTTTATCACGACCAAAATGTCCAGCCAATCCTCCACTATGCTTCTCCTTGATGAGATTCTCCCTCATAGAACTTCGTGGAATGCACAACTGACTCCCTCTGAATAGCATATCATCCTGGATGATGAAATCTAACCATTTTGTCCTATCTAGAGTAACAGGTTCTGTACAAGCTTTCCAAGCTTCACCAAAATCAGGATCCTCTGGATATAAATTCTTGAGTTCCTTGAACCCAACCACTTCAATCTGCATTTCTGTCAGCAATAGTTGCCTTCTGCTAAGAGCATCTGCAACCCTATTAGACTTTCCACTCCTGTGTTTCAAAACAAATGTATAACTCTGCAAAAACTCAACCCATTTCAAATGCCTTTGATTCAATTTTCCTTGACTATTCAAATATTGCAAAGCTTGATGATCAGTATACAAAACAAACTCCTTAGGAAGCAGATAGTGCCTCCACTTTTTCAATGCCTGAACTATAGCATAAAATTCCTGATCATAAACAGAATATTTTCTCTTGGCATCATTTAATTTCTCACTGAAATAAGCAACAGGTTTACCTTCTTGGCTCATAACAGCTCCTATTGCAGTACCACTAGCATCACAATCTACTTGAAACACCTTATTAAAATTTGGAAGTGCTAAAACAGGTTGTTCTGTAACTTTTTGTTTCAACAATTGAAAACTCTTTTCTGCTCCTTTAGTCCACTTAAACTCTTTTCTATCCCCTCTCATTGTTTCAGTCAAGGGTCCACAAATACTGCTAAAATTTCTGATAAACTTTCTGTAAAATCTAGCCAAACCATGAAAAGATCTTACCTCAGTAGCACTCCTTGGAGTAGGCCATTCAAGGATAGCCTGTACCTTCTCTGGGTCCATTTTTAGACCTTCTGCTGAAACTACAAATCCCAAATACACTAACTCTTTCTTCACAAAACTGCACTTCTTCAAATTAATCAATAATTTCTCTTCTCTCAACTTCTCAAATACCATACGAATATGCATCATATGCTCATCCAATGTCTTACTGAAGATCAAAATATCATCTAGGTAAACAATGACAAACTTACCCAGAAATTCTTTTAGAACCTCGTTCATGAGCCGCATGAAAGTGCTCGGTGCATTGGTTAGCCCAAAAGGCATGACTAACCACTCATAGAGTCCTTCCTTTGTCTTGAAGGCAGTCTTCCATTCATCTCCTTCTCTGAGCCAAATCTGATGATATCCACTCTTCAGATCTATCTTTGAGAAATACACAGCTCCACTCAAACAGTCCATAATATCATCCATTCGTGGCAATGGAAACCTGTACTTGATTGTGATCTTGTTTATTGCCCTAGAATCTGTACACATCCTCTATTCTCCATTCTTCTTTGGTGCTAATACTGCTGGTACAGCACAGGGACTCAGACTCTCACGGATCAATCCTTTCTGTAACAGTTCATGTACTTGTCTGTTCAACTCCTCACTTTTTGCAGGTGTCATTCTGTGTGCTGCCTTATTCGGAAAACTCACTCCTGGGATCAAGTCCATCTGATGACTGATCCTCGTGACTAGTGGTAATCCGTCAGGCACGTTATCGGATACAATATCCTGAAACTCATTCAACAAATCTGCAACTTCTACAGGAACATCTTCTACTTCCTCTTTACCAACTTTTGGAATTAAAGCAAAACATACATGCTCATGCCTCATACCATCTAGGAAATTTCTTCCATCAACAAAAGTTATCCTTGCATTACCACATACCTTTTCTTCAGTCTCCTTCAATGGTTTTAGCTTATGTCACACTCCATCCTTTGTCAGAGAATAGGTATTTGCACGACCATCATGTACAACACATCTGTCAAACTGCCATGGTCTACCCAACAACATATGACATGCATCCATAGATATGATATCACACAATACCTCATCTTGGTATCCGCCAACCTTAAACTTTACTAGGCATTGTTCATTGACCATGACCTTGTGGTCATCCTGTACCCAGGCAATCCGATATGGATGTGGGTGTTTCTGTCTCTTGAGCTTCAACTTTGTCACCATCTCTTTTGACACCAAATTTTCAGTGCTTCCACTATCAATAATCACATCACAACATTTACCTTCGCACTTGCACCTGGTGCGAAACAGGCTCCTTCTTTGCTCAGGTTCATTCTCACCACTCAACAGGACTCTTCTGTTAATCAACGTTTCTCCTCTTTCAGCATCTTCAGAATTTGATGATCTGACATCTTCATCTACATGTGCAACTCTGGCCTAGCCTTCATTTCTCCTGTCTGTTCTACCTTGGCACTGAGGACATTCAAATGCCCTATGACCTTCTTCTCCCCAGTGAAAACATGTTCCACGGAAGCCTCCTCTTCCAGATCCTTGTCCTCTTCCTCTTCCTCTCTGATCTCTATTATTCTGATCCTGGAAGCGATTGGAATTATTTCCACGCTGATTCTGACTGCTACTGGCCTCATCTTTCTTTTTCAGATCTTCATTTCGGCCACCATATGACCGTCCACCAGATCGTCCCCCGCGACCTCTTCCATTTTGTCTGCTCTCGAACTTCTTGTTCAGCTTTTCCTCTACTTTTAGGGCAAATTGGTATGCCTCCTCAATACTGTTCATTCGAACCAGATTCAACTCCTCCTGAATGCTTGGCCTTAACCCATTAAGGTATCGGGAAAATTTCTCCTTATCAGCTTCTGCATGGCCTGTTCTGATGAGGAGTCGATAGAACTCCTCTGTATACTCCTGAACAGATCTTCCTGCTTGCTTCAGACTCTGCATTTTCTTGAGTAGGTCAAGCTCATAATCAACAAGAATGAACTGTCGCTTCAATTTATCCACCATCTGATCCCATCTTGTGATTTTATCTTTCCCTCTTCTATTTCCCTCTAATTGAATTTCTTGCCACCAGATCTTTGCATGACCTTTCAGTCTGGCCTTCGCAAATTTGACCCTATCAGGATCCTCAACATCTTCATACTCAAAATATTCCTCACATTCATTGATCCAGTCGATCAATTCTTCTGGGTTAAGATTTCCAGAAAATGTAGGAACCTCAATCTTAGAAATGGCCCGAAAAAGTCTTTCTTCCTCCTGGTTCACAATTTTGACTTCTCCTTCTTGATATTCTTCTTCGGCTTCATCCTCGCTTTCATCTCTGACATTAAGATTCATTCCTCTGCGAATCTCTTCTTGCAATGCTCGCACCTGTCTCTGTAGCTCTCTAACCTCAGGTGTTACAACACCAGCTCTTCCGCCACGTTCCCTTCGTGGAGGCATTTTCGCGATGCGCGCTGAAACCCTAGCCACGGTCCTGGTGCAAACTGCCTCACAGTCGGTGATCTGTTTACACACTCAAGAACTCCTGCTCTGATACCACCTGATGAAGGGTGCTCCCCTTAATACCACAAACACATAACAGATATAGAGAAACAACAACAAAATGCAAGAACAAAAAATTGGCTTGTTATTATCTCCACAAATGTGGAATTACAAACTTTCAGAATTACAATATGCAAAGCCACATGGGCATTCCCTTACAATATTCTGTAGGACAAAGCCTCGAGCTATTACCTAGATCTACTACCCAGAACTATTCTGAACTGCCTAAGACAATAATACAGCCTTCCTTATATAGGCAATTTTCCACCGCCTGGGAAGGTTCCAGAATTTTAGCCAGTAAGGCCGACCAAACTTAGAATTATTTTTATTTTACATTTCATTACATCATAGCCGGCTCAAAATAAATTTTGAAACCCGAACAGAAATTTTGAAGAAAAATCATTTTCTGCCATTTCAAGTGACCCAACTTCCGAAGACCATAAGTCATCACCAGCTGACCCGATTGACTATTGTAACCCCATTTCGGAAAGGGCGCGAGGAGCTCTACAACGGCTGAATTAAGAAAGCTTCATTCAGCCCAAAATTCAACCTCATCCGGGGCCTCTAAAGCCTTCAAAACTGAGTTCAAAGTTTCTGTACCCTGCTGCCAATACCGAAAATCTTCAATATCTTCCAATATACACTTGATCTGGCAATGAAACTTTACCGGCAGACTTGTATGACCAAAATGAACCTCCAAGAAAGAAATCAGATCATTCTGAGCACATACGAAAATTACCAAAAATAGTAACTTTCCATAAATAGCAGCTCTGCACAAAATAACCCTTATTGAATATAAAAATAGAAATATTTTTGGGTGATGCAAGATTGCTCTTACACCCAGGATGCTCCTGCATCACAAACACTTTGGACCACATCACAACAACAAGCACGACCAAACCAGTCAAATCTGGCTGTGAAAGCAATAAAAACCAGTCCTTCTTGTCACTGCAGACCCTTAGATAATTTTGAAATTAAATCCCAACGGTCACTTCTTTGGTGCTTACAGAGAAATGATGGCCAAAATTAAAACCTTTATCAACTTTATATCACAGCCATCGGATCAGTCTTCCTTCGCAGGCTTCACAACTTAACCTCCTATCATTAGTCATGCTACCGCACGGTCATGAACTTCACCGCCATAGGAATCCAGTTATACATGTGGTTTGGTCGCATGATCGCATAGCCCGAAAATGAGCTATACGAACATGCAACAACCTGTCAACATTTACCACCACTAGTTACCCTTATCCTCAGACCCACCACGTGTATCCACCTCAGCACCTGCCGGCCAATGAAAATCATGCACATCAGCACCTCCTGGAAAATGGACCCACCACCCGCAAAAGCCTTGCCCCTTTGGGAAGATCAAACGGTGGTCGCATGATCACATAGGGGAGGAATATTCATCATGATCATGCAGCCACCGTAGATCTCCCCTACAATGTCATTCCGCCTAAGAATACCAGGCCCACTTTATCTGGTGAATTGGCAACCGAAGAACTTTCACCTATTCGTGAAATGCTTTCAACCATCGCTAAAAAACTTTGCGATCATGCCACCATTGTTCTCTGAATCGCCAGATGAATTAGGGCATCGCCAAACATTACGCAAACAAGTGACAAGAAACAAATTTGTTGGGCCGCTAAAAATTTATCGGGACCGCCAAACTACTTAGACCCACACACAAGCCTACCTTATCTACCACATGTCACACCACCATTCACTGCAGCTGCCAAATCATACTAACACAGGACCCACTAACGCATCCAAAAACTAGGTCCCACCAACAACAAGCCACTGTGCAAATACATGGACGAATAGAATAGTGCCAACTATGCATACGTGTCAACGAACCCACCTGTCTTCCTTATGAGAATCAACGGCTGTCATTATACCACTTCATTAAAGGTCAAGCAAGTTATATCAATGGTGTAACAACAACCACAAGATTAAATCAAACTTTAATCTTCCCGAACGCCAAGAAGATTGGTCCCACCGTACATATCCGCCAATGGGCCCCAAGCGCCAGGTGTCAACCAGTCGCATGGTCGTATGTCAAAAATTTTTGACATGTGATCATGTGACAACCAGTCATTTTGAGACCCTTTGAAATACCGGGCCCACCACCCATCCCCCTTGTGCACATAGGAAATTCCAATCAAACAGAAAACTATGAGGTCAAAAAGACACACAAGATTTTCGATACAACGAAAGACCGAAAACATCGTGGATTTACAGAAACACTGTGGGTTTTTTACACTTAGACAAATTTTTGAAATTGTTTTCTGCAGACCTTAAAACTTGAACAACTTTCTGGATTTTTTGATTCAGCACATGCAATTTGGGCTAGAGCAAGGTGACACATTGAAGAACATAGGGCTAAGGGCACTTCAAGAAAATTTGCAAGAAAATAGGCCATTTCCATAAGATTTTGCGATGACTGAAAAATGGACTAACAGATTAAAAGAGGGGAAAGGCATTAAAAAGGGGCCCACCACACTTGGCCACCTTTTCCCAAGGTCAAAACTCACGTATGGGTTTGGGTGAAGTTTTTCTTTTCTTTTCCAAAGAATATGCAATGATTCCCTTGTCACATCCAAGTACACATGGAGTAGGAGGAAGCTTGACTTGGGGGAAATGTTTTAATGCCATGTAAGAGACTTGGGGCCCACCAAAAAGTTTTCCCTTTCCCCAAGCATGAATCTTTTTGCAGGATATTGGGTAGTCAAAATTCCCAAGCATTAATGTTTATAACAACCTATGGTGCGTGAGAGAATGAAGGCAAGTACACTTGCCAAAGATCAAATTAATAAATTCTGACAGAGCAAGGTTTAAATACATGTCATGTTACAAATGAGTATGGGTGAAAAGTGGTGCAGGTTTTGAGTGTGGGGAAAAAGGTAAGTCAATGTATGGTCATAAGACAAGCTAGTCCCCACTTTGCAAGTAAGTTTTCATATTATAAATTTAATACAACCTCTTCTTCCTAAGATCCTACGCTAGATATAATAGTAAGGAAATTTATGACAAGTTTTGATATTAAATAATATTATTGATAAGGGCTGTAATAATAGGGTGGGTCCCACTTGTATCCAAGTGGAGGATATGATTTGTAAAGTTCTTTTATTGATTAAAGGATTATTTTGTTTAATAACAACATTGATTGACTAGGAATTAGTTACTAACAATTAGGTTATGTTAGGAGTTTAATTTATGTTAATACTAATTAGGAAGCATATTGGGAAGGGAAGGGAATATTGTTTGTGGCAAGAGAATTATTTCCTTCCCATACAATATCCAAAGAGCATTTTTTCTCTCTAAAAACTAGGAAGTGCTATTTTGCCATAGCTCCATTTTTTTAAAATTTCTTTGCTTGTGATAAGAGATCTAATAGTATGAATTGATAATTTAATTAGTGCATTTCATTAAGAAGTTTATGAATTGACTAGTAGTGTTATGTGGATGTTACATTGGTATAAAAATTCATTTAATTTAACATTGCTACCATGCTTCATTTTAAGGGAGTATGAGGTTACAATGTTGATTTTCAAACTAAGGTGAGGATCCTATTGCAACAGAAGTTTGTTCAAAGAGAGATTCACTAATTTTAAACTTGAATATCACAATCTAACATTAAAGAGACTACAAGGTTCATACATCAACAAGATCTTATATGCTATTGAAACTATTAAATTGCCTACCCTATCAACTTTGGAAACCATTTTGAAATGAAAGATTAACTTCACTATTACAAGAAATAGAATGAAACAAGCATGAAAGTAATGATGCATCATTTTCATTATGGTAATCTTTTCAATTACAAGTACATATTCTTCATGAAGGAGAATTCTTCACATTTTACAACAAGACAATATAAATTGGTAGTATTACTCAATGAGAGTTTAAAGGAGGATAACAAAATTTCTCTCTATTACAAATCACATACAACTTCACAATGGCCAAATGAAATGAAAATAACATTACAACTTTCAACCAAAAGATCAATCTCATTACAAGGGAATCCACAATACAACAATAAGGTTGTCATCACACAACCACACCAAAATGGAGAACTCTCCAAAGCTTTATCCACAAGTTCTTGGCTTCAAAACCTACAAATCAAAGAATAGAACCATGGGAAGCTCACCTCCCATCCTAGATCTCAAGGAGATCACCCCTGAGCTAGGAGAATCAATAACCAATGGGTGATAATCACACATTCACATAACATGAATACAACAACAAGAACACCCTCCCAAGGCTTGCACAAATGGATTCACCATGAACCCATAACAAGGGGTGAAGGTGGATTTCCATATAGGAAAATGCCAAAATAATACATTCAAATAACATGCCTCTTCAAGGCTAAAACCTCATAAATCTTTCCAACCAATCTTCTCCTTATCTCCCCCAAAATTAGGATCAATACAATGGCATGCAAGGGCCCATACACTTTGCATTTTTTTCCTTCTTCTCTCCATGAGAAGAGACTCTACACTATCATGGAATCCAACTAACCCCTTCCTCCATACATGGCCACTTCTTCCCTATCCAAGGGTGAGTAATGCCATTACACCCTTCATAAAAACTCCCATATTAAAAAACAAAGATAAAACCATAAACAAGGATTCAAACCCAAAATCCCATTCCCATACATAATAACAGCACAAATACATGAAAATATGAAAGAGAAACAAGAATATACAAATCTACTTGCAACAAAAAAATAAAGGTCTTTCATGGAAATAGAGACCAACCTTCACAATGTGTTATGGAAAATGAATTTTGAGAAGAGCACAATCGCTTACCCTTCCTTCAATCCAAAACCCTAATGTCTCTAAAAGTAGAGAGTGGGTGAACACCCACTAACTCTACCAAGGGCCTCTAAAAAGACCACCAACTTCTACCCACCCACTAACATTAATTTTAGAATTGACCCTAAGTCCTTTGGCTTTTTTCCTTGTCCCCTATCATAAATGCCTAATTGGAAGGAAGTGTGGGGTTGGGTAAAGGTCAAGACTCAATCTCATTTTCGTATCTTATGGAAAATGGGTCATAAAATGGGTCACCAAGACCACTAAGAGGTTATAGATGTGTTAAAAACATTCCTAACCCATACCCCTATCACTTAGGTATTTAAATTTTGCTAAATCTAACCCTTAGGACCTCTTTTTGGTCTCTAGAAGTGGCTAGAAGAAAAATTGAATTTAAATAATCAAATTGGTGGGGTTTACAAGTATCTCCAACAAGGAAATTAATTAGGTTCCTAAAAGTCGATTAGGCTTAGGTTTACATTGCCAACCTTAGTAGACATGTCATTACATAACACATAACAAGTGTCAAGTGACACTATAAAATGACATAATACAACATTGACATGTCACTAATTACATAAAGAGACACCTAATACATACATATAATTTTACAGTTACGAATTAAGTCACTTAACAATGAGGTTCGAACCTCTTCATTAGTTTCAGCCTTGGCTTTACAGTTTGCACAATGGTTGGTTACTGATTCTCCAACTAAATCCATGGTTCTCTTATCTGCACACTAAACATTGAGCATCAGTAGTTCAAGGTCATAAAATCACATGAAATATACATATTCAACTCTTTATTTAATAACATAAATCAATATGCAAAATTCAATTCTAATTGCAATTTTTCATTCAATAATGTTTAAACATAATAATTCCATAATCATCATGACATGTTATCTATGAAGTAATCAAATATAAATATGATCTAATCTTCTCATCAATTCACATAACTAAATATGCATAATCAAAATCATGACATACTCTAGGTTTTAATCCACATCACAATGTAATCCACATAATATAATAATCATCATCAAACATAGTATCTTGAGTCTCTGTCAGGATAATCAAAAAGTGTATCAAAATGTGAATGGTCAAAGATGCTATGATGGGTCAGGGAGAGGCATCACAAAATGGCATGACAAGCCATTCATACAAACCTTCATTGGTTTTGAAGGCTGTTTGCTACTCATATCCTTCATGTATCCTAATTTGGTGATAGCCACTTTTCAAGTCTATCTTGCTATAGTACTTAGCTTCACCTAGACAATCCATTAGGTCTTCAATCCTTGGGATAGGGAACCTATACCTAATGGTTATCCTATTAATAGCCCTTGAATTAGTACAAAGCCTCCAAGTTCCTCCTTTCTTAGGTGCTAGGACAGTGGGTATGACACATGGACTAATAGACTTTCTAATGAGACCTTCATTTAGGAGTTCTTGTATTTGTCTAGCAATTTCCTCATTTTGTTGAGGGGTCATCTTGTAGTCTTCCTTAGTAGGTAGGGTAGCTCCTGGTATCAAGTCTATCCAATGACTTATGTCTCTTTTAGGGGTAATGTTGATGGTTGTCCATCACTTACTATACCTTCTGTATCGTCTTAAAATGGAAGCACTTCCATGATAAGAGCATTTAGCCCTTTGAGTAAGTGGTTTGGGGTCATGTTAAACACCTTGATTGGGTCTTTGCATGTATTTTTATTTCTCCCCATCTTCCACTTCTTCTCCACACTTGATTTCTTCATTCTAGGTGAAATTAGGGTTAAGGTCTTAAAGACTTTCCTAATTTTACTTCTTCTATGGTTCTATTTTCTAGGTAGGATTCATAAATGAGACCTCCTAGTCCATCATCACATCATTCCAAGAATTTTCTATCTGTTCCTAACACTGGGTCTTGTTCAGATATCAATTTCCAAGTTTCTGGCACCCCTGAAACTCCTATTATAGAATCTGGTAAAGTTAGGGTTTGAGGTCAAAGTCAACCTTGACCCTGACTAGGTCAGGGTTGACCTTGACCCTGACCAGGTCAGGGTCTACCTTGACCTTAACCTCTTCCTGCCAATATTTCAAAGTTTCATTTGCCAGTAATTTATCTTTCGGGATAATTATTTCCCGCTTCTGGGTCAGCTGTTTCAGGCTCTGAAATGGTAAATCCTTTAATGGTATTTAATCAAGGTATATTTTCTAAAGGTGAGGACATAATTGGGATTTAATTCTTCAAGGTGGCCCATCTAGAGGAGTGTGCCCTAGATCACTATAAAAGGAAGCCTTCCTCTCTCATTTTCACATCAAGTTTTCACATCCACACTCAAGAAATTTCATGAGCAAGCTCTCAAGTGCAAGAAAGTCTTCAAGCATTCAAGTTTTCAAGCATTCATCCATCAAGGAGTTCCATTGTTAGCTATTGAAGGATTCAATCTCCTTGGAGCCCCCTTAAAGATCCATCCTTCTCCATTCATTCAAACCTTCTTATATGCAAAGATCAAATCAAGATTGGTGTTGAAGATCAAAATACCATTGATTGGAGAAATCCTACATTCATTGAAGCATTCTTACTTGTGGATTTGAGGATTCATATACTCTACAAGAAATTCAACATAAGCGAGGTGATTTTTTTCAATTACTTTGTTTATGCACAATATATTTCAATTCAATTTCAAGTTTAATTCCTAAATTGGGGATTGACCAAGGCAAACCCCCCATACAACCAAAAACCTCCATTTTCTTGTAGGTACAAGTGTGAAATATTGGATCTGAGAGAGAATTTGGATACCCTTTTTAGAAATCTTTTAGGATCTGTGAAGAGAATCAGAGTCAGACTTCAAATAAATAATGTGGTCTTTGACCTTTTAAAAGGTCAAAGTCAACTTGTGTGAATTTGGAGAAAAGATTTCTTAGTTTTGTCTACCTCGGCATTTCCAGTCCAGAATAGGTGATGGAATCTTTAGAAAGTTCATACAGAAGCCAGAATTTAGCATTTTCTATATCTACCCTAATTCAAGGTTAGTATTTTCACTTCAATTATTTCAGATTTCAAGCTTAATCCAACTATAGGGAAGTATAGGGTTTCTCTCTCTTTTTCATATTCTTCATAGATTGATTCAATTGTGTATTAACCTCTTGGTTGATCAAATTGGATCTCTCCTTTGGGAATTTGGATTTAGGAGTAAATCTTACATTTTCCCCACACACTTACACAAATAGAGGTGATTCCAAATTACATCTATTCATTTTGGTCAACCCGACTAGCTTACTCTCTTTCTTTTTGGTGTTAGATTTCCTTTTATCTTGTTAGTATTATATTTGTCCTTTGTGATTGATCTTACATGCTAATTAGATCTCATATTCATGCTTTATGTTTTCTTAGTTTAGTTCATTTGCATTATATTGGTTTATGAGCTTTACTACCACTAGTCCTACTTATAACATTCTGGTTAGAAGAAGTCGTAGACTCATGGGTGCATTTGAGCCTAAATTTTCTCCTTTCCTTAGGATCCCTGATGATAACTTGATTCTTCATGATTCCAATCCTACTATGGAGCAGAACTCTTCTCACTCATCTCATGATGAGGATGATGCTTTAAGGTTTCCTCTTGAACAAGTCCAAAAAATTTCCACTGAACTTGATAAAATGGGTAATTGGCTTCTTTAAAAAAATCATGGTCAAGATTCCATTCAAGCTATAGAGGCTCTTAATAAAGTTCTCCATGATAGTGATCAATGTGTTAATCTCTTGCGTGGTATTACTCATCTTGTGCATTCCAATGTTAAACCTTTAACTCAAGAGGCTCAAGATTTAGGTTTCACTGCTCCTATCACTAGTGTTGAACCTCCTTCTAATCCTTTACCTAGTATTCCTATCTATACTCCTCCTTTGGTGACTGTGATGGTTCCCTCTATTCCTATGAGTATTCCTCCTGTGTCCCTTCCTACATCACAACCTTCATATCATGGTGTTCCTTTCACTTATTCCACTCTGCTTCCAACTATAGTTCCTAGTGTTCCTCCAGTTGTGTCTTCTATTCCTACAACTTCTTACACTTTACCTAGTGTGTCTAATGTTGCTACTCCTATTTCCTCTAATGATTCCACTATCATCATTTTGGCTCAAACCATATCATCCTTACAACAACAACTTGCTTCCTTAACTCAAAACAAGTTTAGTATTCCTACATGTAACATGGGAAGTCCTTTGTCTAGGGATATTATCCAAACTCATGTTCCTCAACAAGTTGATATGCCTCATCTTGAGAATTATAATGGAAAGGGAGATCCTGTTCATCATGTTAAAAATTTCCAAATCCTTTGTAGTGATTATGCTCATGACCATAGGATTTTAGCCAAACTATTTGCTTGAACCTTTCGTGACAAGGCCTTACAATGGTATTGTTCCTTGCCTCCTTATTCCATTGATTCCTTTCCACAACTTGCTAATGCCTTTATTCAACAATTTCAAAACAATATTGGCCCACACATGTCTTTGACTAATTTAATGCATTGTAAACAAAGTTCTAAAGAAAAATTGACTGAATTTATTGGTAGATTTAAGCATTTGCATGCTCAAATTTCTTATCCTATTCCTGATATTGATGTGCAATGTATGTTTATTTCAAATTTGCAAAAGGATATTAGAGATAAGATTCTTCTTATTGAATTTACCTCTTTTCAACAACTTTGTGCAGTGCTTCATCATTATCAATTACAAGTGAGTCAATTTGAGAGCAACACTCCAATGGCTCCTATTCTAGTTGATAAGAGTGATGCTGCTCCTAATCCAAATAAGTTTCAAAAATTCAATAATTATGTCAAGATAAACAAACAAGCGAATGTAGTTGCTGATCAAGTTGTTGTTGCATCTCATAATGCCACTTCTGCATCCATTTCTTTTCGATTAAATCGTATGTTTACTCCTCTTTCTAAAAATTTACATGCTATTATGAATAGGTTGTTAGCTACTAATATGATTACTTTACCTCATATTCAACCTCTTTTACCTACTACGATTGCATCTAAATCTTTTGATCAAATTGATTTTTGTCAATATCATCATCAGAATGGTCATGATACTAAGAGATGTTATTCTTTAAAACATAAGGTCCAAGATCTCATTGATGCTAAAGCTTTATCTATTGATAATCTGGATAGTAGTGGGAATCAATCTGTCTCTCCTCCTAATAAGAACCTTCAAATCTCTATGAATCCTTTACCTATGCATGATACTAATACTATTGCTCAACCATCTACTATGGAAATTGTATATGATTCAAAGATGGATGATCTTAATCATGTCGTTAATCAAGTGGAGCATGTTGCTAAGTCTATATCTCCACCTCAACCTTCACTTCAAGTTCAATCTCAACCTCTGGTTAAACCTAAACCTAAAGTGAAACCTCAACCTAAACCACAACAACAAATTAAGGATAAAAGACCTCAGGAAATTTTGATTACCTTTGATGACTCTGAGATTGTTAAGGCTCCTGATGGTCCCCTTTACATTTCTACTAGGGTTGCTCAGATACCTATGCATGGTTGTCTTGTTGATCCTACCTCCTTAGTCAATGTTATCACTGAAGAAAATATTTTTATGAAAAGCTTACAATGTGACTTCTATGATACATCAGATGTGTGGATTAAAACTTGTAATGGTTTTCTTTATCCCTCATTTGGTTCTATTACTTTACCGGTTGAACTTTTTGGAAAACCTGTGAACACTACCTTTGTTGTGGTTCCTACTTCTGATCAATTTAAAGTTAAGCTAGGTTTGCCTTGGTTGACTGCCATGCACGTTGTTTCTTCACCTATACATAAGTATCTTAAGTTCATTCATGATGGTGAAGTGAAGATGATCAATCATAGTCTATATCAACCTTCTAGGCCTAGAGATTGTGCTGCTCTGGATTTCTTTTGACCTTCATTACCTAATTCATGTCCTCCTCACCCTGATAATATTTTTCAATGATATCAAGCCTATAAGCATCTTAAGATTCTTTAATTAAGCATACCTCCTATGGATCTTAATCATGGTCTATTACCTACACCTTTGATGCCTCCTTCAACTATGGCTTCTTGTTCTATTAATCAAGTTCCTCCTACTAAATCTATCAAAGATCCTATGATTGCTCTTCCTATGGTTGATAATCCTATTGATCTTCCTAAAGAACCTATGAGGGATCCTGTGATTGTTCCTCCTAGTTCTCATCCTATTTCAAATAAATCAAAATGTAACTAATCTACTAATGAATGTCATAAAAAGTGTCATGCTCATGCTAAAGCTAAAAGATCTCTACTTTTTGCAAATACACCTATGCATAATGTTATTACTAATAATGATGTTCACATGCATGATTATGATGATTCTATTTTTATTTTAGATCCTATTTTGATTAATTTGGATGAAGAAGATACTCTTGATGATACTAATAATGTTACTGATGAATATGAGACTATTGACATTGACATTGATTTGCCGAATATGCTTTCATCTCAATTAACTCTTACACCTAGTATTGAACATAGTGATTCTCAAGAGGATCCTTGTTTGGAATTGGCTATCATTCCTACTATATTGGATATAGTCCCTCTTGCGAGTTACCCACCTACCCTAAATGATATACAACAAGATGGGGAAAGTAGGTGGCACACTTGATCAGCTTGTCCTTTGTGGTAGCTTTGTTGTGTGTTTGCCTATTGTGCTATGCTTCTCCCATAACATGTTTGCTAAATGTTGTTAAGGTTCTTTTATACGATTCTTGTTACTCAGTTGGTGCAAGATGATGGAAGAATCAAAACTATTGTTCCATTCTTCTATATGTATTTCCATTCTTCTATGCATTGTTCAATGTTATGTTGTAACTGTGCTATTGTTTGTAAATGTTTCCTTGTGTAATCTTCCTTGATTCGAGATATGGTAGCACTAATTCTTTTTGGTCTCCATGTCATGGTTTGAAAATATTCTTCTTCATATATCTTATGTAATCTTTCCTCCTTTGTGATTGTAGTTCTACTTCCTTTGGGGAATGATGTCAATTCATTTGCAATAATATCATATATATATTATCTTATGATCATACTGACCCCATGGTAGGTAGATCCCTTCCGTGTTCTCTATATGTTTCTGTGATATTTCCCTTGATTTGTCTTCTTCTAGGGGCATCTTGATGTGGAAATGTAATCGGTGGAGTTTTTTATGTTTTTGTTAAAGCCATTGCTCCTGTTAAAGTCTCAGCAATGACTTTAACGTGGGGGCATACGCTCTGCTCACTTTTTACACACACACACACTTATGAAAAATTCAAAACATGCTAAATCTTCTAAAGGTAACACACATAAGTTGCTAAATCCTGAGGAAGACACGCACTTTAAATTTACTTTTCAATCTTTCTTTTTGGATTAAGAACTAATCCTTAAAGTATGGATTTATATTAGGATCTCTTGATCCCTCCAATTTCAAATACACATATATTGTGATCCCTTAAGGTCGGAAGTGTCCTTAAGACTGGATCTCTTTTTTTTTTTTATTCTTATGGAATAGGATATTCCTAAGGGTAAATCCTTGATGGGTTGACTAGTGAGTAGCCACATTCACTAGGCAGTTCAATTCCATCTTTCCGGTTGCACCTTTTTCCTGTGTGGTTCACAATGGGACATAAGTTCTCATTGGGTGAGGTAATCACACTTTTCCTTCTTTCTTTAGAGATGTCTCTCTTATCTATGATTTAAGAGTCAATGAAGACTTGAGTCCCTAGGGGCTTGGGATTTCTCTTTGTCCCTTAGATTACGATAATATTATCTTGTTATTTTTATCTCCTTTACCAAGAGTTTGCATCAAGTCCATACTCTTGCTAAAGTGGGGGCTTAATGTATCATCTTAATATGGAAGTACTTCCATGATAAGATTTTTTAGCCCTCTGATTAAGTGGTTTGGGGTCATGTTAAGTGCCTTGATTAGGTCTTGGCATTTATTTGGCTTTCTCGCTATCTTCCACTTCTTCTCCGCACTTGATTTCTTCATTCTAAGTGAAATTATGGTTAAGGTCTTAAAGACTTTCCTGATTTTCTTTCTTCTATGGTTCTATTTTCTAGGTAGGATTCATAAATGAGACCTCCTAGTCCATCATCACATCACTCTGAGGATTTTCTATCTGTTCCTAACATTAGTTCTTGTTTAGATACCAATTTCCAAGTTTCTGGCACTCATGGAACTCCTGTTGTAGAATCTGGCAAAGTTAGGGTTTGAGGTCAAAGTCGACCTCGACCCTGACCAGTTCAGGGTCAACCTTGACCCTGACTAGGTCAGGGTCGACCTCAACCTTGACCTCTTCTCGCCAGGATTTCAAAGTTTCATTTGCCAGTAATTTATCTTTCGGGATAATTATTTCCCGCTTTCGGGTCGGCTGTTTCATGCTTCGAAATGGTAAATCATTTAATGGTATTTAATCAAGGTATATTTTCTAAAGGTGAGAACCTAATTTGGATTTAATTCTTCAAGGTGGCCCATATAGAGGAGTGTGCCCTAGATCACTATAAAAGGAGACCTTCCTCTCGCATTTTCACATCAAGTTTTCACATCCACACAAGAAATTTCATGAGCAAGCTATCAAGTGCAAGCAAGCCTTCAAGCATTCAAGTGTTCAAGCATTCATCCACCAAGGAGTTCCAATGTTAGATATTGAAGGATTCAATCTCCTTGGAGCCGCCTTGAAGATCCATCCTTCTCCATTCATTCAAACCTTCTCATATGAAAAGATCAAATCAAGATTGGAGTTGAAGATCAAAATACCATTGATTGGAGACATCCTACATTCATTGAAGCATTCTTACTTGTGGATTTGAGGATTCGAATCCTCTACAAGGACTTCAACATAAGCAAGGTGATTTGTTTTAATTACTTTGTTTATGCACAATATATTTCAATTCAATTTCAAGGTTAATTCCTAAATTAGGGTTTGACCAAGGCAAACCCCCCATACAACCAAAAACCCCCATTTTCTTGTAGGTACAGGTGTGAAATCTTGGATCTGAGAGTGAATTCGGATACCCTTTTCGGAAATCTTTGAGGATCTGCAAACAGAATCAAAATTGGACTTCAAATAAATAATGTAGTCTTTGACCTTTTAAAAGGTCAAAGTCAACCTGTGTGAATTTGGAGAAAATATTTCTGGGTTTTGTCCGCCTTGGCATTTTCAGTCTAGCAAAAGTGACGAAATCTTCAAAAAGTTCATACAAAAGCCAGAATTCAGCATTTTCTAGATCTTCCCTAATTCAAGGTTAGTATTTGCACTTCAATTATTTCAGATTTCAAGCTTAATCCAACTATAGGGAAGTATAGGGTTTCTCTATCTTTTTCATATTCTTCATAGATTGATTCAATTGTGTATTAACCTCTTGGTTGATCAAATTGGATCTCTCCTTTGAGAATTTGGATTTAGGAGTAAATCTTACATTTTCCCCACACACTTACAAAAATAGAGGTGATTCCAAATCACATCTATTCACCTTCATAAGTTTGTAGAATTCTTTGCAACTCCTTAGGTAACTCTGTCTTTTTGGTTGCCTTACCTTTATCCACCTCTCTTGGTCTTAACACAAATGCAAAACCAACTTCTTCCCTCTCTTCCATGGCTTCTAAGAACTCTTTTTCACCAACCATGAGCACATTAGGACCTTCTGTCTTCACCTCTGCATCCTCTAATAGTGACTAAATTTTAAAAGTCACATTGTCCTTCTTGAAAGAATAGGAGTTCTTCACTCCATCATGCATAGCTTGGTGGTGAAATTTCCATAGTCTACCTAGGAGAAAATGACATGCATCCATAGGTAACACATCACACAAAACTTTGTCCTTGTACCTTTCAATTGAGAACTCCACCCATGCTTGTTCATTTACTAACACATGTTGGCCTTTATTCAGCCATGTGACCTTGTAAGGATTGGTGCGCGGTATCTTTGTCAACTTTAGCTTGATGACTACATCCTCTGACATGATATTGTCAGTAGACCCTGAGTCAATGATGACTCTACATACTTTTCCCATCATATTGCACTTTATCCTAAACAAGGACCTCCTTTGGCTTGGTTCTTCTTTAATCAGCTCCTTGCTCAAAGTTATCCTCATCATGAGGTTCTCACCTTCCTCTAAATTTAATGGTACTTCAGAATGTTTCTCTACTGCATTTGTGTCCTCATGAACTAGATTATTTCTCTTGTCACCTCCTTGAGAATTACTGCCCTTCTCTGGACACCTATAGGCAGGGTGTCCCATTTGATTGCAGTGATAACATTTCATATTGGCAAAATAATTGCCTCTTCCTTGTCCACCACTTCTTCCTCTAAAGCTAGAGCTCCTTCCTCTCCCACCTCTACTAGAACTTCCTTCTTTTTTCTCAATGTACTTAACTTCTGCTTGAGCCTTTGACTCTAAACTCCTTTAACCATAGCCACCTCTTTGTCCTCTACTATCTTTTCCCTTACCTCTACCTTTGGAGGTTTGTTATTGCTTCCTTTTGCTTTTCTCTTGTATCTTCAAGGCCATTTGATAACATTGGAAGATGGTTTTGAAGTTCACAAGACTCATGTCTTCTTGAATAGACCATTTGAGTCAATTCAAATACCTAGCTAGCTTGATGCTTTCATCCTCAACCACTTTTGATGTTAAGCACAACTTTTGGAACTCTTTGATGTATGCTTGGACATCCAAAAATTTTTGTCTCAGATTATGTCTCCTCCTATGTAATTGAATTTCATAGTCATCAGGTAGGTAGGTCTACTTCACTTTAGTCACCATGCCCTTCCGTGTAACTATAGGACCCTTTCCATCTTTTTCTCTTTTTCTTTGCACAAACTTCCATGATGTAAGTTCTAAACCTCTCAACCTTGACTTGGCTACCATAATGTTTTGGGCCTCTAAGATACCATCACATTCATAGAGATTCTCAATGTTTTCTATCCAATCCATGACTGAATCTAGATCCATTTGTCCACTGAATAGTGGCACTTAAGGCCTTTAGTTCCTTCAAGAAGGGTTCTTCAGGAAATACATGGTCAAGGGTTGGAGCTTCCTCCTCCAATTCTAATTCCTTTTTCATTGCTTCTTTCTCTTCCTTTTGATCAACTTTATCTTTGACCTTATCATCTTTGTCTATGACTTCACCCAAGAGCTGCTCCATTTGGGACAATCTTTCTCTTAGCAACCGATTATCCTCTTCTTGTTCCTCCACTTTCTTGGGTAACTCAGTGTTAGTCACCATGGTTTTATCTTCTACTGATCCCACTGATATATTATCTCCTACTGATTCATTAGGTTGCAACATCAACCACAAGCTTGATCAAATCAATCTCTGATACCAATATGATGTAAGTGTTCCAAGGTTTGCTGGCACAACTTCTAAGAGATCTAACTTGTCTCTACCAATGACCCTAATATTTTCTAGGATCTCCCAAAGGCTTAGATGATCAAATAAGGCCTTATGTAGCTCCTCTCCATGGTCCAATACCTTGTGCTTCACCTTGAAGGACTAACACCATGTAGATACTTCACTTCATCTCCTACACTTAGAAGGATCTAAGTGCCAACTTCTATCCATTCATATCACTTCCATTTGGATCCATTTAGAAGGATCTTCAAGCCTTTCCTTACCGGGTTCAATACTTAGCCTTTAGGAGGCCTAATTAGGCCTATTTCCTTGTAGCCTTTAGCAGAGACCTTTTGCCACTTTTTACAAAAACTTCCCAAAACACTTACTAAAATAATTGGGGATTTGGATACCCTTTTGGATTTTATCAAATATTCTATCACTTTTAGAACCTCATGGCCTCCACACACATGCTTCCTATAAACTAGTTCTAATAGGGCTAAAAGTCCTATTTCCTAGGACTACACTATATTCTTAATTGAATGTCACCCAAATGGATTGGTGAGTTCACAAATCTCCTAGAACATCAAGATATATCTATACCCCACCTGGACCTATACTTTTTATGTACTGTGTCTCAATACCCTACAAGAAATCTTCAAATCTTCAACTTCAAACCCCTAACTGGGAAATGTCTTCTCGCCTAGGGCTTGGTACTAAAAATAGTTTCTCAACACTCCATGACTCCTAATCCAAGATATATATAGACTAATGGATCCTCTAACATATTCACCTACCCTTAGGAAGATCCCATGGTTATATTTCATGGGGGAGCCATGAAATGACAAACTAGTTAGGACAGGACTAAGAAGACTACTAAAACTAAAACAATTTAATCAAGACCTTAAAAAAACTCAAATCTACTTGATTACTAAATGAAAAACACTTAAAAATAGCTCAAAAATACAAATCCACCACTAGTTCAAAGTATTGAGCTCATATGATATCATTGTCACATTGAAAAGCTTGGGTTCTTCACAAAATAGAGTTGTAGAGCTCTTTTTTTACTAATCACAAACTTGTTACAATGATCTCTAACCTCAAGATTCAAGCCTTCAATGATATTAGATGCCATTCACCTTTTTTTTAGGGTATTTTGGTTGATCTCCCACTCCTATCTTCTAGTGGATCCTATGTAACCAAGTTGCATGCAACATTTACCATTATTGCAAATATTGTCATGACAACTTTCTAACAACATTTGGCATCTTTGCCTTCATGCCACCATCTTAATTCTTAGGACCTCTAACCTCTATATTATGAGGAACCAACTTCATTTATGGCCTCAAGGAATCTCTATTACAACATTCATGTGTTTAGGATACATTAATAGCTCAAATCCAACACTAAGCTTCTAAGCCTAAGATTAAATAAAAGAAACTAACAAAGACTAATTGGTGACCTTAGTCCTAATGACTAACTCACCTAGTCCACAATTGCAATGACCTTCTAAGGTCTAAAATAAGTTCACACTACTCTGACTTGGCTAATGTCAGATAGAAGCCAAAATAGCATAACTATGGAGGTTAGCCTAGGTGTGGTCTTGGAGCATGAAACAATTTCAAACAATGTTGAAAAGTATGTCTAAAGCCATTATCATTGTCTTTATTCACTAGTTCTGCCACAAGTATTGGCACATTATTGTGTTCACATATTTAATGGTATACATCTGGCTCTATAAATGTATTCAATTTTATAGGTATGTGAGGTCTATATTATGTTGTCATTGTCTCGATCTTTATCATATCCATCTTCTTTCTTAGATTAATTGCAATTTGTTTATCTTTCAAGTTGTCAAATCCTTCATATTAGCTTGGTCTTTTGGTTGTTGGCTCTCATTCTGAGAGAAGTTCAAACACCCCAGTTAATTAGGAGGCAATAGGTCGAATCAATAGAATCTTGTGAATTGACTAATTCATACTCCTCTTCATTATTCGATGATCGAGAAATGACTGTGTTGTGTCTATGACTGGATTAGAGGTCCATGGTCAGCTATAAACATTATGGTGCCCACCATGGGGTAGAAAAATCATTTATGATCTCACTCTCAAAAATTTTCTGACAAGAAATTTGAACTCTATCGTGCATCCGTACTTCACTATGTATGGAATTTCATGGGAGATTCTAGAGCGTGTTGTGTGAAGATTTTATCCCAGTAGCATTATGTCATGTGAAGAAACACTTTCTCATGTAGGTCCTTGTATTTTCTCATGTGCACTGTAGTACTTTCTCGTGTGAAGTTTTTCTGTCAGTCATTAAATTTTCTAGATTCTGCAATTTGCTGTTACTTTTCTTGACATTTACTTTCTACTGTTGATTTCATATTTTTGATTTCTTCTATATCATAATAGTGGTTTTCAGGTCACTTGTTGAAGATCACAAAACTTTCTAATGGTTTTCTTGCAGGATGGTTGTCGAAGATCATTTAAAAACATTGTGCTTGTTTACTATTTTTCATTCACGTAGTCTAACTAGGGCTTTGTTAAAATTTATTAAGGGTCCTGATAGCAAAGTAGGCGAATATGCTCTTTATTACATGGAAGTAATGTCCATGAATGAAACTAAGACCTAGATTTTTCTAGAATGATGGATACCCGGGGAAGCAAAGCAAGGTAGTGAATCTTTATCACATCTACTTGCTAGGAGATTATGCTCTTCTCTCTTTGAGAGAACCAGAAACCTAAAAGCTTGTGGATTTAGTAGAGTGAAACTAGCTCAGTGATGAATATGCTTAATGTGCTTGGGTAAGGTGAAGAGGTAGAGAAGTATGCTCTTCTCTCTCTTAGAGAATCAAAAAATTTGACCCTCAAATCCAAGACAAGTTGTGTCACCTTTAGAGGGCTTGTCGGAAGTTGAACCTCTGAGAATGACCCAAGTGAGTACACACCTATTGCTGATGATTCCACCTCTCTATAATAAAGAATTTTTTGTTGATTCTAAAGACTCCAAAACCATGTTAACTTCCTTCTCTTGATTTTGACTATCATCTTGAGAAGGCTTTATCTGTTGTACTGAGTGGTGCCGCTCCTAGCCCTACTTCTCAGGGTGTACAATTGTCAAGTGTTGGTTTAGCTGTGAGGCCCTAGCCTTGTATCAGGGACACCAAAGGTTAGTGTGAATGGAAGACCACTAAAAACTTTCCTTAGTTAGTTGCCTACCCAGATCACTGTCGAAAGGAGACATAATCTTTTCCCAGGGAGGGGGAAGAATCTCTCCCATAGATTCTCACCAGAGGCATGCACTTGGACATTTGAAGGTGGTATATGACACTGGCCCCTACTTCAAGGGTAACCTTGAACATATACTATTTAGTCCTTGGAAACACCAAAAACATGGGTGCCCTCTAGGGGGTGACACAATTGTGTGAGGTGAACGCATGCGCATAAGCAGTGAGGTACAGATTTTGTCTTCTCACCATTTTTTTTGTAGGGATAACTATGTGTTTGTTATCGAGTCTTAAACTTGTCCATCATAATTAAACAAAGACTCCAATGATACTACCAAGTTTCTTTGTCCTTGGTAGGTCTATTTGCGACTACTTGTGTCACCATTGATTGTTCTAAACCTTCATGCTTGTAAATGAATTCTTGAAACCTTTAAACTGAGATTGTTGATTAAACTATCTGAAAACTAGAATTTTTGTCAGAGAACAGTTTAGGCTATGTCTCAGAACTTGACTTTTTACCTCAAAAACTGTGTCAAATTATCAAACTTTGGTTCTTTCCCGTGTGAAATTTCACTTTTCAGAGCATTTCCTCATGTGAGATTTTATTCTCTCACGTGAATTTTTGCATTCTCTCGTGTAGCATAGTACTTTCTCACGTGAACCTATACCCATATTTCAAAAATAGAAAGCTTATTCCCATTGGCTGGTGAACTTTTTACCTGATCTAGTTTTTGTCTGAGGTCTATTTGCCTATTTTCCTATCGTTCATTGTCGGAAACTGAGTGTCTCGAGTTGAGAACTAATCGATTATTGCTTTGACTCATTTTTTCTCTCCTTTGTTTGTCTTATCTTTTGTTCTTTTTTACCTCGCATCGTGATAGTCTTATCTTGCCTATTCTAGCTATACTCTTGATGATTCATGTCGAGTGCATCTCACATCTTGGTTGTTCTAGCCTTTATCTCCTTTTCGTTATTCCTAGAGATAGAGTTCTAGCATTACCCCAAGTCTTCTCTTGTCACATCTTTGTCATGACTAGAAGCGGCAACACTTACCCCATTTGTAATACTGGTCAAGGTAGAGGTAGATCTCGTAATCAGGAAACAAGTTGTCCTGAACCTATTGTGCAATCTGAACATTGTGAGGGATCCTCAAGTTCTTTGTTGAGTACTTTGAAAGATAGCCTCTCTCAATCATCACCTCTAATGTTCCAAGAATTTTTTAATCCCTTGTTTCAAGTGCAACCTAGTTTTTCATTTCAATAATAGGACAACTCATTGTTTCATAACTTTGGAAGACCACTTCCTCGGACTAGTCCTATCATTGAACCTATTGATCTTGTTGATGATATCGACTCATTCAAACATGTTGACCCTCTTGATCCTATTCATGCACCAAATATTACCTTAGTTGTGCCCTTTCGGCATTATTCATATCATTTTACTGAGTCTTCATTTGCTACACAGTCCTATGACAAGATGGGAGATCCATTTGACTTCCAACTAGGAAAATACATCCAAACTTATGATCAATCTCAAAACAACCAGCATCATGGTCAATCTTCCAATGACCAATGTCATGCTCAACCTCAAAATGAGCAACATCATGATGAATCCAAAAATGATCAAAATCAACACCAACCTCTAGGTGGTCAACCAGGATATCACTATCATCCTACTCCTTATGATCAAAGTCAAGATCAAGTCCCAAGTATTTATGAGATTCTTGGCAATGATGGTGATGACACAATAACTCAAAATGACATAGATGTTGCAAAAGAAAATAAGGGTCTTATCAAGATGATGGAGATCCTCCTTCTAGAGGAGAAGGCAAAATACTTTCTTGAGCTAGCCAAACAAGGGGCTAAATTACCCTCATATTATCAAGTCAAAATGCTTGTGGCCAAAGAAGAAGAAACTAAGACCAATAAATTACAAAATATGGTCTGAGATATGCAAGATCAGATTAGCCAACTTGTGAAGAACAAGGACAAACCCCTACAATAATTCACAATGGAAAGCATTTGTCCTTTCCCCTTTGATAGGAGTCTTCACATGCCACCTTTTCCCAAAGGTGTAGAGCTGCCTAAATATGAAAAATACTTGGGTACTACCAATCCCTAAGATCACTTAAGGGGGTTTGGTGCTTTATCCATGGAATTCATACATGATCAAACCTATCTTATTCACCTATTTCATTGTAGCTTGGGTGGACCAGCTATGGAGTATTTTTCATGATTTCCCACTAATATTAAGACTTTTGATGAAATGGATAATCTATTTCTCCAACATTACTCACATAATATTCAGCATTTGGGCAACATTCAGGATCTTTGCAATTTGAAACAAGGACAAGGGGAATCTTTCCTAACATTTCTCCAAAGGTGGAGACAATTATGTACAAGGTGTCCTCACAAGCTACTAGAGTCTGGAAGGCTCGACATATTTTTGGAAAATCTTGTCCTAGACTTCGGATACCAATTGCAATTACAAGGTCCCCTAACCTTTGATAGCATGAATAAACAAGCAGTGCAAATAGAGGCCGTTATGATCTAGAAAGGGGAATTGACTTTGAACAAAGACAACAAACAAGGATCTTCAACCTTGAACAAAGATAAAGGGAAGTTTGTCAACAAGAATAGAGATGTTGTGAATGATAGAGTGGTTGAAAATGTGACCCCGAAGCCTACTAAGTCTATTTTCAATCTCTCTTCTAGCATATAGGCAATCAAAGCCACTGAAAAGCCTATGATAGAAAACCAACAACCTTCAAGGTTTTCTAGGAAGAAACCTTGGGCATCTCAACCCAAGCGTGAATTCACTTCCTTGGGAGAACCAGTTCATGTTGTCTATAAAAATCTCATGCAAAATCAGATACTTACTCCTTTCGAAAAGTGTCTCTATGACCCACAACCATGACCTCATTGGTGGAATGACAATGCATATTGTGACTATCACCAAAATAAGGGTCACAAGACTTCTACTTGTCTTCAGCTGAAAAATAAGGTCCAAGATTTGATTAATAGTGGTGATATTGTTGTGGATGACTATTATAAACTAAGTTTGCACCCTTGTTTCAAGCTCTCATAGTCTTGATAACCTAGTATAACATGGGAATCATCTCCAAGTGTGGGACCTATGCTAACTAAGATGAGACCTCCAGGTTCTAGGCTGGTTCCTCTTGGATAATCACATTAATTTGCTTCTAGAAATGAAAGTAAATCTTTTGAGGGAAAGGGATAGAAATAATGCTTAGAAAGGGAAATGACTAAAAGAAAACTACCTACTAGGTGATGCACTGAAATGATGGTATGAATTGTAGCATAAAAGATGTATTCAATGAACAAACTTAGGTCTAGGAGATCACAACTTACTGAATAGGCTTGCATAAGTATTTTATAGAAGGGGTATGTAAATAAAAGAGGGTATTCAAGGAAAGAGAGATTCTTTCACAAACAATAACACTCTCTAGATTAGGCAACAATCTATGACCTACAAGAAAATATTCACCTCTACAACTGGGTATAGGAATGAGATAAGACTGTTAAGGGGTTCTAGTATACCCACAAAAGCATTCACATCAAATCATCCACAAGAATACACAAAATTGCAGAAAGAAACAGGGACCAAAAATCCTAAGATATCACTGAGAAACATATAAATACTCAATTTATTAAGAGATAACTCACACAAGAAGGCATGGGGACATCAGAAATGTCACAAAATATCTTTGATATCTGAATTATCAATGGGAAGTTACAGAATGTAGAAAACCATAGGACATAAAGATGTCACAAATAGCCTTCTAAGAAAAGATATCTCTTCTCTTTACAAAAATGTGAACTCTGAGCTCTAAAGCTCCAAAAATACAATATATACCAACTCAACTGCATGCAGGCAGGAGTCAAAAAACCTAACTAGGGTTACATGGATTTTACATATAATAATCAAACCCTAGCTGTGTATGGTAGAAAAATGACCACACTTTTATGAACCATTACATGCAAGGTTGCTCAAGAATGAGGCCTCACAAAGTGGGTCATAGCTCTCTATGCATGGAGTTGCAAGGGACTATGATGTATTTTCTCTTAGCTAGAGCTATAAGCTTGTGACCTTGCTAGTCAACCACACAATGAGAGATTTGAATGAAGACAAGGGAAAGAGTGCCAATATCCTCAAGAATCACTATGAAAATGCAATGCAATGCAAACTAGTCTATGAAAATGAAAATGCAATGCAACTAAGCTATGAAATGGAAAGAACAAGTGTTACAAATCTTTCCTATTAAGCTATGTGAGTTAAATCTATTGCATCAAAGGAAACTAAGCTAGATGCCATGAAAGATAAAATGCAAGAATGAAAGACTAAGAACAATAAGGTTTCCAAAAGCTCCAAAAGTCTCCAACAAGTCCTGCAGCATAAGATTAGTATTCAAAAACATGGGATCCTAAAATGAGAAGAGAGCTCTTCTTTTATAGGAAATGAGAAAGAATGGACCATGGAGATTAAGAGGCAAAAGGGCTTAATCATCGGTGGAGGTTGAAAGAGGAGCAATCTATGTGCACAAGTATCCTCCAATGAGAGTGCAGTGTTGACTTTTGAGCCTCATGTGAGACAAAAAGTATTTTTTTTCTTTTTGTGAAATAAGAATAATGCTTTATTTGTGCAACTTAGGATAAGAGGAAAAGGGGGCTTTTTATTTAATCAAAAGGGGAGGAAATATTCCTTTTAATTAAATAAAGACTTAGGATAAATGGTTAGCCCAAGGATAAAAATCCAATATATGATCAAAATTAAGATTTGATCAAGAAATAGATAATGTTGAGAATATTGATTATTGATAAAAATGATTCAGGGTTGATAAATCAAATAAATGGGGCCCAACATCTAGGCGACCATTTTTGGGTGCATACATTTTCCCTTCTTTGACTAATGTGTGATCGATTTGGAAACACATGTAGTCAAAGAATGAGGTTGAAATGTGAGATCGATTTGGGATCACAAAGCAACTTAGATATGAGGTCGATTCGGGATCACATGCAGACAAAGCATAAACAAAGGCCTTTGAATATGAGGTCGATTCGGGATCACATTCAAAGTAAGAGATAAGAATCTCAAATTTGAGTGAAAGCTCACAAAAGATGTCTGAATTAGGAAAATCAAGGAATCAGGGATGAGAATCCCATAAATATTTCCCCCTCGGAATCAAAATTGAAATCAGATAGAGGAGAACAACAAATTGATAAAAGATTTGATCAAATCGAAATGAAATCATAATCGAATGTATAGGTCAATAGGGTAACCATTAGGCAATGAAACATGCCCCAGTGAGGAAGTAGAAGAATAGAAATGGAAGACTAGAAATGGAGTGAAGGAAAGACTAGAAAATGTGAGAGACATGGAAGGAAGAAATTCCACCGAAAATCAAATTATGCCTCAAAAGGTCAGTCAATTGCGCAGAAGGAAGGGAAAATTTTGAAATGCAATTTTAACAACCAAGATGACCTCAAATTTTGATTTCAAGTCCGAAAATGGATCCAAGACACTGAAATTAGGTAGGGGTGCAATTTTCGCACAATTCTGAGGTGTTTTGAAATTTGGTCAAAAAGTCAAAATGCTATAAAAGGGGTGAAAATGTCATTTTCAAAAATCATTTAACTTTTAACTATTTTAGAATCTAGAGCTCTAAGAGATAGCAATGGCTCAACCAGCAGTAGTTCCCATCCACAGACACCGATTTGAGTGCTCACGGTTGCACAACCGGCCTCCGCATTATGGTGCCCCGGTATGTTTTTGAAAACTTGCCCTTGTTTGAACATTTAATGAGCATTTATTGCAATTAAACATGTTTTTAAATTTTCAACTTTTAGACTAGGGCACCATGTCGTGTGACACTTTACAAGTGTTGCGCTCTATGAGAAGTGTCGTGCGACACTTCACAGGCGTAAATAGTGTCACCCGCATATAGGGTAAAGTGTCCAGCGACATAGGGAGAAATGTTGCATGACATTAGGCGAAGTGTCACCCAATAGAGAAGTGTCATGCCTCTATAAGAGGAAGTGTCGTGTGACACTTACTCAAAAAATAGTGTCGCCTAGTGTTAAATTTTAACATGTTTGATTGTTTTTGAGCAAAATGACATGGGTCCGAACAATGTTTGACTTTAAAATGCCTTGCATTGATATTATACATCCTTCATGATATGTTCTAACACTTGGTAGGATTTTTTGATGTGTAGGACATCTTCCTCGCACTTCAGATTAGAGCACCCCAGGTGACGGGATTGTAGTTTGTCTGAGATCTAGATGATCCGGGCAAGGCCGATATCAGAGCCATGGGATTCCATTATCTACTATAGTTCCCCCACATTTGAGCCGATCATGGGTTGTTGACTGCACTTGCTGAGAGATGGCATAGTGAGCACAACACCTTCCACTTGCCAATAGGAGAGGCATCTATCACATTGGAGGATGTTTACCAGATCCTACAGGTTCCATGCCATGGAGAGCCTGTAAGTATAATCATGTTTATAGATAAACATAGTTGTAGAGTTTCCATATGATAGAAACTGACATGATTGTTTATTGGCATAGGTATACTATGATCAAGATGCGATAGCAGGTCGATAGATTATACAGGGGATGTTTCAATATGTCACGATCCTAGATCGGCATATTAGCTGGGAGAGATTGATGGATGACTTTGGCAGAGACTTTCCAATACCATGTATTGTGGCATCGCTCATTGGACAGGCCCTTATCCCTGACAGGAGTCAGAAGGGCTTCCTCTTGGGATGGGGGAGATTACTAGCAGACCTGGTGGCACAGCCATGATGGATGGCATGGGGCCCAGCTATCTTAGCCAATATGTACTATGAGCTGCATGAGATCATCTATAGAGATGGCAAGAATTGGGCATGTGGGGCTATACTTGCTCAGATATGGGTGTGGGAGCATATTGCAGTAGTGCATCCATGAGTAGAGCCTAGGGAGCGCAGGTATCCCTATATATACAAGTATGTAGGGTTCATCCCACATACACATAGCGGGGATGTTTCCTATTATCAGAGGATACTGGATGAGCTTGCCTCATTCACATGGAGACTGTACAGGTCATGTGAGCAGTGGGGGGATAGGTGGGAGCTAGATTATATGTTGTGCAGTTGGCCACTGGTAGGCCATCATCTAGAGATTGTGGAGAGATTTGTGATCACGCGAGTATGGAGGCAGTTCAGATGTCAACAGAGGGTGTCCACAGAGATGACCACACATGCACAATTTTGAGATGAGGATGGACAGGGTTGGCTGCTGATGTTGGACTACCAGTAGGCAGTACAGGATATAGTTTCTATATGCTAGGAGCCATGGGAGTACCTACCAGACATGGCAGATGCAGGTGCGAATGCAACATTCAGAGTAGAGAGGTGCAGGGTGCCCTTTCTAAGATTCACAGTCCCTGATGCACAGGTGCTAGTAGCACAGGGAGATGAGGGGGATGACAGAGGAGATGGAGGGAGAGGGAGAGGGAGGGGGATGGAAAGAGGGGAGAGACCTAGATCAGGTGGCCAGAAATAGTCACGAGGATGGAGATCAGAGACTCCTGAGGATGAGGCAAGACCAGCTCGCTGACAGGTAGAGGCACAGTAGGAGCATCCTATGGGAGGGGAGGATCTGAGAGCCTAGATACAGGCTCTGGAGGTAGAGATGTAGTAGCTACAGATTACTATAGCAGTGAGAGACCAGTAGCTACTAGATCTAAGAGCAGAGCGAGATCAGCAAATAGCTGATCTCAGAGTAGATATAGCACACTGCGAGGTGATGGCACAGATAGATGCACTAGAGATCCGATGGGAGTCGATGAGAGTAGCATATTATCATGGACTCTACCTTCAAGCCATTCTAGAGGATGAGAGAGCACCATCATATTCTCAGAGGGTAGGGCTATCAGATGTGGTACTTGATAGGAGAGCCATGCCTCCTCCACCACCATGAGCTCCTCATGAGGGTGGTAGCGAGTCCTAGGTTTAGGTCTTAGGTTGATAGATGTTTAGACATATCTTGAGACATTGATCCAGATTTTGGGATCCCATATTGTATGACATTGATTTATATATGAGATTACTAGATTTTTGATATGGCATGTGTATTTGTCTCACTTGTGATGGATGTATCAGTTTACGTATATTGTCTTGTCATTTTGCTCAAAATGTGGATGTATATGCTCATGTATATTCTCTCTCATAGATGTGTGTTTGATTCTCATGCATATGATATAGACTCATGTTGCTGAAAATGATAGTTGTGATATAGATGTGATGATATGATTAACCCCTTGTGATGAACAGGAACAGGTTTGAGATGAAAAAGACAAGGAGTGAAAGACACGATCGAGAAGAAGGAAAGGTGAGCACAGTCGACTGACAGGTCCACGTAAGATGAAAAAGGAGAGCTCTCTCCATATGCAAAAATGCAAAACTAGACTAACATGAACCTAAAAATGCAAGCTACTATGAAAGTGGTTGACTTGCAAGGTCACAACACCTATAGACATCCAATTATCATCATTGAGCATTATTGGTAGCGTCATAAGATCATACAATGTACACTAGTATAACTATGTAGATCTGAATATGATCTATATCAGATAGGAGTGTGGAAATCCCACCTAGGCATCAAAGACATGTAGGTCAAGATGACTAATGTAGTGAGATCACCTAAGTTTTATATGGCAAGATTATGCTTGTATCAAGACACATGAAAGTTAGGATAACTAGAAGCATGCACTCGCAAAATAGTCAAGGATAATACCTTGTCAATCCATAGTGTCAAGTAAGACCAGCATAAATGCTCATGACAGGTAGGACCAACAAAATATACCCACAAGTAGATAAAGAAATAAAACATGTTCTCATTCCCTCAGTCTTCTAGCTATGCATCATCAAAAACTTCTCAGGGAGAGACCACTCATTAAAGAAATCCTCATAGACAGTACACAAAGAAAAATAAAGTCAACATATCTCAACGAGTTGATTGTTTAAGTGTGTGTGTGTTGGTCATAGAGTCAAACTCTGGTTATCAAATTTGTGAATGAGCGATGTTGCATCATACTAGACTATTGGGTAAGACATCTGATAAGTGTTAAGAAACACTCGACGCAAGGGTAGTGTTGAAAAACACTATTTGGGTCAGTGTTGAGAAACACTTGTTGTGAAATGCCCCAAGAGAAAACACACCTAAAAGACATATACTAATAGTTATGCCCTCTAGACAAAGACAAAGACCAATTCTAGACCAAGTCAAATAAGGTCAAGGCATGATGGAGAGTGGCTAGGTGTCGAGGATGCATGCTAAGAAATAGGAGTGCAAAGGCCTCAAGTAGTGCCTGTTTCCAGGTTTTCACCACTTGGATTTATTGTAATTTTTCTCTCCTTTTTTTTTTTTTGCAACCAAGGCACCTGTTTCCAGGTTTTCACCAAGGCACTTTTTATATTTTTTTGAATTGTTTGCATTTTTTTACTTTTTTTGTATTTTTTCAGGACTTTTTATTCTTTTTAAGATTTTTTCAGCATCATATATCAATTTTTTTGGTATTTTTTCAGGATCATAAAATATGTACAAAGGATGCCCCCAGACAGAAATAGGCATCAAGGATAGAACTTCTTAAGGTGCAAAATGTTGATGGGATCAAGGAGCTATTCTCCATCTGGATCTGACAGTAAATATGCACCTGTACCAAAAGCAGCTGTGATGACATATGGTCCAAGCCAATTGGGTTCAAACTTACCTTTTTGTTCTCTATGTTGTTGGTTCTTAGGATTCTCTTGCAAAATAAGATCTCTTACTTGAAACTCTCTAAGATGAACCTTCTTGTTGAATGCTTTGGACATACGCTTATGATACACTCTCATATGATCAAATGAAGCCTTATGCTTCTCATCTAGAAGTTCTAGTTCCTATAACCTCATGGCGTGATAATCCTCATCTATTATTAATCCTTTGAGTGAGACTCTAAGTGAAGGTATCTCTACTTCTAAAGGTAATACCGCTTCAGCACCATCGGTAAGAGAAAAAGAAGTAGCTCCTGTAGGTGTACAAATGCTAGTTCTGTAAGCCCATAGTGCGGGATTGATTTGCAAGTGCCAATCCCTACCATTCTTGTGCACTGTCCTATGAAGAATCTTAAGGATGGTTTTATTGGAAGCCTCTGCCTATCCATTTCCTTGTGGAAAGTAAATGGAGGACCAATGTTACTTGATTTTAAACTTTTTGCATAAATGTTTTAGGTCCTTATTCTTGAATTGACCTCCATTATCAGTGATAATCTCAGAAGGTATTCCAAATTGGCAAATAATATGATTCAAGATGAACAAAGAGATAGTCTTCCCTAAATCTACAGAAAGTGGCACGACTTCCACCCATTTTGTGAAGTAGTCAGTAACAGTAATAATGAACTTATGTCCACCTGATGAGTTGGGGTGAATTTTCCCAACTAGATCAAAGGCCCAATGCTGAAATGGCCAATGAGAAATGGAAGGGATCAGCCCCCTACCTGGAGCATGAATTAGGTTTCCATGTTTCTGACATTTTTCACAAGACTTAGCAAAGGCTACTGCATCTAGCTACATTGTGGGCCAATAATACCCCACCCTAAGCAACCTCCGGGCCATGGCAAGACCATTGGAATGTCCACCACAAATGCCCTCATGGATGTCGGCTAATGCTTGGTTAGATTCCTCCTTTTCCAAGCACCTAAGGAGTGTCCCATCTAAACCCCTCCTAGATAAATCACCAGAGATAAGGGTGTGGCAGGAGGCATTGCGGACAAGGTTTCAACATTCAGAATGGTTAAACATGTTGGGGATGATGCCATCATAGAGATATGAATAGATAGCACCATATTGAGAAGATTCATGGGTGACAAGGGTACAAATGATATAAATTTTAGATAAGTCAAATATGGGATGGTGTAGCTCTTCCACCAGGAATTCAAATCTTGATTCATGTTGTTCCAACTGAAGGAGTGAAGCTAATGTGGCCATAGCATCTATAGCTTTGTTCTCTGTCCTAGGGATCTATTGAAATGTCACAAATGTAAAGTAATGCCTCAATGATTCAACCATCTTTTTGTAAGGTACCAATTTATCATCCTTGGTTTGATACTCCTCATTGACTTGGTTGATAATTAGCTGTGAATCCCCAAAGACATGTAATTTTGTTATGTTCCATTCTATAGCCATTTTCAATCCATTGGTTAAAGCTTCATATTCAGCAATATTATTTGTACATGGGAATAAAAGTTTGTAAGACTTTGGAATGTTGTACCCATTGGGAGAGACAAATAATAATCCAGCACCTGATCCATTTTTCATGTGGGAACCATCGAAGAACATCTTCCAAGTGCGGGTAGTCATATACAAGATGTGTTCATCTGGGAATTCTACCTGAATAGGCATACTATCCTTAACTGGAAAATCAGCTAATTGATCAGCAATAGCTTGCCCCTTTATGGCCTTTCTCTCAATGTACTCTATATCATATTCAGTCAAAACCATCATCCACTTAGCAAGTCTACCCATGAGAGCAGCCTTACTAAGCAAGTACTTAAGAGGATCAATTTTTGCAACCAAATGTATAGTATGAGCGAGCATATAGTGTCACAACTTTTGGGAAGCAAACACTACTGCCAAACAAGACTTTTCAATGCTATTATAATTGATCTCATAAGATACTAGGGTATGACTAATGTAGTAAATAGCCCTTTCTTTCCCAGTATCATCTAATTGAGCCAACAATACCCCTAAGGAAGACTCTGTTGCTAAAATGTATAAAATCAATGGTTTCCCAGTAATAGGTGGCATCAAAATTGGAGGATTAGCCAAGTATTGTTTGATTTGATCTAGGATCTTTTGGCATTCCTCATTCCACACACAAGAAGCACCCTTATGAAATGTCTTATTAAAAGGTTGTGCTCTATCTGCAAGCTGAGAAATAAACCTCCTGATCAACTGAAGACGTCCCTAAAGACTTCTCATTTGACTGATATTTCTTGGAGGTGGCATATCTAATATAGCTTGGACCTTTTCAGGATCAACCTCTATTCCTTTTGCTGAAATTATGAATCCTAGGAGTTTACCTAAGGCAACTCCAAATGCACACTTTTTTGGATTCAATCTAAGCTAAAACTATGCCATGTGATCTAGAATTACTTCTAGATCATCAAGGTGTGTGTCCCATTTTCTAGATTTAGCCAGGGTATCATCCACATAATCTTCCATGTTCTTATGCATCATATCATGAAAAATTGTGGTCATAGCTCGCTGGTATGTTGCTCCTACATTCTTTAGGCCAAATAGCATAACATTCCAACAATAGGTTCCCCATGCACATGTGAAGGCTATTTTCTCTTGATCTTCAGGAGCTATTTTTATCTGGTTATATCCAGAAAACCCATCCATTAAAGAATATATCTCATAACCCACCGTCATATCCACTATCATGTCTATGTTTGGGAGTGGAAAGTCATCCTTTAGGAAAGCTTTGTTGAGGTCTCTGAAGTCTATGCAAATGCGAATGGACCCATCATGTTTTGAAATTGGAACAATATTGGAGATCCACTCAGCATAGTTGATAGCTCGAATGAATCCTGCATGTAAGAGCTTTTCTAATTCAGCCTTAACAAGAAGAGCTATATAAGGGTGCATTTTCCTCAACTTTTGTTTGACTGGTTTTATTCCTAGAGCTATAGATAGATGATGCATAATAAGATCAATGCCAAGCCCTGGCATATCAGAATATGTCCAAGCAAAGTTGACTTTCTTCTTTTGCAAAAACTTTGTATATGCGTCTTTTTCTTCAATTGATAGAGACTGAGCAAGGTGCACTATTTGGGGAGCCTCTTCTGTATTCAGATTCACTAGTTGCATAGGCTCAATAAGAACTGATGACCTATCTTGGAAGTAACTTGGCAAGTTATTAAGTACCCCATCCTTAGGTGCCTCAAAGAGGTTTTCACCCTCGGATACGTCTTTTCTTTTTACTATTTTTGGTTCTGATACCGCCACAACATGGTTTTCGCCATCAGACCTTTTTTTTTTTTTTCTTTTTCTTTTACTTTTAGACTAAGGTACTTAATATCATGCTCCGTCATACTTGTTGTCGGTTCACTGGTGGAAGAGACTATAGGTTCAAGAGCATTTAGATAACAGGAAATTTCATAGTCATTCTAAAAGTTTAAGAGCTGAGGTTCTTGGTGACGTCGAGACTAATCAATTAGGTGGAAATGAACAAGGGGTAGGTCAATGACTAGTTCAACATTGTTTATGTGGAAGGTGTTACCTCTAGTGACCATACAATTGGGATTCATCAAGTCTCCTCCTAAGATACCCGAGTTGGGATTTGTCCTATCAAATGAAGCATCATCCACTAAGGCAAATCAAGGAGTCCAATCCTCCAGTCCTACACTAGGCTCGTTGGTCACATCAGGTTGAGTACTATAAGTATGGACAACATCCATGTCCAAATCAACTATTGCATCTGGAAGTGAGTCCCATTCATACTCATGTGAGTCTGTCTTTGAATTATTGTTTGGGCCTCATGATGTAGAAGCCTCAAGGTTAGGAAAGGTTTCCCTTTCTCTAGCACTAGCATTGTTGCTATCTGTCATAGCTAGGATAGCAACACTTTCCATTGTCAATCTAGCATTCATATAGTCACTATCCATTGCAGTTGGGATAGTAGAACTATCAATTGTCAAATCTTTTGAATCTCCCCATAGGAGATTTTTTGAAGGCACCCAATCATCAGACATGTCTTTCTTATTAGAGAGATTAGGTGTGTAGTTTGATTCATTGTCACTGTTTGTCGTAGCTGAGACAAGGACACTTTTTTGTTTCTTATTTTCAAAACCTAAGCCAACTATTGACTTATTCCTTCATCCAAAAAGGGCATGGTTAAGAGGTTCAGCCCTAGCATCCAGCCTATGACTAAGGGGACCCTGTCCTGCATAACCCATATTCTTGACCAATGTATAACCTCTCCCATAAGTTCTAGGGGAAGGTGCAAAATTCTCATTATGTATGTATTTCTCTTCTCGGTAAATCTAGTCCCTAATGGCAACCTCTTCTTTTTCTTCTTGAATCAGAACTAAGGATTCCATAAACTTATCAAACAATGTCATGGCCGAAGATGAGGGCTTCATTTCTTGAGAAGTTTTGCCATAAGACCTAGGGGAAATTGGCAATTTTGTAAATGAATCTAGTTTGTAATCCCCCATACCAAGATCTATGGTCTTGAATTTATTCTGGCATTGTTCAAATGTAGGATCAAAAGTGTTAGCCTCCCTATTCAAAGGAATGTGAGACCCTGCTCAAATTGTGTTGACTGACAGTGTGCTATCTCCAGGTATGCAAACTTCTATTCCATTGTAAGGGAATTTTACACACTGATGATAGGTAGATGGGACTGCTTGCATCTCATGTATCCATGGTCTACCTAACAAAATATTGTAAGCCAAAGGACCGGCATCAACAATCTGGAACAAAATGTCTTTCTCTACAGGACCAATTCGAATAGGAAGGACGGCCAATCCTTTAGAACTACGTTCTGCTTCATCATAAGCCTTGATAGTTATTTTATTTCTTGTGTCAATGACTTCTTCTGAATAACCCAAGGCCTTCAATAAGCTCAAAGAATAGATATTAAGCCCAGCACCCCCATCTATCAACACACGCCTGACACGGGTCTTGTGAATCATAACCTCTATATGAAGGGCCAAATTGTGTGGGTGGATTAATGACTTGTCATCTTCCTCTGAGAATGTAAGGTAGTGAGGGCTAGCCAAGTGGTTGACCATATTTTGGAATTGATCTACATCTATATTATTAGGGACATTAGCCATTCGCAAGGCATCCTCAAGGACATGCTTGTGCTTAGGGGACAATTCCAAAAGCTCAAAGATTGAAATTTGTGCTGGTGTACATTGTAATTGGTCGACAAGATTATAATTCAACTTAGGACAAACAACAAATTTTGGGAGAACACCCTTTGACACTGGCTGCTTAGACTTACTAGAGTTAGGACCTCTAATAATGATGGGACCTTGAGCTTGGCTTCTAGTAACATCATTAAGAGGTTGGGAAATCCTTCGTGAGTGAGGACCTCTTAGCACCACAATGGGTCTTTCATCAGGCATAGGAGTTGAATCCACATCATATCCATAAGGGTCTTTTCCTCTTGTCATGTTGACATTATCATCAGCCACTTCAAGCATGTTAATAACATTTTAAGCATTTGTATAAGTGTAGTTGATAGCAGCCTTGCCATTCTTGTTGTTGGAATTCTCTCCTTTCTCATATTTGGGCAAGGGTTCTTTAAAAGCTTTGTGATCCACATTAGTGGTTAGACCATCAACTTGTAATTTATTTCTCTCAATAAGGTCTTGAACAAGATGCTTAAGTCAAACAATTTTCTATATCATGTCCAATTCCATTGTGGAAGACACAAAAGGCCTTCTCATCCCACCAATGAGGTTTAGGATCTGGTATGCGGTGCTTGGCAGGATCCTGAGGTTGTGCCAAATTATGGGCAATTAATGTCTTGAAAATGTTTGCATATTAATCCTCAAGTTTGGTAAATTGCCTCTTTTCCTTTTTAGGTCTCCCTTGATACTTGGGTTTATTCTCTTGTTGTCCTGAAGATGTTTTTAGCTTCATGGCTTGAACTGCATGAGAGAGATTAAGAACTCCTTCATTCTTAGGTTGTGATGAGTCAACAACTCTATCATTGACCACCTGCTTATTCTTATTCCAATAAGAGTTCTTTTTGTCCTTATGACCATTATTGTTGTTGTTTTGGCTATTGTTGTTGTTAGTTGATTTAGCCAAAATTCCTTGTTCTTTTAGGACATCCTCTATGCGACATGCCACTTCTACCATGGTGTCAAAAGAGTTAAATGGAATCTTCCTGACCTCATACCTTAGCTCTGGTATTAAATTTCTCACAATGATGTCTATTCTTTCTTCCTCAGGAATTGTCCTAGGATACTTTGAGCATAACCGTCTCCATCTTTGCAAGAAGGTGACAAAAGGTTCTCCTTGATTTTGTTTGAGTTTACACAAATCAAGCATCATAACCAACCTTGACATATTATAAGCAAAATGTTGAACAAATATTTGGACAAGTTCCTTGAATGTCTTTACTGGAGGAGTAAGGTTGGTGAACCACTCCATGGCTTGACCCTTGAGACTCCTTGGAAATAATCTCATCAAGTAGGAGTCTTCATGGTGAAAAGAAAAGCTCATTATGTAGAGCTGTCGAACATGGTCATGAGGGTCACCAACGCCATCATATTTGTCATAGGTTGGAAACTCCACTTTCTTAGGGAACTCAACCAACACCATACTCTTGTCAATTGGGTTGGGGCATATGAAGTCCAAATTAAACGTTCTCTTAGGAGCCCTCATCTTTTCCATATCCTTTTTCATTTGCATGATCACATCATTGGTTGAAGGATTCTATTTCTTAATATTTTGGTGGACATCAAAATTGTAGGGGACCTTAGCACGTTTGTTGATAAGGCTTTCTAGGAATTGATCCTTGTTTTGTTCCACATATCTTTCCACATATGCTTGAAAGGATGGTTCTTGTTGCATAGTCATAAAATCCATTTTATCAAAGTTGGTATAACTTCCTCCATGTTGTGAGCCATGATGTGCTTGTTGGGAGGGCTACTTTGAATGTCTATGAGGTGATCGTCTCCTATGATGATCATATCTTGAAGCCCTTCTTCCTCTAGGACTTGGGGACCGTGAGGGCATCCTTGATCTTCTTCTAGGACTTGGTGAAGGGGTAGATGGTGGTGATTTGGTCCCACTATTGGTACCCCTCCCATTGAATCGGCTTTGGAGTTGTTGTGCATAGAGTCTATCTTCTTCTTCTTGGGTGACTCTCTTTCTTATGTCCAATAATGTACGTTCCTCTTCTTCTAGTTGTCTAAATTTCTTCTTTTTAGCAGCTTGTTCATCCAAATAGGCTTGCTTCTCCCTCTCAATGCTTTTCAATCTCGTATTTGCATATCGAGAGGTATCTTTAGGTGGAGAGGATGGTCTCGAATGCCTTATTGTGTTGGCTGCGTTGATGTGGTGGTCACTAGATTCATTGTTCTGGTCCTTGTTTTGTGACCCTAAATCTGGGTGAGTTTTCTTATAATGTCTCTCAGCTCGTTGGTGGGCATCAAAATATCTCGCATTGTTGGGAGGTGACCTAGGTGGACTAGCATGAGAAGAACCACCGTACTCTCTCCTATGCTGTTGGAAGATATCCTCGAGAGTCTGATTCATGGCTTCTCTTTGTTGTCAAGTGAAAGTGTAACTCATGTCCATACTTGATGAAAGTGGTGCTAAAGAGGTGCTTACTTCACTAGGATTACCCTTTGGATTAAAGAAAACCTCATATTCACTCTTAGGAGATTCATCAAAAAAGGATCCTTTTCCCTTATGCTATTGACAGGTCTTGACTGGTGGTAACTAATTAAACACAATAGGGGGTCACTTCCCTTGATTGACTTGGTACCTTGTGGTAACTGACATGAAAGAAAATGACTCTTAATGATAAGATGACCTCTCAAAGTGTCAACACCAAACTAGGATAATCGAAGTTCTCTATTATCCGAAATCAAATGAAAAGATAGAAAAAGGTGCTTTACCAACACTGTCAAAGAGGTGCTTTAAATCAGAGGGTGACTACCCTTGCACTTTTGAACTAGGAGGTTGGACTAGGCCAAAATATAATTAAAATTGAGATAAAAATGATTTGGACAATAAGAGTACTAAAATTCTCTAAGAATGTAGCTAACAATCCTAGAGATAAACTTTCTCACGAAGAATATCTTGCTAACTTGACAATTATTTTCAAAGTGACCTTGTAGATCAATTGATGCTATCCCTAGAGAGAAAAAACCAGAAAGTTAGAGTCAAGATAGGTCTCTAACAACAGAGCAAGAAACTTACTCCAAGACCTAGCCTGACTACCAGTGACTGAGAATGACTAAAACTGAAAATACAGCAAAAAATGCTCAAGTGACACTTTCTAGGCAAGCAAGATGATAGTTTAGATTAGGGTGCCACTTTTCCTTAAGGCAGGCAATAGTTTTAACTATAGGCAACACTTCTCTTTCAGACGGGCGACAGTTTCCAGGCAGTGAGCACGCCATTTTCCACCAAGTGGGACAACAGTTGTGCAGGGGTGAACTATCACGCTACAATTCTCACAACAGGGTGTGCCACTTGTTCAGTGTCATATGACTCTATGACCAGTGAGTGTCAAAATCTTAGTTTTAAAGCTTGTTTGTTCAAAAATTTTGGTCTGAAGATTGATTTTTCAATTTTGATCACAACGACAGCAGTAAAGTGATAGGTTTGCAAACAGTACGGGATCAAACGTGTCTTCAAACACTTGAAACAAGGGCAAAGGCAACCTTGCCAAGATAAACACTTGTGATATCAAAAATAAAAAAGCACCCTATGAATGCTACCGATTGTTCGTATGTTGAGAACGTTTACACTGGTATCACACAATCGAAGATAGTTCAAACAATATCTACCTATAAGACAAGGCTCAATACTTACCAACTTAGCCCACAACTTGATGTTCCCTCGCCTCACACAAAGTGGTTACCGACAATAGATGTTGGCTTTGTCATGGAAGTGCCAAAGACACAACCAAAGGAACACATATGGTGAGTATCTTAAGGTGATTCGGGTTGTTCCACTTGGATCAATCCTTGCACTAAGAAGATATGCAGCTAAAATAAGGTGGCTTCTATCTATGGTTCTTAATAAGGATTTCTATTCATAACACTCCTCTTGCTCCTCAAAGAGGACTCAGACCTCATGGCCTCAAGAGTACCTTAAGCATTCTTGTTTAATATTTTCCCCATGGTCGCAATCCCATGAGTGACTCACATCAAACGAAGACAAGTGTTATGTCTACCAAGGTTTTTGGTGTCCTTGATAGCCTTGAGATTATAGTGAGTTGGAATCACTCGCCACCAAGGAAAATGATGACAAGGTTGTACCCACTTGATTCATTCCTCTTGATTGCTCAAGAGCAAGCCCACTAAAGGATTCCTAAACTAAAAAAAAATGGGTAATTTTTGAGGTTCAAGGTTTTTGGTTCACCTCAAGGGTGAAGAGCATACTCCCCTATCTCAAAAACTTCTCCCAAACACACCAAGCAAAGAGATTCAATTACTCCCTTGCTTCCAAAACCTTAAGATGGGTCAATATTTTTTGATTCACCTAAAGGTGAAGAGCATACTTCTCCTACCACCTCAAAATCTCTTTCACAAGGTATTAAAGTTCCTAATACAATTAGTGAATGCCACACTTGAAAGGAAATAAATCACAAGCAAAATTTTCATTTTTTTATTTTTATGCTTTTTGGGCAGCCCTGCAAAAAATGTTAGTAGCCCTCTTTGACATGCAATTTTTGGCAAATTTCTTAATCAAAGGCACCTACAACCACAACTAGTTAGGCCCACAAGGTTAGCAAAATCTAAAATCTAAATGAAATATGCAAGATTTCAAATGAAATATGCAAGCTAACTCTGTCTAATTGAAGTAAATGAAAGAAACAACAAGCTAATCAAGTCTAAATTTGGCCAAAAGGATTCACTGTCGGGTACAGGTGACACTGTGATCAGCAGGATTGTCGCGTGACACTTCTCTGCATAACAGTGTGATAGTCAAAACCTAAGGTGACAATTCGCCCGATAGTAGATGATAGTTCACTCGACGACAGGCGACACCTTCTGCCAAAGCAGGCAACACTTTTCACTCAAAAATTGTCGCGCCTATATATAGAGAACTGTCATGTGACACTGGTAAACTATTGTGCGACACTCTGAGATAGAAAAACCAGAGGCTAAAAATAACGCTAAAAAATTGATGAAAAATTGATAGAAATGCAGGAATGAAAGGACAAAACACTAATGCTCTGCCCCACGGTGGGCACCAAAAATGTATGGTAGAAAAATGACTACACTTTTATGAACCATTACATACAAGGTTGCTCAAGAATGAGGCCTCACAAAGTGGCTCATAGCTCTCTATGCATGGAGTTGCAAGGGACTATGATGTATTTTCTCTCAGCTAGAGCTACAAGCTTGTGACCTTGCTAGTCAACCATGCAATGAGAGATTCGAATGAGGACAAGGGAAAGAGTGCCAATATCCTCAATAATCACTATGAAAATGCAATGCAATGCAAACTAGTCTATGAAAATGAAAATGCAATGCAGCTAAGCTATGAAATGGAAAGAACAAGTGTTACAAATCATTCCTATTAAGCTATGTGAGTTAAATCTATTGCATCAAAGGAAACTAAGCTAGTTGCCATGAAATCTAAAATGCAAGAATGAAAGACTAAGAACAATAAGGTTTCCAAAAGCTCCAAAAGTCTCCAAGAAGTCCTGCAACATAAGATTAGTATTCAAAAACATGGGATCCTAAAATGAAAAGAGAGCTCTTCTTTTATAGGAAATGAGAAAGAATGGACCATGGAGATTAAGAGGAAAAAGGGTTTAATCAACGGTGGAGGTTGAAAGAGGAGCAATCCATGTGCATAAGTATCCTCCAATGAGAGTGCAGTGTTGACTTTTGAGCCTCATGTGAAACAAAAAGTACTTTTTTTCTTTTTGTGAAATAAGAATAATGCTTTATTTGTGCAACTTAGGATAAGAGGGAAAGGGAGCTTTTTATTTAATCAAAAGGGGAGGAAATATTCCTTTTAATTAAATAAAGACTTAGGATAAATGGTTAGCCCAAGGATAAAAATCTAATATATTATCGAAATTAAGATTTGATCAAGAAATTGATAATGTTGAGAATATTGATTATAGATAAAAATGATTCAGGGTTGATAAATCAAATAAATGGGGCCCAAAGTCTAGGTGACCATTTTTGGGTGCATACAAGCTGCACTGATGACCCATCATTAAATTCTTAGAATATCGACAATCAGATCATATCTTTTCTTTGCATGTTGATCTTGTACTGAGCCTTCCTACAGACACAACAACCTTGACTTACCAACCAACCTGCAACTCCACTAAGCCATGAAGGCTCTCAATCTGATCTTGAAGATATTTGGGTTAAAAATGATTAAGCCTACAAAAGATGGTGCCAAGCTCATTAAAGCCTCAACACAACATGGTACTCTATAAAATCCATGGTGCTGATGATCAGATCATCTATCATCATCCTTCCAACCATCCCTGTCCTGAAGAATTATATCCTAGCTACTCAAAATGTCATGCATGGCCACAAAAATGCAAACCCTAGCAAAAAACTTTCGCAGAAGATTCAAATTCAAATAGTAATGGCTAGCAAAGCTTCAAATTAAAATGCAACTATCGATGTGAAATTTTCTTGGCAAATGAATGGCTATGATGCACCTTTTAAAATAGTCTAAAACCCTTCTTTGAAAAGTCAATGTCCATATCAGCATGTTTGGACCAATGAGGATCGAGCACATCAGCATGTCAGCATATTTGGACCCACCTCAAACTTTTCCTCCTTTAAGTCATTCAGTGACTAAGTGACTAAAGACCTCCTTTATTATTCACAAAATACTTCTCTTAACATTATTCTGGTCAAGTGATTCAGCGAACATTGCAGTCGCTGAATAGCTGAGTCTTTTAGCTGACCCTGGTTACATCTTGCGAATAAGAGAAAAGCCTTTCATTCACTGATTCGTAGAATACCTTTAACCGCTTACAAGAATCCAACCTACATTTGGTGAACTGGTGACTAAAGACAATTGCTAGGTCACTGAGAACTTTAGGGCTTCACTAATTAATTTTGAGATTCTGTGAATACAAACATTCGCGCATTCGCCAGATCGATTAGAGCACTGCTATTTTATCATACGAATACATGACTAAAGGGAACTTATCAGAGCCACAAAATACTTTGTTAACCCTGGGCCCATCTCCACATGTCAATCTTCTATTTGTTCATACCACCCATCAGTAGACACCTCAGCAAACTCTGACAATAGACCCACTGCAAACAGATTCCAATCTAATGGTGAACACAGGATCTCAAGGGCAAGGAATATTCTTTCAGATCATGCACCAGTCATTGATCCCTTAAAACTATGACCCCTTTCATACTCTTTCAGTCCACCTACAAATCCTTTCAGTCCACCTACAAATCCTCATCATCACTATGTGGATCAATCATACTCAAGCACATCAGCAAACGAGGACCCACCTGACATATTCTGACAACAAAGTGGAATCGACAGTCGGCACATAATCTCATGGCTCTAACACAATGCATGAGATCATGCGCTAGCCATTGATTAAAGTTATGCAATTCTCTGGGCCCACTCTAATGGACTTCCAAATCATTACCTTTGGCCATTGAAAAGCTTCCACATAGGACAACGAGGCAGTGGACCCACACAAGCCTTGAAGCACTGCACAAAAGGGAAGATCGACGGCTATCATGAAATTGCAAGTGTTAGAAGAATCCTTCACGAACTCATGAAAACCGTCGGATCTTCCTAACTAGGACCCCCACAAATCTTGACTACCAAGCATTAAGCGATCACGTGACTGAGGAAAGGGTAACTACTTCGCTGGGTCACTAACTGTTAAGGACTTAACCACTAGGAATAAGATATTACGTGACCACTATAGTCATGTAGTCACTGAAAGAAAGGATAACCATAGGTAACATTGAGTGATCACCTGACTGAAGAGACCATCACCAAGTCGTGGAATAAAAATGAAAGATGCCTTCTAACTGGGAGATCTCATGAACAAAGGGTTTTTGCGTATTCGGGGAATGAAAAGAATATTCCACCGAACATTGAGATATTACACGACTGAAGGAAGAGCCTTAAGCACACATGGAAAATTTGGGGACTTAAGTGGCTGATAAAGTAACTACAAAATAGAACCTGTCTTAGGGTCTTCTAGGGTTTATTTCACCCAATGACTACTTTTATGAATTTTGAACTTGCAGACCAGAGGAAAGAACAAATTGCAGAGGCCAGAGAATAGGACATAAAGCTATGAAATTATTAGGGACACTCAGCAAGGTAAAAACAGAGACCTTGGAATGGATTTGGCCAAATTTGTATGAGACTTGGAAATTTGGGTAACAATGACCATAACCACAATTTAGACCATCAGGCATTTAAGGATCCCTTCCCTCCTCACGAGAAGGGTGAATCTTCAAAGACTAATAATACCAATGCTAAGGTCAATTACATGTACACTAATGATGAAAATGTCATTGGTATGATTGAACCTATTGAGGTTGAGTATTGCGATGTGATTACTATTAAGGAGATTAGCGATGCTCCCAAATCGAGGACTTCTTTCATCTTTCATATTTTTGTGTCTCATTCATTTGAATCTGAACAACCTTAGGATTGTTCCAATGTTGTTACTTGATCACGTGGAAGGATTATTTTGAAAGGTCTTGATCCTCCTATATCTGCTCCAAAACAAACTATGGATAAGACTGCTATTGGCCCTGCCAACAAGAACATGAAATCTGTCCCTACATCTAGCACAACTAGTTATAGCATCTTAGATCAGCTCCAATGGACCAATGCTTAGATTACCATTTTTGAGCCATTGAAGATCTTGCCTTCTCACAAGTAGATTCTAGATAAAGCCCTCACTGAGGAAAACATCCCCAAGGATCTTGACCTCGACTGATTCCAATCTATGGTGGATCATTTGACCTTGCCTCATTATTTGTCCTTCTCCAAAGAAGATGATCACTCTCTGAGCCATCTTCATAGTGCTCCATTGCATATAGAAGTCATGATAAGCCCTAGGCATGTTTGTCAAGTGCTTATAGACAATGGTGCAGGTCTTAATATTTGTTCTGTTAAGTTTCTTACCCAACTAGGTTATGATGAGGATTCTATAGATTCCTATAGGAAGATTACCATCAAAGCTTATGATGAAGAGGAATTTAAATCCCAAGGTTTATTTGTGCTACCTATCCATGTAGGACCTATTGAGAGAGATGTTACCTTTCAAGTTCTTGACATTCCTCTTGCCTATAATATCTTGTTGGGTAGACCATGGATTCATGAGATGCAAGCAGGTCCATCTACATACCATTAATGCATCAAGTTTCCATCTCATGGGGCGGAAGTCACTATGCCTGCTACTACCAACTATTCTTGCAATACCCATGCACAATTGGTAGATAGATTTGTTTCTACTAATAGAGAGTCCACTAAGTTCTATGATGCTAAGCTCAAAGAAATGGAACAGACTTTGAAACTTAAGGATACAAGCATGGGAGGATATCGAATCGAACCTATGTTATCACTAGCTACTCTCCCTTCAACTCCACGCTCCTATGGGAGACCTTCTAAGAGTAACAAAACTTCTTATTACTCTCCTCAAATAGTCTATGATGGTGCCTTTGTACGGGCCTCTACACATTTAGAAGATGAGGGTGAAGAAAGAGCTATCACAGCTTGGATCTATAAAGGGAAAGAAACATCTAAAATGAATACTCCACCTCCACGCTTAGAGCAAGAGCCATATAGTGAAGCCTTCAAAATCATGAAGTGCTTCAGCTATAAAGGGAGTGGTCCTATAGGAATGAATGACAATGGTTTTCTAAAACCCATTGTAGCTAGAGGTCACTGCACAAAGGATACTATTGGCTTAGGCTTCAAAAATATCTCCTTTCATTTAGGGATAAACAAGTTTGTGCCAGAACTTGAACCTGAGCCAGAATTTGAAGATACTACTCCAGAGGTGAATCTAGAGGCCATCTCTGATGAAGATACTTTTCCATATTCTATTCCTCTAGAATTTTCTACACTCTTTGTAGAACCGGATGAACCTATCATACTTGTCCACCTAGTAGGGACTGATAGTGATTCTAATGAGACTGCTTTAGTGCATTGACTCACATATGACCAATGGAGAGAAATACAAATGGCTGATTCTGATTCTTAGGGTGAATGATACATACCACCTCATTTTCAAGAGTAGTTTGAACAAGACCAACTTCAACAAGCCATTAATGCTACAAGAGATGAAGATGAGTTAGATGATATAGCTAGTGCTAATGGAATTCCTACATCAAGTACTGACTCACATGAGTATGAGTTTGACTCTTTGTCTGATGCTACTTATGATAAAGATATAGACATGGTGCATACCTATGAAAACCTTCTTGAAGTAGGTGAAGTGTCTAGTGATAGGACGCATGAATTAGATGTCATATGTGTTAACTTGTCCTCTACTTCTGATGTTGGGTCTCATAGGGATTCGAATGCTCCTTTGGATGAGATCGCTCTAGGTCTTGACTTGGTCATCTACGCTTTTGATGATTATACCATGAATGCAATTTAACCAGCCACTACTTCTCTCTCACTCAAAAATCCTAAGATGATAAACTAGAAGTCCCCTTCCTCATCCAATGAAGTCCTAACATTCCAGAATGATTACACTCTAGCCTGTTACCTCCATTCTATTGAACCTATAATGTCCTCCACCAGTGAAGGTAGTGTCAGCATGACAGAGGCAAAAATCAAGTATCTTAGTCAAAAAATTAAAAGAAGAAAAACTAGATGGTCTGATGGTGAAAACCACATTGTGGGAGTATTGGAGCCAAAAATAGTAAAAATAAAACATGTATCTGAGGGTGAAAACATCTCTAAGGTGCCCAAGGATGAGATACTTGATACACTTCCAAGCCACTTTCATGATAGATCATCAGTATTGATTGAGCTGACACAACTAGTGAATTTGGGCACAGAGGTTGCTCCACAAATTATTCATCTAGCACAGTCATTATCTGCAAAAGAAAAGGAAGAGTTCACTCACTTCTTTCAAAGAAAGAAAATAAAATTTGCATGGACTTACTCTGACATCCCTGGATTAGACTCTAATCTAATCATTCACCATCTTTCCATTGCACTAGGTATTAAGCCCATTAAATAGAAGCTTCGAAAGATGCATCCACACATGGCACTTTTAGTCAAAATAGAGCTGGAAAAGCTTCTTAAAGCTAGTTTCATAAGGACTATTGACTATGTAGAGTGGATTTCAAATATTGTTCTAGTCACTAAACATGATAAATCCATTCGTGTGTCCACAGACTCTTGGGATCTAAATAAGGCATGTCCAAAAGATGACTTCCCACTACCCAATATTGACATGATAGTGGATATGACAATAGGTTATGAAATGTATTCCTTGATGGATGGCTTTTTGGGCTATAATCAAATAAAAATTATTCCAGAAGATCAAGAAAAGATCACTTTCATGTGTGCCTGGGGCACCATTTGTTGGAATGTCATGCCCTTTGGGCTTAAGAATGCTGGAGCAACATATCAGAGAGCTTTCACTACCAGTTTACATAATATGATGCATAAAACAATGGAAGATTATGTGGATGACACTTTGGCCAAAAGTATGTAGTGGAAAACTCATCTTATAGATTTGGGTCCCATACTTGACCGCATGGAACAATTTAGTCTCAGACTTAATCACAAAAAACGTGCATTCGGTGTCACTTCTAGGAAACTCTTGGGTTACATCATTTCAGCTAAAGGCATAGAGGTTGATCCTAAAAAAGTTCAAGCTATTATGGACATGCCTCCACCTAAAAATATTAGTCAGATGAGAGGACTACATGGAAGGCTACAATCTATTCGGTGTTTCATTTCACAGTTGGCTAACAAGTCACAACCATTCACTAAAACTTTGCATAAGGGTGTGACTTATGAACGAAATGAAGAATGTGACAAGAGACTCACTCAAATTAAATAGTATCTTACTAATCCACCTATATTGATGCCTCCTATTCATGGGAAGCTACTCATACTATACATCTCAGCCACGAACACATCTTTGGGTGCTCTCCTAGCTCAAGAAGATCAGAACAACAAAGAGAGAGCCATTTATTATATCAACAGAACATTGGTTTCTTATGAAATAAACTATTCTGTCATTGAGAAAGCTTGTCTAACAGTAGTGTTTGCTTCACAGAAGCTATGGGATTATATGCTCACTCACACTACTAGGCTCATTGCAAAAATTGATCCACTAAAGTACTTACTGAGCAAGGTTTCCCTCAAGGGTAGACTAGCAAAATGGGTTATGATACTCAGTGAATTTGACATTGAGTATGTGGAAAGAAAAGCTATTAAGGGACAAGTAATTGTTGATCAGTTGGTAGAAGCTCCTCTGAAAGATCACTAGCCTTTGAACATTAAATTCCCAGATGAATCCATCATGCTTCTCACACATCAGGCTTGGAGCATGTTCTTTGATGGATCATTCACTCAGCAAGGATCAGGTGTAGGCATTCTATTTATAACACCTCAAAGATACTCATCACCCAAAGCTTATAAAATGTTGTTTCCCTACACAAACAACATTGTTGAATATGAAGCTCTCAGTAATGGTACAAAGATAGCCATTGAATGGCATGTGGATGAGCTCAAGGTCTTTGGAGACTGTCAGTTATTCATTAACCAAGTTAATGGTATCTATCAAACAAAGGATTACAAGCTAGTGCCTTACAAAAGAATGGTGGATGATCTCAAACAATATTTTGCACACATTTCTTTCTAGGAAATTCCAAGGGTAGACAATAAAGTAGTTGATGCTATGGTCACTCTTGCCTCAATGTTACAAATGCCAGAAAATGACTTTAGACATGAATTCCTAGTGGAGACATTATGCTACCTAGCCTATGACATTCCTGAATCTATGATGATTTGTTTAGTCATTGGACATGATTTATCCCGCTACCACCATATCTATTCCTACCTCTGTGACCAAATCATTCCTAACACCTATACCCAGAATGAAAAGCATTACCTAAATTGTAATGCTTCATGGTATGTCATCATAGCAAATGACTTGTATAGACGGGTTCTAGATGGTACCCTCCTTAGGTGTCTAGAGCCTGATGAGTCCAAACGTGCGTTAGCTGAGGTACATGAAGGTATATGTGGGTCTCATTCAAGTGGTCTAACATTAGCTCATAAACTTATTAGAGTTGGTTACTACTAGCTAGATATGGAGAAAGAAGCTATTCAATATGCCAAGGCTTGTAAATAGTGCCAATTTCACAGAAATCTAATCCATGCTCCTGCTAAAGATCTTATTCCTTTCATTAATTTCTAGCCATTCCAAGAGTGGGACTTTGATTTAGTGGGTTAGATACATCCTTCTTCTTCAAGAGGGCACAAGTTCATCATCACCGCTATAGACTACTTTACTAAATGGGTTGAGGCAATCCCTCTGACTATAGCTGATGGAAAGTATGTGGCTATGTTTATACTAAACTGTATCATCTATAGATATGGTGTACCCTCATCCATTATCACTAAAAAGAGGGGAAAATTCAAGAACAAGGACCTGAAAGAGTTATGCACCAAATTTAGGATCATTCAACATTGGTCATCTATCTATTATCCTCAAGGTAATTGACAAGTAGAAGCTTCTAATAAGACAATTCTCAAAATCTTGCACATAACAGTTCATAAATCTAGTAGAGATTGGCACCTCTAGATTAATCTAGCTTTGTGGGCTTATAGAACAAGTATCTAAACACCAACAGGGGCCAGGCCCTTTGCCTTGGTTTATGGAGTAGATGCAGTATTGCCTATTGAGGTCAAGATTCCTACATTGCGAGTCTCTCTAAGGGGCCTCATCACTGATGAAGAAAATAGAATATCTCGGCTTCAAGAGCTTGAGTTACTGGATGAACATTAAAAGGTAGTGTTTGATCATCTTTGAGCATACCAAAAGAAGATGTCTAAAGCCTACAATAAGAAAGTCAGACAAATGGAATTCCAAGTGGGTGATCTCGTCCTGAGAGAAAATCCCAAAAATTAGCAGCACCGCATCAAGAAAGGGAAATTTTAGCATAACTATCTTGGTCCATACATTATTACTGTAGCATTTGGGTTTGGTGCTTACCAACTCTCCACCACTGAATGGGAACAACTCAAAAATCCAATCAACGCTCTTCATCTAAAGAAGTTCTATAGTTGAGGCATTCTCTGTGTGCTCATGTACATACTTATTGATCCTAAAAATTGCAAAATGTCCTAAAAAAGTGATCATCTTAGTGAAAACCTGGTAAACAGGTGCTTTGATGTATCTATTATCTTCGTGAAAACTTGGTAAAAAGGAACCTTTATAATAATTTAAAAAATAGAAAATTTTGAAAAATACAAAAAATAAAAAGTCAAAAAATACAAAAAATTGAAATATTCAAAAATACAAAAAAATCAAAAAAGAGAAAAGAACAAAAAATTTGAAAAATAAAAAATGTGCCATTGATGAAAACCTGGTAAACAGGCATCATGGTAGCAAAAATAGAATCTCTACCAAGATGGTGAAAACCTGGTAAACAGGCACCTCTTGTTTCCTGAAGCTATATCTCATCTCAGCACCATTTGGCTCTTACTTTCCTACTTTAGTTTTCTTTCCTCACTTTCCTACTTTAGTTTGTTTCCTACTTTAGTTCATTTTTTGCTTTAGTTTACTAGCTCATGCATTCTCTTTCACCTATCTTTGAGATTTTCCTCGACTCTACATGGATTGGAACTGGTCATGCTTGGGGGCATGTTCCTAGTCTAGGGGGCATTTTCCTATCACTTTTAGAGATGCTTTCTTGCATCAATCACAAGTGGTTCCCACTGCATCTACCTACTGATGCCTAGCTATTTTTGAGATTTCTCTCCTCGAGGGTCTCTAATGTATCATTCACCTATTGTTCTCACTGTGTCTGCCTACTGATACCTAGCTATCGCTTGGATCTCTCTTTTGAGGATCCCTTATACATCAGTCACTAGTGGTTCTCACCATGTCTTCCTGCTGATGTTTTGCTAGTATCTCTGAGATCTCTCTCCTTGAGGATCTCTCTTGTATCGGTCACCAGCATTTCTCACTGTGTCTACTTGTTGATACTTCATTTAGCACTTTGAGATGACTTTTCCCACCATATTCTTCTGATTCGACTTCAATGCGCTTGAACACAAACTTTCAACTAAAACTAAAACTGAATTTGTGATTCTTTGGAGCATGTTGAGCTTTTCTCTTTTGTGTGTTGTTCTTTCATTTTATCATTCCTCCTCGAGTGACCCTAAGACATCTTTCTTGACTGAGAGAAGTGAAGACTGGGGGCATGGTCTTTCCTTTTCTTTATGTTTGCTAGTTTAGTTCCAATGATCCAATGAATCTATATAAGAGGGGTGTCCATCTGTAAGAGCCTTCATTCCGTATTGAATGGACATGTGTACCTTGACTCCTTTTATATGGAAACTTTGGTGAGTTTGGTTCTCCTCATCTATTTTGAGTGACTTCTTTCTGCTACAAGTAAAATTGCTAATGCTCATCCTGCTAAGTGAATGTAAGGGTCACTGCGAGCATTCTTTGGCAAAAGAAGGAGCTCTCATGTGTCTGGCATGTTTGTATGCAAGAAAAATTTTGGTCATTCTAGTAGCTATGCTTTAATGCTTATGTTAACTTGCTAAATCAAAAGGAATAGGTGTTTAGGTCATTCTGGCTTCTTGTGCCTTAATGCTTACATCTCATTCTGACAACTCTAAGACTAATGTCATATTCATATTCTCATGATTGCAATGTCAGTGAGTATTGTATGGCATCTTGCAATTGTCCCGTACCTAAAAACTCTATGATGATAATACGATGAGTACAAAAACCAAGTCCTAGGGTTTTCATCTAGCTTAGGCTTGCATTTTCATTCCAGGCTTGCATTGAGATAGTGTTTTGGTGCTCTCTTGATTGTCTTCCTCTAGATCTATTCATCAAAGGTTCTCATCTTTTGTCTTGGGTTCATCTTGGCTGCACAAGTGTTTGGCCCTTGCTCTTGATCTTTGAAACATTATTTTGGTTAGTACCTATCATATATTGCTACATCCTACATGAGATGATTAGTACCACATACATTTCATTGTCATTGCATTTTCATTTGCTTCCATGAAATCCATATGCATACATTCCACATCTACATACTCATTTCCATTTGCATCCATTATAAGCCCAAATAAAATAATACATTGCATTCATTTATCTATCATCTATCATCGCATTTCACATTGCATGTTCATATCATAAAAGAAAACATGTGCATCTCATTCATATCTAATCCATACATCTAATCATCTAGGAAACATCTCATAAAACATGAACATCAACACTAAAGCAATATATAAACAAGTACAATGATATCAAAGAGGGAATCTCATATATATATCTCATGGTCAATCAATGTCATGTACAAAAAGAATGGTGCTACTCGAGCACAGTATCAAAATATGGGTTATAATATACATCATGATCCACTACCACCTAGAGGAGGTGGGGGTGGAGGAGCCTACTGTGGTGGTCCCTGAGGAGGAGGAATCAGTCTTTGTGGTGGTGCCTATGGTGGTGCCTATAATGGAGGTCCCTGTGGTGCTCTGACGTACTCAAAAAATGGAGGCACCTTCTCTAATAGATCTGGAACAACACCAACATATGCTGCATAGTAGTAGGCTGCCTAAACGGACTCATATCTTGCCTCTAGCCATGACCTCGCCAGCTCCTCTCAGAGCTCTCTGATCTCCTGATCCCTCTCAGCCAGCCATGTCTCCTAGATGATGACCCATGTATGGAAGTCATCCCTCTCTCATTGTACCTATCTCACTCTCTCTAAGCTCTTCCTAAGAGCCTCCTATACCTATGCTACCTGAGGTGGCCCCTATGTAGCCTGATCTGACATATCAATATCCTCAACCTGTGCCTCCTCGTCAGGAGGCATCTACTATGATGGGTGCCCTGTCCTCTATCTAGTGGCCCTCTGCTGGGTCCCACTAATCCCTACACCTACATCTAACCCCATAGTCCTCAAGGGGATATCCATCTACCCTATTCTAGGCCTCAATGCTCTCTACCCAGGCTGCTATAATGGTATCTACTGCTATTGAACAGGCTACTGCTATGCGGTCTTCTATTGTGCTCTCTATCCCATTCTGATAGGATCTATGAATCTAGCGAAGGGGTGTGCCAAGAAATGATCTCGATATGTAGGCATCATCCCTGCATTGGTGACATCTACCATATAGTTCCACCAAGCTAGAGGCACTTATGCCTCAATAGTGCACCTGCCCTGATCTAACTTGGGCTACTAGCCCTTCTTCGTCTCATCGACGAAGCAGGCGTATGAAACATATTCCTAGGAGATGTCCTGTTGCCTCTTGAACTATCTCATGACACGTGTGAGAAAGAATCAGTTAATGACACTAATAGTACATCCAATCGGTGAACATGAGACAAACATGTGTGCTAGCTCCCATCAAGCATCGTCTCATGGCTCTGTGGCTATCCAAGGCCTCCACACAACTACTTCCATATCATCTAACTGTCCTCGCCACTACTTAGTCTTACCCAGCACTGGCTGAGTCATAGGACCTACATATCTGTAGATGTAAGGCTTGAGGGCCTATTGTGTATCATGGAATATTGGCCTACAAATAGGGAGATGCTCCTAGGCCTAGATCTGTAATAAAAAAACTCCAGCGACCATAGTCTTAGCCCCCTAATACACAACCTTGTGCATCTCATGGTACATCTATGTGAGCATGCACTCACCCCATCTGAATCTGAAGGCTGGCCTATCTAGCATCCTTTGCAGCATGCGACCCCAGCTGCACTCTAATCTGTACTAGCCCCGATTAGGAACTAAGTAACATCTCAGAAATATTTCTAAAACAACTGCTAATCAGTGAGCACCACCATATCTGCTGACCACCTCATCCCATGAGATGGCCCAACCCTCAATAAATCATCTCTAAATAAGGCCCTAAGTGGCAGTGTACCTACCCTCAGTTGTATATCATACACGACATGAGCACTGTGGAAGGGTATCCTCAATATCTTGTAGATGTCCTTAGGAGTGACTATCATCTCCCCTATCAAAAAATGAAATGTGTTCATCTTCGAATGGAAATGCTCATCCAGTGCACCTAAAAGACCATGATTTACCTAAATGTCAAGTATATCACATAAGTACAATAATCCTAGCCCCTCATTGTGGGCACCCTCAACATCGATCAACCTACGAACTAATGTGGTGATGACTGGATGGTGTGACTAGAATGTGACATCAGGAAAGTCAACCTACAAAGCAAGGAATGACATTGGATCAGTATCTCAACATGATGGTTTCAAAGAAATAATAGCAAGTAAGGCTACACATCTATCCTAAACAGGACTCTAGAATGTTTTAATTGGCTAACTTTATGCAAAATTGGATGAAGATTCTAAATGTGGTAGTAGTTTCCCACGTGAGGAAATTGTTCCCTCACACAAGATAGGATCTCTTCTTGCACGAGAAGATGAAATCTCACATGGCATCAACTAGTGCTTCATGTGAGCTTTCAGAGAAGTCTCAGGCAAGGAAGCCCTAACACATGTGAGGAAATTGTTTCCTCACATGAGGGGCGACTGAGGCCGGCTTGAGGAAACTATTTCCTTGCGTGAGGGTTGAAGAACTAGGCTTAAAACATGCTAAATCTAGCCTAAATGACCTAATAAAGTGTTAAAACTTGAAATGTAGGATGGTTTATTAACTACTTATAGGTGGGTCATACTTCGGCGATCAGTTGTGAAATCAAGAGCACTCGAATCAATGTGTATGCACTAAAACACCCTCCATTCTCTCTTAGATCTCTCAGAATCACCAGAAGACAAAGTGAATAATGATTTGAGAATGACCTCTCTGGGCCTTATATAGCTTTTTGACCTAATTTTCAAAGTGCTCCATTTTTTGCAAAAATTGCACTCTTAGCTAAATCGACTGCTTTGAATCCATTTTTGGGATCGAAATCAAAATTTGACATCTCTAGATGACTTGAAATTGTGTTTTAAATTATGGGATCCTTTGGGACTGGACGCTTGTACAGTCAGCCTTCTGGCATCATTTTCCCACTAGATCCTCATCTCCTCATTATTTTCTTGAGATCTTCAATGTTTTCATCTAAAGTCAGCTCTAGTCAACTCTAGTCAAATCTGGTCAAACTTGGCCAATAGGACCTTCAAATTGCTCCAAATTACTTCTGCAGCTTCTCGAATCTAGTCTGATTGCTCCTATTCTGCAACCTATTATTGTCAATCATCCTTTTGATATGTCATCTTTCAATTTCTCTCCCGACGGGGTAGGAGGATTGCATCATTTGAATCTTGTCGAACCAGTCTCATATCAATATGATCTAAATCAAAGTCATCACCGCTTGGGGCATCTCATCACTAGGGGCATCTTTGGGCCTCGTATCTTGTCATTTTGTTATCTATATTTAAGGTATTTGAGCAATCTAACTCAGATCCTTGAGGATCAAGCTTTGTTCTGGAGATGGTTCTCAAAATCTCATTAGGTATTGGGGAAATCTAACCCTAATTCCTGAAAGTCAAGCTTCATTCTAGAGATGGCTCTCGAAATCTCTTTTTAGACTGTTATCTAGGCAATCTAACCCAGGTCTTGGAGGGCTAAGTTACGTATTGGGGCAATCTAACCCTGATTCTGAATATTATTCCTAAATCTACATCTATCATCATTTGATCAATGAAAATTGGGGCAATCTAACCCCGATTCCAGTCTCCTCTCAAGTTGTCATTAGACCATTGTCTTTGCAATCTAACTTAGACTTCGGAGAATCATGCCTCATTCTGGAACTGGTTCTGCAATTCGATCTATTTTGGTGTCTTGGCATCCTAACCTTGACTTTTGAGGGTTAAGCTTCATTCTGGGGATAATCCTGAAACCTCATCTGTCACATCAGACTATTCTTTGAATCAACGCACTACTCACACATCAATTCAAAGAGGGGAAAATGTAATACCCCAAAATTGGCACCTTCTAATTTCAATCAATTTTGGTGCATTTTCTTTGATTTTACATCATTAAAGTCCTATTTTACTAGGCAATTTTCTCTCTCCTACCTGACTTTATTTGACTTGGTGTCAATTGCAAAAACCCTAAATTGCATTAATCTTACATTGTAATTAATGCCTAAGTATTCAACTTTATTAGCTAAATAATCCCTATGATAAATTGATTTAATTCTAAAGTCCTAAGTGATTTAAATTAAATTAAACTCACCCCCTTTAGTTAATACACATAAAAAGGAATTAATATTGTTTGGTTATTTGAATGGATTATCTTATTTGGATTTAATAATTCAAATTATTCCAAGGGTCACCCATATGTGGCAATAATCCATTCTTTCAATTAAGTAATTCCTCAATATTTGTCTCAATTGGAAATGAAGAGGTGACCATTTCATTTCAAGAAAATCTTCATCCTCTCTCTCGGATTTTCTATATTATGAACCTTCTTCCTCATTCGAAAGGAGGTAATTGTGAGAGTATCTAAACTATAGTCAAATTTAGTCTCAATTATTTCATATTTCCAAGATTTTGTTGCACATTAGTTTAATTCTCATTTAGTGTAATTGCATTCTCATATTAGTGTAATTTTCTTATTGTTATTAGCTTAATTCTCATATCTCTTTCAAGCTCCTAGATTAAATCTACATTTTACATTCTTAGATTAAATTTGCACTTCCTTCTTAGATTAATTGCATCTTCTTTCTTAGATTAATGGCATATTCATTGTAGATTAATTGCAATTTTTTTATCTTTCAAGCTTTCAAATACTCCATATTAGCTTGGTCTTTTGGTTGTTGGCTCTTGTTCTGAGATTAATTCAAACACCCCAGTTAATTAGGAGGCAACAGGTCAAATTGATAGAATCTTGCAAATTGAGTAATTCATACTCCTCTTTGTGATTCGATCATCGAGAAATGACTATGTTCTATCTATGGCTGGATTAGAGGTCCACGTTCAGCTATAAACAGTAGTTGTATGTTTTTTCCCTATTGAGTAGTGATTATTCCATACATTTTTTAAGAGCTCTTCGAAGCTCTAGGAAGTTTGCATACAATCCCCAATTGCTAAAAGTTTAGTTTATAGTCTATAGTTGCAAACATTAATTTATTTATGAGGTTTTAGTTTACATTTTTAAATTTGTAATTGTAAAATTTATTTTTAGATTTAAAATAGAAAGCACTAAGAAATTTTTCATATCTCCGGCTTTTTATTTTGTTGTCTCTATTTTATTTAATTTTGTTGTGCATTCCTAGTAGTTGGGAAAAAGAGTTGAAGTCTCTATGTTTTTTCTCTACCCAGTTTTGGGGATTTCATTTATCTCTATTTACAAAGAATATTTTTGTGCATTTTCAGATTATAGAGTCACTCTATAATATTTACATGGTATCAAAACTATTTGGCCCTTGATCATTGTGAGTTTGGGCATTTATTTTATTTTATTTGGATTTATTGTATAGGAGACATGGCTAGAGCTGAAGGAAAGATATGGAAGCAAACACCATCATTTAATAGACAAAATCATGATGTTTGGACAAAGAAGATGAAGACCATAATGTGTGCAAATGATTTTTGGGAGCTTGTAGTAAATGGATTTATGGATGTGACTGTCCAAGCTCTATTTGATTCCCTAAAAAATAATTAGAAGACTCATTCAAGAAGGAGTTAAGGAGGAAAGTTGATAAGTCTTTGAGCTTGATTGAAGCAACCTTGAATGAGGTAATTTTTCAAGAATAGCAACAGCTAACTATTCCAAAGAATCTTGGGATATCCTCCATACAAGCTTTAAGGGGACTGAAAATTTTCATTTGGTGAATCTCCAAATGTTTTGTAGAGATTTTGAGACTCTTCTCATGAAGGACAATGAGTTCATTTTAGATTTTAGCTCAAGAGTCTCTAGTTTTATAAACTAGTTGAGAACCAATGGAGCAGTCATTGGGGAGAAAATAATAGTAGAGTAAATCATGAGAAGTCTTCCCTCAAAATTTGATACAATAGTTATTTCCATTGAAGAGGAAAATGATCTCTCAATGTTCACTATTGTTGAGTTAATGGATTCTCTCCAAACCCGTGAGCATCACCTTCATACCTCTGCATATTCTTCCCAAGAGAAATATTTCAAAGCTTCAAAAAAAAACAAGACCTGTGGGGGAGATAACTATAAAAATTTGGATGAGACTTAAGAGGAAGAGGTAGTGATAACTCTAGATTAATAAATATTAGAGAAGATATTTTAGTATGAGAAAGTGGCCATGAGGGAGAAATAATCTCTCAAAATATCTCTAGAGGCAGATGGAAGAATAGAAACTCAAACAACAATAGTGCTTAGTGCTATTATTGCAATAAATTTGGGCATGATACAAGTGAATGCTGGAAAAAGTAGAATGGTCAACCAAAGAAAAGGGTAAATGTGAATGATGTGAATTTAGGTGAATGAAATAATCCTACAACCTTCATCACATACAAAATTGGAGAAGAAGGCAACTCCGAGGTCTGGTATTTGGAAAATGGTTGCAACAACCACATTAGTGGTAATGAAAGTTTATTTTCTTTTATTGTTATAAATGTAAAGTCAGAGATTGTGATGGAGAATGATGGAACGGTTCCAATTACTAGAAAAGGGTCTATTATATTCTACATGAAGATAGGTAAGAAGGATATTTAGAATATTTATTTTTCTTGTATTATGAAGCACAATCTGATGAGTGTTGGACAACTAATGCATAATGGATACAAAGTGTTGATGGAGAATGACCAATGTTTCATTTATGAGAAGAGGAGAGTAAGAAAGTCTTTATAGTAGTCCAAATGAAAAATAATCAAATGTTTATGTTGAGCTGCACCTCCCAAGAAAGTATGTACAGTAGTACAATAGAAATTAACTCTAAAGAACATGATTGAAGACCCCTCCAAGCTATGTCATTTAAGGTATGAACATCTTGGGTATATTGGTTTAATTTTATTGTCCAATAAAAGAATGGTAGATGGCTTTCCATGTATTGTAGACTCTAGTAGAAAGTCTGAGGCTTACAGTATTTTGGGTAAGAAACATAGGATACCCTTTAAATCTGGTAACTCTAGAAGGGAAAGAGCACCATTAGAGATGGTGCACACTGATTTAGTTGGCCCTATGAAAATCACTTCCATTGGGGGGAGTACTTATTTTATGACCTTCATAGATGGTTGCATTCGTAGGACATGGGTGTATCATTTCAAAAAGAAATCTAAATAATTTGATAAGTTTTTAGAGTTCAAAGCCCGAGATGAAAAACAAAGTGGACTTTATGTTAAAGTATTAAGGTAAGATCAAGGGGGGTATTATACCTCCAATGTTTTTGTAAATTTTTGTAGGAAAAATTATATAAAGAAGGATCTTACATCTAGTTTTACTCCATAGAAAAATGGAGTTCTTGAAGGGAAGAATGGGACCATAATTGAAATGGAAAGGAGCATGATGAAATAAAAAGGACACCCAACTAAATTTTGGAGAGAGACTGTAGGAACACTTGTTTATTTAATAAATAAAATTCCTACAAAGATAGTCTATGATAAGATTCCTCTTGAGACATGAGTGAAACATGGATGGATGGTTGAAAACTTAAGAGTGTTTAGGTGTTTACCATATGCACATGTGCCAAAGGAGAAAAGTAAAAAGTTATATGACAAGGGTGTGAAGTTTGTCTTCATTGGTTATAGCCTAGAATAAAAGGAATATAGATTATGTAACCCAGTCACCAAGAAGATCATCACTTCAAGGGACGTGGAGTTCAATGAGAATGATTTATGGAAGACTTTGTTGACACATTAGCAAGAACTTAAAGTAAGTGTTTATATTATTGATTAAGATGATGAGTTTGATGATCATTAAGATGATGCAATGGTAGATACATAGAACTCTTGACAGCTCCTAAAACTCCTGACAACTCAAGATAATTAGCTCCTAATGGCTATCAAAATCTCTAGATCAGTACACAAAGAGATATAGATGGCTCCATATGTCTCGTAATGAATCTTGCACAACATAATAGTATAAATAGTGAGAGTTTTGACCCCACTCTCACCTCCTTAATGCCAAGAAAGACCAATATTCTAAGGGATATCTACCAAGATGAAAGGTGTGAAGAATATTTTGATGTGAATATAAATTTTGGACTATTTTCTCATAGAGATCCAATTTATTTTGAGGATGTTGTGAAAGTAAAGAAATGGTGTGAGGCCATGGATGAGGAAATAGATGTAATAGAAAGAAATAAAACTTGGGAACTCATTGATTTTCCTGCTAACAAGAAATTTATTGGGGTTAAATGTGTCTACAAGACCAAGAGCAATGCTGATGAAGAAATAAATAGGCATATGGCTTGATTAATGGTCAAGGGGTACAAACAACAGTTTGGTAGAGACTGTGATGAGATATATACCCCTTTTGTAAGAATGGAAACCATGCATGTTGTCATAGAAATTGCAGCCCAACAAAAATCAAAGATACTTTAAATGGATGTGAAATTTGTCTTCCTTAATAGAGTGTTGAAAGAAGAGGTTTATGTCGAGAATCCACCTGTTTATGAAGTTCTAGATGGATAAGAAAAAGTACATAGGCTTAAGAGATCTCTTTATGGGATAAAGAAAGCTCCACAACAATGGTACAATAGTATTGAAGTTCATATTTGATGAGAAATAGATTTTGCAAAAGTGATGGTGAGCCCACTCTTTACATTAAACAAATAAATGGTAAACTTTTAATTATTGTCTTATATGCTTATGATTTACTTTTTACTAGGGATGAGGATTTCCTCGTTTCTGATTTCAAAGAGGCAATGAAAAGTGATTTTGAAAAGTCAGTCTTAGGTCTCTTGAGGTATTTTCTAACAATATGAGTAAAATAAATGTGCGATGGAATATTTATCTTTCAAGAAATATGTGCAAATCAGATGTTGGAGAGGTTTATAATGTAGAACAACAAGTCTTTCCCAACACTAACAACCATAGGTCTAAAGTTGAGCAAGAAATATTGTAGAAGAAATATCAATCTGATGTTATATAAAGGTTTGGTTGGAAGTTTGATGTATTAGATAGAAACTGTGCCTCATATAATGCATGTAGTAATTCTGATTTCCTGATTTATTGGAACTCCAAATGACTCCCATTGGCAAGCAGGTAAGAGAATCCTAAGGAATGTGATTGGTACCCAAGGATGTGGTATTTTATAGGTATTTAATTAATTCTCATAAATTGAATAACCTTATATTTTAAAATTTTAATATTTTATAAGATATAAGTAATCAATCACATTATTAACTTTAATTAAATCATTTGTCTATTTTAGCAGAAAAACCACATCAAACCTATAGGCATCCCAACCTGAAGAAACTGACTACATTAAAAATACTAAATCAAAGACAAAAGAAGTGTTTATGAATTCACGTGATCTTCAAGAATTTGGAGGGTAATAAATAAGATATTTGTCCACTATTTTAGCATAATAAATAGCTTAGGTTAGAATCTGGACCTCTCTATTATCTCCCCTCTCTTGCCATTGAGATATTGCAATAGGGCTTGCTCATCTTGGTAATTCAGGGAAGACAATTCTCGGTATCAGAAACCAATCATAAAATATGAGTATGTACATACATGTATAAATATACAAGAGATCATTGTGGTGATCATATGATTGTGTGGATCTCACAAGCAAGTAACTACACCTCCATCCATCAATGATATCAAGCATGTAGAATAGAAAAGTGAAACATACATACTAACCATACACATGCAAGTATGGGTTTAGTAAAACCATGAATATAAATAACATCATCATATGTGGATAATCAACATGAAGAGTGGAATAAAAGATTTTTCTGATATAAACTAAAAAGAAAACTATGGGAGGGGGGGTGTATTACTCTAAGCATAGAGGTGAGATTGATTACATGTTGTAAAGGCATAAACAATATTGGGAAAAGAGATGATAACATTTCCTAAAACTAATAAAATTTTGAGTAATGTGAAGATAAAGAATGTAAACTAGAGATTAAAATTTGGTAGATGAGCCATGATATTGAAACTAAACCAGAAAATTATGATTAGAATTCCTAATTACTAGTACCTTCTTTAAGAGGAATCTACTAACATTGATCCACTTGAAGAGGTGAGTATACTTTATGAACCAAATATTAATATTAGTCACATGGGCCCATGTATCTATTAAGCCCTATAGAGAGAGTGTGAGATTATACATGATCAATGAAATCATAGAGCTTATGCAATGTATTGTCATATTTATTGCAAATCACACCTACTCTTATAACAAAAATAAGTGGAGTATAGTAAGTATTAGTAATAAAATCATAAATGTCCATAAAACCTCCTATAGAATATTCACCAATAGTAAGCTAGTAGAAGTTAAATTATTTATCAAGAGAAGACGAACATAAAATATATGGTTGAGTATAAGAATTAGTGATTTCCATTGTTAGTGTACGTGCCTATATTTACCTAGTTGTCTACATAGGCTTTTAAGCCTAGCTAGGTGAATTAACACCTACCTTCATGATTTGTCTAGGTTTTTGAGTGATGTCAAATTATATTTGACACATAACCCTATTTCCTTGGGTCATTTTTTCCACCACTCTTGTTTGACGATTCTATCCCTCATTTTGTGGAAGCACTAACACCTATTTGTAGTTCTCTTATATGCATAATTATATGAGATTTTAACATTACTCTTGATGCTTTCACTCACACTCTACTGATCTTAGCTACTTTTATATGGTATCAGAGTGGTATGTTTTATTTGTAAGTCACCATTTTTTACGATTCCTTGATTGATTAGGTGCAAGATGTGAAGAATCTTGCATAGGTCTAATGCACCTACAGGTACCTTCAACCTTTTTCACCCTGCAAAACATTTGGTTGGCTCAATTCAATGGATGTGACAGGGTTCTATCAATTTTCTTGATATCAATAGCTTGGCCAGGGAAAATGTAGGGGTCTTTGGTCTGTCTAACATGGTCTTCTTCCACTAGGTATCACACCTTATGCTTATTTATGCATATCTAATTTATAATAATTTATTTAATAATTATAAGATTATTATTTAATTATATAATAATTGAGACTATTAAAAATGTGTGACTAATGTTTCCACTCTTACTCCTATATTGAAGAAGGATCTCTTTCAATTGGGAGTGTGTGAATCTAGAGCTTTATAATGAGCTATATCAATATGCATAGATGGCATTGTTGACCATGTGGAAGTAATGAGAAATACCGCCAACTTTGTGATAGAAAATAGTTTATAAGTGTTCTAGAATTAAATGATTATTTATGGGGTTTCTGATGTAGCCCAAACCCTTCAAGAAAAACAATTTAGAAAATGCACAACACAAAATTTTAGAACTCCCAAATTCTTCATTAATCTTCTCCAACTTCACCTACCTCTAGAATGAAAGAAAATTGTCACTTATTACAATTCTAAAAATTACCATATTTGGTAGATTTTTGGGAAAATCACAAATTTTCCATAAGAAATGCCCCCAACTAAGGAAAGATTAATTTCCAACTAACCTACGAAATCATAAACATGATTTCAGATTTATTACAAAAGACAACTTTCTAAAAACTGGAAAAAAAACATGAAAAGACAATTTTAGAGGCCAAGATGATATTTCTGGCTCCCCCAAAAAAGTTGAAATGCCCACCAATCAAGTTGAATTCCATTGGAAATCTAAATAGCTCCTCCTGATGCAACTGCCTATAAAATTTTAGTCAAACCCCACATCCAAGTCAAAATTTATGACCCTTGGAAGAAAATTTTGACCAAAACCCACATCTGAGTCAAGAACCTTGATCCTTGGATGCTCTTGCATCACTTTCTTACCTAAAAGTGTTTTACCATTTATGATCCTACAGAATTTGTATATTTATACTGGTATTATTCTCATGTTATTTATTATGTGATGCGGGAGTTTTCAGTGGTTTTTTAAGACTTTAGTGTTTTATTTAGTTTTTTTAGAAAGTTGTTTTTTATAATAACTTTGAAATATTGTTTCCAATTTCGAAGGTTAGTTGGCATTTCATCTTATCTTAGTTTTAGGAATCTTCATGGAAAAAATCAGCTTTTTTTGAGTTGTTTTAAAAATTACCAAAAATGGTAAAAAATAGTTTTATGAAAAAATGACCAAAAAGGGTAATTTCAGATTTGTTCTTAAATTAGGGTTTTCTCTCATTGTAGCAGAAGAGTAGTTGGAAGAATAATAAAGAAGGGTTATAATTCTAAAAATCTTATGTGTTTTTTCCCTCTTGTATTTTTGTTTATTGTTAAAGGAATTTTGGCTGCATCATCACCATTTTTGGTAATTTTTAAAACAACTTGAAAAAAGCTAATTTTTTCCATGAAGCTTCCTAAAACTAAGATAAGATGAACTACCAACTAACCTTCAAAATTGGAAACAATATTTTGAAGTTATTATTAAAAACAACTTTCTAAAAAAAACTAAATAAAACACTAAAGTCTTAAAAAGCCACTAAAAGCTCCTGCATTATTCTCCTCTGGTTGAAAGAACGCAGCTCCTGCAAGTTATTTTTGAATGCATGTTTCTCTTCTAGATCTAATTGTTCCCATTATACTAGATATTTATTGTATTAACCCAGAGAAGAGAAAATTGAATCCCTCTTGAATGCAAGTCTACTCCTTTTTCCTAGTCTTCCAATTCTTTGGCAATGTGTCCTTCATATTTGCAACTACCCTTGGGTCCTTCTTCCACTTCTTTTTACTAACCCATCTCCTATTCAATGCTAGCACAATGTTTAGATTCCAAAATTCTATTTCTTTTGCATATACTTCAATAGCATCATTATATATGTCTTCATCATATAATATAACATCATACTCTCCATTACCACACTTTTCATAATACTTTTGCAAATCTGCACATGCCTCATTAACAAACAAATCAGCAACATCTTTATTATCAACCTTATTATCAATATGAATTTCCACTTGCTCAGTTTGAACATCATATTCAAATAATTGAAAATGGCAGGAAGACTCATCTACAACTGTGTTTACTTTGTCTTCTTCAATTCTTGATGTCAAAAAAGTCATATGCATACTCACCATTTCATTTTTTGCCGTTTCCTCTATTATTTTTGTCCTTTCTTTCATTTTCCTCTTTTGAATAATCTTTCTAATTGGCCATGTGATCTTCTTCTTAACTAGTAGGTGCCATTTTTGCATCTCTAGAGAAAATCTTGTTGCCAATTCATTGAAGGCTTGATCCAACATTTTTACCTCCTGCTTAAGATGTTCTAAATTTTCCTTGCCATCTTCCTTCTTCTTCACAGTTTTGTCTTTCATCTTCTCTTTTTTTCCTTGTTTCTTCTTTAGTGAGCCCTCACTCTGCAAGCATCTCTTCAACAAATTCATCTCTTCAAGAAAGTCCCTTTAACCTTGCTTCCACTTTATCTTTTGCCTCACTCAGGTATTTTCTCCTCTCTACCTAGTCTTTTGGCATCCAACTTCTCTCTTCAAAATAAAACCACACAAACACCAAACTCTCTTTCCCAGACCTTCTGGGCTCTAATACCAAATGATGCAGCCAAAATTCCTTTAACAATAAACAAAAATACAAGAGAGAAAAATCACATAAGATTTTTAGAATTATAATCATTCTTTATTATTCTTCCAACTACTCTTCTGCTACAATGAGAGAAAACCCTAATTTAAGTACAAATCTAAAATTACCCTTTTTGGTAGTTTATTCATAAAACTATTTTTTGCCATTTTTGGTTATTTTTTAAACAACTCGAAAAAAGCTAATTTTTTCCATGAAGCTTCCTAAAACTAAGATAAGATGAACTTCCAACTAACATTCGAAATTGGAAACAATATTTCAAATTTATTATGAAAAACAACTTTCTAAAAAAAACTAAATAAAACACTAAAGTCTTAAAAAGCCACTAAAAGCTCCTCCATCATTATGTATATTTTTACTAATTATTTATATCTTAAGATCCTAATTTCTAACAATATTAATTTATAAAATCTATAAAATTTTACCTATTTTTCTTATTCAAGAGTATCACTATGATAGGAATTTGTCATTATTTTTAATATAGAAAGCATGGTAAATTTTCATCATTAATAGTGTTAATGTAGAGCTATCCAAACCTACTATAATCTTTATTTCCCATCAACATTCCCAATAGAATATGTAAAGGCCATCTCTGACAATGATTCATTTCAATGTTAAACTCAATAGATGATTATTGGTTGACCCTACCTTAATGGTGAATATCATTGTAGAGGAAGTATTATATGTTCATTGTTATTTTAATTTTTTTTCCACCATATATGCATATTATTATAGAATATATAACTAATCTTTTTATTAAACTAAGTAGGGAAGGGTTGCAACTCATTATAAATTTTCCAAAAAATATAAAAACTAGGACTAGGACAAAACCAGTCACAAAACAACAAAACAAGCCAAATAGTCAAGGATTAACAAAGCTAAAGCGAAAAGGTTACAACCTATTTTGAACTACGAATTTGTGACTACATATCTAACATAATAAATTAGGAGCTCCCATTATAGAGACCAACTAAAAAGGTAGATATATTGTTATAATTTGATCATTATAGACACGCAAGAAAAGATGGGTCAATAGAAATACATTTATAAACAACATGATTAGGTAAAAAACCATTAATTTGAGGAAGATTTTAATAGTCCCTTTCACCATTGTGATAATTTTTTGAAGTTGTATTAGCTTGAAAAATAATAGCTTGAGAAATAGTAGGAGACCCAACACCATCTTTTTTTTTTAGAAGAATATTTGAACTAATGAGCATCACCAATAGTTAGACCATGAAAACATTGCATCAAATCCAAAAAAATCAAACTAGTAGAAAACCCTAGATACATAGGTAAATCATATACACTAGGATGAGAAGAAACATGAGCAGGTGATTAAGAATCCTTTGAAATGACATCATTCCCTAAAGAAACATTAGGAATAATAGCAAGGTTTTCACTGACAACATTCTTTCACTAAGTTGAGGACTTTCTATGAGAATTGTGTGAGTACTCTAAATCCAAATGCCTAGTAACAAAGAATTTCCTATATTTAAAAGTAATTTCCTTATATAATACCAAGTAACACTAAGATATATAATTAACATGAAGAATGACCTCTCTAGATGGACCTTTTCAAATATCAACTAAAACTAGAATATGAGTGAAAGAAGTATCCATATACCTAAGTCTGAATAACATGAAAATATATAATAATCAATTTATCTATCTCTATCATTATATTCTTCTATTATACCATCATATCTCACTCACTATATTATCCTTTAATTTCATCCCACCCATTTCTTAACATGTCCTACATGTGTACCATCTTAATTTATTTTTATCATCATATTTACTATCCCCCTAGTTTCCATCTATACATTATTCTGATTCTGTAAATATTCTTCCAACCTTTAAAACATCATTCTCCATCCTACACTATCATGTGTTTTATGATTTGTAGCATTTACCTCTCTTAAGTCATCCTTGCCGCTATTGCTAATAAACATTAATATTTTTTTAGGAGTATAACCATATTTTTCCAAATTTTCATCTTCTAAGGTGAGTGTCATCGTATCATCATCTAGTTCAATCCCAAAAATAAAATTATTAATCTAAATCCAAAATATGTAATGCCTCACTAGGGAGCCAGAGATGATAACACAAAATTACAATAAACATGACACAACTTCTTTTTCTTTCTTAACCTTTAACTATACATTTAACATTAACATTACATCAAATTAAAATATATTAGAACATCAAATTAATAATATCAAATATGTTGCCATAACTATTACATTGGTTAATGTAAATAGGTTTCTTGTAACTATCACTTGCATAACTGACTATTGGTAACTATTATTATCCAAATTGTATAAATTCCTCAAGGTTAATGAATATGATCATCTTGAACATTTAAAATTATATTAACCAATGTAATATATATGCCAACAACATCATCTTAGGTTTCCCAACGTCACCACTTGAAATGCTTAACAAATAATAATAGTATAGTAAAGCTACAACCATTTATTAAATCATAAATCCATGTAAAACTAATCTAATACATGTTGATAATAATCAATTACATAACCAATATATCCAATATTACATCCTAGTGATCATTGATACATATGAATAACATGTCTATAATTATTTACAAGAGTATAGGTTACAATGCCAAAACCTTTTACATCATAAGATATAATTAACAATGTTAATCAAGCATGAGGAAGCTAGTATGAAAATACAACAAATCTATCATAATGCATAAAAAATTACCTAAAATCCAAAAAACCAACAATCAGTCTTCATGGAAAAATATTTGTCACCTAGCCACATGGAAGGACCACTCCTTTGTTCTAGGGGATAACACAAGGCCTCACATCATGCAAGAAAGAAACAAAACATATCTTAGGAAGACAGGAGGAGATCAAACATGACATGATATAAGCCCAAAGAATATAGATGACATATCACAAGGATACACATGGGATGCCACAAGACACTACACTATACCTGAAGAAAACCACAAGACTTACATGAGGGAATCCTAAGACACATGTTGAAGAGTGTCATCACATAGCTCCCACTCCTTAGTTACTCTAGAAGTCTCTATTCCCCCTCTACAAACCCTAGCCCCTAGATGGAACTCATGTTGAACTGAAAACCTTTCATGTGGAGAAGGAAGTCAATTTTATAGATCAATGCCCCCACAGATGGTAAGGCCTTCTCCAAACCATCCTTATTTTGTACAAGCATTCAAGGCCATGGGAAATGAAACTTAATTATCTTGATTAATGTGTATGTAACTCAACCCAATTTATTTTATTATCTTTCAACTTGATTAAAACTCCACAATGGATTACCTTGAACTGACCACTTTGGGCTCGAGCCCCCATTCTGAGTCACTCTCCTGGAAATGCTCCTAGAAAACCCTCATATGATTCAAACTAAAAACTAAAATAATGAAAAAAATAATAATATTAATGAATCCTCATTAAATATTCATAATCAAAGAAACCAAATAATTAGAGTTTGTAGCATAAACTCAAAATCATCAATAGGATCCGAAGAGGACATAAAAATTGTATAAACATCACAATGAGAATCATATAGGAAATATCTAGGTTCTAAAACATAGACATAATTCCATATACAACACAGCTCATGTATAAGTCCTCCTTTGGATCCATTCCAATAAATTAGATACATAAGATCTCCTTGATCCATAAAATGCATATTTAGGGTTCTAAAAGTTCTAGTAAATCATCATACTATAAAAATATGCTCACAAAATAACATAGTAGATCAAGAGGACCACATTCATCAAAAAGACAATATTAAACTTATTTCAATAATGAGATGCCAAGAAAACATAAACAAGACCCTTATGTGACCTTAATTAAGCAATTACACCTAGATCATAGATATAATTAAACTTCACAAGAAAACATCAATTTGACATTAAAAAAAAAATGATACGTAAGAACAAGAGCACGTCTTCCCCCATGCCTATGGTATACACAACGAATAACCCCATGAAAGAAAACATAACTAAATATAGTTTGACTGATATATCTTCTTAATAATTAACTCGTATCTATTTAAACAATTCAAGTTACTTTAAAATTTTCTAGATAATAGAGACAAATGAAGTTTAGGAAGTAATAACATTAGAAAAGTTGTAAAGGACCATCGCAAAAGCACAAGGTACAAAACATTGATAATACAATATAGAAAATTAGCACATAAGAAACCAAATCAATCAACTTTTACCATTTGATCAAAACAACCCCACACCTCTCACATGAAGAAAATCCGAAATATACTTAATCCTCTAGAATGCCCTCTTAAAAAATATAACATAACAATGTGTTCCTTCAAAAATATTGTGCAAGCCTTGAATAAATATTGCAATAATAAGTCAAACTCTTGACTAGCACACCAATATGACTAATAATATTCACTAATTTCTGATGTCAAATTGCATTAACTGATAATAAATTTCCTAATTGAACAAATTGAGCAACAACAAGATAACTACAAAAATACCTAGCTTGCCCTAGACCAACCCCAAACTCAATACAAAGTAAAATTTCTATTTGTAGAATCTTTACTAAATACTAATTTCTTACTTTTTATTCACTTTAATTATAACGTCCAATCCCTAAAATATTAATTCCTATGATTTAAATTTAGCTAATTAATGTTAATGCATAATCACGAAAATGATATCGTAATAAAGTTAAATTTAAATTAACAAAAACCAACTTAACTAAGTAAGAACTAATTACCAATTAAATTTATGTAGTTCGTAGGGTACAAGTATCATTCCCAACCAAATAATATAGTTTCTAGTCACTAATTGAATTTATAAAGTGAGAAGATTCAAAAGCAAATTTTAGAGTTTTAATATAGACTAACTTATTTTAAAAGCTTCTAAGGTAAAATCTGAAAAAAACAAGAGATTTTAATCTAAAAACCTCTAAGAACTAAAAGTCATACGTACAAAGAAACAATTTGAAAGTAAGGCTTTTCTCTTAAGAATGTTTAGCAAATTTGTCAAAACAACTTGCAATTAATTCCAACCAACTATCCAAATTTAGGAAGAAATGAAATAAGTGTTAATACGTAATAACTAAACTAAAATTAAAAGCTGCAAGGAGAGGAAACTAAAGAATGGTTTAAACAATTCCAACCGGTAGCATTGACTACGTATGTGAAACGTCAAAAATTGAGGAAATCCGTGCATTCAAATAATACGTAGAAAGATGCAGCAGATAAAACACGCAAGAATGAGAGCAAAAAGACTTATACGTAAATGAAAACTCAAGAGGACATGTGCATTGATGAGCAGTAACAAAGGAAAAACTAAAACATTGCCATCCCCAAGAATCGAGTTATATCTGAAATTCATTTCGGTTATTTATTCCTGCTGCTACCGTAATGAATTGGATTTGAATTTTGCCAATAGTAAGAAAGGATCAAGTACTATAAATTGAAACAGAGTCTTGCCTGAATGTCTAAAAATATATCTACATTTAACCATGTTCAATCTGAGCGAGAGTGTCTAATAATGATCTGAACAGGTATAATCCTTTGATAATATTAATTGAGGAAAGGCTGGTGATACACAAGAAAATGCAAAGCCAACTAATACAAGTGTTGCCCATCGTAATAGCCCAGATCATGAGACGTTACCTCAGTAGGTATACACATATATGCAAACCAATCTAATCTTTTATTTGGTGTTATGCAACAATAGTCTTGGGGATGTCTATTGAGGAAAATATAGAAAACCTAATCATTATTATGTTGATTGAAATAATTAATGAAATTGTCTAAGCATCTACTCAGAGCAAGATGACAGAGGCACACGAAACTGAATATGCAAATATGGAAGGGTTTTACAGAATATATCAAAACATAAAAAGAATCATATGAATCTAATCAACCAATCAATCTAATTAATTTAAAATTGTTTCAACCAATCAATGCTTAACAATTTTATACTTGGAGCGTTATCTATTGTCAATGCATCAAACCATTTTTCCACAACCAATTACATTTAAACGACACAGCTTCTTTTAGTCATAACTCCATTCCGAAGAGAGTGAAAATATTGAAATTAACATCATGTATAGAGTAATTTTAACAATATTATATCATATAGTTATCTGACATTCTATGCACTCTTAGTATACTAAAATAATTAATGTAATCTTAAATCTATTAATTTATTATACTTTAATTCATTAAATTTTATTTATTTTTAATTGTTTTAATTTTATTTTGAATCTATTATCCACAATTAAACTAAAATAAGTTATAAATTATACTTGATAACTTCAAGTTACCTAATTGATTTAGTTGTTCATTTGATAAATCTAATTTAAAAGTCAGTTAGTTTTATTAACTAGAAATCATAAATTAATTATAAAATAAAACAAATATTAATTCAACAATCAATTAAGTTTTGATTAATAATATCAACCAATTCACTGACATTTCCATTTTAAATTATATTTGTTTACTATAATATTCAACAAAAATGGCTTCAATGAAATCTAAATAAACCCTAAAACAGTGATAAAAAAATATTATTAAAACATAAAAAAATGCTTAATTTGTTAAAAGATAATAAGTAAACCCTCGCAGAACTTGGTCAAATATATTTCTCCTAATCAAATATATTTCTCCTGAAATAAACTTTAGCATTTAACATCTAGGGCATAAAATGATAATATCATAAGATTCTTTTCTGAAATACTCTCATTGGAATGATATTATTATACCATTCTTTTATTTAATACTGTTATTATTATGTATTCCTTTACTGAAACTAATTACAGTAATGGTAGCAGAAACAAGCGGGCTTTCCTGATGCATCAGCGTCGCAGATTCCACCAAGTTGCTTTTCATCGTTTACGCAAGTACTGTTGCATTTCGCTGCCACGCATTCCCCTTTATAATTATTATTTTGTTCTCCGCATTGCCCTTTATTTGTCGCATAGCCCACTTATAATCATGAACAAAATACAGTAATTAGTATTTTTTCGCTCACAAATTAACTAGTACTTCTATAGCTTATAAATAAAATTTATCTAGAAGATATGGATAAAGATATAAATCAAATTTAAAAAGATTTTAAATTAATGATATTCATAATAAAAAAAAAGACTTTGTTAGTATCCATAAATTTATATGAAAGGAAAGTAGTTCTGAAGAAGAAAGTAACAGTTTTATTTGTCTTCTGAAAGTGGTATCATTGTATGATTGGGCCTCTTGATATAACAAATAATTATAACAAGAATCTCAATTATACCGGAAATGGAGAGGGCTATCACCAACAGAAGTAGCACAGACACATTTAACGCCTTTCCCATTGTCTCTGCAACTCAAAATCTCCAAATGTAATTTATTATGTGGAAGAAAGATTTAATACATAAGAGTATTTATAGGCAAGGAAATAGAATAGTTAATCACGTAAATGGCTCTGTGGGTAACGCTTAGTGTTTATTTCAATGTTTCGGCCGGCTGAAAATCATCCATTACAAATACTCCATGCACTAAAGGACGTATTCTTATATATTTGTAAAAGATGAGACGGGAATATCGCTATGAATAAGTCTATTTTCATGTATACGAAGAGTATACAAACAATGCAAAGCTGCTTTGGCCGCCTGCAAGCATCCCGCGCAAAACAGCTGTCGACCTACGAAGAGTATACAAACAATGCAAAGTTGCTTTGGCCGCCTGCAAGCATCCCGAGCAAAACAGCTGTCGACCTTTATATATTCAGAAGATATAAAATGAGAGAATATGATCATGATACTTTTGTGTATGTAAAATTTATAATTATTTAAGTTGATTCTAATAGATCTAGTCCAAATAGGTTTTGGGGGGTAATGTAGGAGATTTGAAGTTAGAATCATTTAGGAGTTTAAAATATGGATTTTGTTAAGTGTGATCTAAAATGTTGATGTTAAGTATTTGCACATTTTTGAATTCAGAAACAAAAATAGACAATGGACTGGGGAAATCTAATGTCTTTGATGGACTTTGCCATTAAACCAACCACTTGTTGTCACTAGGGATTGCACCAGAGTATGGCTAAGTGTAGAACCTAGAAATCCTGTGAAACATAGGACTACTTTCAGGCTGTGGGTAACCTATCAGAGAGTAGACCTCTGGGTTAGGGGCCGACTTCCCCTTGAATCACCTAAAACTTAACTGAACTTTGAAGGAAAAGGGAGAGAGAGTGCATGAAAATGAAACTAAAACTACGTGATTCACCGAACATTGAAAGATTCACAGATTGAATCAAGACTCACAATGATACTTAGAATAACCTAGTAACTCACAACTTGACTCTATCGTCCTGATATCTTGAAATAAAGAGGTACTTGAATTAAAGAAGGGAAAACTTCCACAACTTAAAACCCAAACATACACAGATTAGAACAACATTAACAGAACACTTTCCTGAACATTCAACTCGAACAAACGTGCAAAGTAAAGGATAACAGAATCCCAATAGCTTTAACATAAATTCCAAATAGAAAAATCAGGAAATAATAGAGATGAGAAGGAATACTGCTTTATTCTTAGTGAAAGGAGCCAAGTACATCAATCTACTTCTCCAGAGCTACAAGCTTTCACCTCCAAGAAAGAGGGAAAGAAGAACCCACCTCAATCACACAAGTGAGAGGTATAAAAAGCAAAACCCCAAGGAATCTGCATGAAACTCTCGATCTCCTAAAAATGGAAAAGCTTCCTTAACTCGGATGCCCAACTCCCAAGTTTTTAGGGGTAGCGGAAAAAGTGGGGTTCCGAAAATAGATGGTCAAAGGAATGACCCTACCCACTAAGTCATGCATCATAAATAATATTCTGACAATGACTTATAAAATGCCATTTGTCAGAATTTACAGTAACCTTGTCGCAATGACTTTTTACATTAAAATATTTACCCCTATACCAAATAATGTGGATTTAATTTACAATAACAAATAGTTCTCAACCCCAAAAGCTAGGGGAAAACATATTTGAAATGTTCACATTCCTTACACATCCACCTAACATGAAAAAAGCACCAATATTAAAATAACAGAACTCTCAACCCAATATAAAAGAGGGGAAAGTATGTTGATGACTCAATACATCCTTAAATTAAAACCATCCCACACATAGCATATGCCCTAGCATCATTTAACTCCAACCTAATGGCCTGTAAAAAAAAAAACTTCACCATGCTACATAGAAAAATAAAATAGATCCTCAACCCTAAAAGCTAGAGGAAAATCAATTAAACGACCATTTTGCCAAAACCCTTCTTCACAAAAAGAAGGAAACTACCAGCATAGTGGGCTTTCTCCTTCGACAATTGGCAAGTTTCCAACCTTGCTGGCATCTCACCCTTAATCTCTGAGTTTGAATTTAGAAACAACAGTCTTCATCATGGCATATGATTGAGGTATGATCCAAACATGATACCTGAATGGTTTTGTAAACCTCCATTTGATTGCCATGTTAAGATTAGGGCACGGTTTTGTATTTCACTTCTCTGTATTTCATTTCATGTTGATTATGTATGGCATCTCTGCTATCTTGTTGATTCATTGGTAATCTCCTCAGTTGAATGATGAACAAAGGCAACCTCACTGTGTTTACTTTTCACCTGTATGAGACTAGGGCACGACAGCGTGTGCTTCTGCATTTTGAATTGAAAGTAGGGCACTGTTATGTATTTTGTATCTTTTAGAGCACTGGCATTGTTTCTGAGTATTTGAGGCATCTTTGTCAAGTTGTTATTTCATTGAGAGGCCCCATGACCCATGGGTAGGGCACTGCTATATTCGTTTGATCTTTGCATTATAGCTCCATGAGAAAAGGCTAGGGCATTATTCATTGATATTGCTATCGACACTTTCGTGCCAGTGTGTTGATTTGATTTACTACTTCTATTCTGTAACATTGTATATGTATTGTTTCATTTCTCTCTACTAGTGCTGTGAAAAAACTAGGGCATGGGCCTGGCACTCTTTGCATATTGGTGCTTGTTGAGTGTGTATTCAATGAAGACACTGTTTATGTTTACTACTGCATATTTCAAATAGCCCTATGAACCATAGGGCATTTGATCCTTTGTTTATGGCATTTGGAGACTGTAAACCCCCATGTTCTCTGTCTTGCTTAGAGCCGAGCCGTGGCCTACATCTTTGTCAATGCTTTGATTAAGGTACATGTGTTGTATCTGTCTCCACTGTTGTTAACGTCAATGCCAGTCCTTGAGCATGCTAGGGCATGATGCTTCTATCATTGTTTATTATATTCACCACTGTAACATGTTTATTGTTATATTTTTGCCCTATTAAAACTATTGTGGCATCTTTCTTACTGTCCCCTTCCCACTTGTGTTGAGCTTGGTATTTGTTTGCTGATGGCATGGATATGGTAGTTGTTCAGTTCTTTTGAACTCGAGGGCATGATACAAATAACAGCACACACTTCTCTATTTAATGCAATGCCATGTGAAAGATTTTAAGGAATCGTATTCATGTGTATTTGTTGTTGCATTGCTCATATTCAACAAGGGCGCTGTTGTTATTTTATTGATTGTATATTTGGCTCTCTCAAAACACCTCATTTCCTATCGCTCCTCTAACACCCTCGAGGGCACTGTATATTGAACACCTTATTTAATGTTGTGAATGAATGCTATCATGGTATCCCATCCTTGCATAAACGTGCTCAGAATCGGGCATTTCCCTTCACTGCTCTATATATGATGAGGGTTTGGTGCATTGTTTTTTTTTATCATGCTAGCCTACTACTATGCTATTGTTCGAAACACATTTGTTGGTGTTTGTCACTATTTTACTAGTTGTTGTAGCACATTACTAACATGCTTGTTGGTGTAGTCATAGTCCATGAAGATTTCCTTTGTTATCTACATTCTTTGTTAAGATGTTTATGGGTTTGAATGGCCTATGACCCTGGAATAGGGGCATCCATGTTTAGAACCGTGAGATCATTTTCTCACTGTTGGTGTTCATGCCATGAATTGTGGGATAGTCCCTTTATATTAAACCTTCTTGGCATAGCCTGTGAGCAATAAGCCAAGACATAATCTCCTGAAACTTACTATTTTGCTAACATATTTGATGTAGCCTATGTTACATCCTTCTCTACTTCCGATGACCAGTGGGCTGTAGCTAGTTTGATGTTGCTCTATTTGATGTCACAGTTTACTTCTTCATGATGATAGCCCATTCTTAAGAGGCACTATCACCGATTTGTCAACTGAAGCTCTTTTGTATTTGGTTTATAATGTAGATTTAACATGTTCATGCCATAGCACTCATGCATTAAATGTAGCTTTTGAAGTACCTTCTATGCTGCAGTGTACCCTTTCTCAGTGTATATATTTTACCTTATTTTCTTGCTATTTGCACCTCATGATTTTCTTTGTTTCCATGATCTATTTTATGATCCTTAAGTGTCCTTATTGATGTTGCATCACACATATTGAATGCCCACTAATATTGCTTCATCTACCGAATGTTCCTGTGCCAGTGTTCTGTTGTCAGTGCTTCGACCATGCTTCACTTGATATGGATCTAAGGTTCTTGAGTGTTTCACTTACTGAATGTTTCCCTATTCATCATGGGTGCTCTTTCCCTGTGATGTAGCCACTACCAAGGAAATGAGGTTTTCTTGGCATCAACTGCATCACAGGTCAAGAGCATTCATCTGCACATGGAACAAACATATTTTAAAAACAATGGCATTCTTTTATTCCCATAGCCTCTTTTATGCACATGCCCTGAGCACAACCCGTGAATAGAGGTGTATAGCTGAGTGCACATATGCATGCTTGTAGATAGGTACTTGTGATACTAGGCATTGTTTAGATCCATTGGATCTAACCCACTTCTCTTTTCTTATCTGTAGGTTCATGATCACAAGATCACACTGGGAACACTGTGGAGATAGACTCATTACCAGGCAATGTCTGGTGCCCCTGTACTTCATGTTCATTAAATATGTATATTTTCACTCATTTATGCAATTCTAGCAATGGCTATGCTCACAGAATGTATGAGCCTTGATAAATGTTTTCTTCATTTCTTTCCCTTTTGTACAGTGTAACTGACATTTATATATGCACATGATGTAGTTCATTTCCTTTCCCTTCATGTAGTTTGCAAATTAAATGAACACAAATATTAAGCAAGATCACCTAATAAAACAAACTAGGGTACTGTAGCTTCATCTAGTAAATAGGTCACCAAAGATGAGTAAAACAATGGTAACATTCTAGCGACCTCTAATGAGTGCTTGCCTGCTAAGCATCCTGACTAGCTACTTGGTATATCCATTGGGCACAAAGTCATTAAGCCCCAAAATTAAACCTGGCTCCCAATTAAAACAACATCCTTCTTCAAGAGAACTGAAGCTAACTGCCTGAGACAACTTTTTTGGCTTATTTCTACTCAAACCAAACCCCAAAACTGAAATGAAAGCAAATTGAAAGCAACTTGTGCCAAGTTACTTAGGAAACACAAAAACTAAAAACTCCTATTCAACCCTACTCTAACCAGTCTCAGCAAACTGGTTAAAAAAACCCATTAACTAAATTGTTGAAATAACTTCCCATTCTCCTTAGGGTATTACATTTTTCATATTTGATACCAACAAAGAGAATATGGAATGCAAAAATGTACTGAACCGTCTGGCATATCAACTTTTGAATTTGGTGTACCAGACTACTAACCTCAATTAGATCATAGGTGTTGTTCTCCCAGGGAGTCTAATAAGGTTGAATAAGCTCCTGGTCATCAGTGAGTAAACTTCTGACATCACCCTCCATTGAGTCCTTGAGTATGCATGTTTCATTTGATCCCATCTGTGCCAGGTATCTAATAGGACAACCCCTTGAGAGTATGAAACTAGGCCTATGTTTCTCATTATGCATCTCATTAATAACTTCAGCATGCTGATAAAAAATCTGCCCCTCTATGATAGTCTTCCATACCATTTCTTCTTCTGCAGTTAGAGGACCATCCTCTTCATCGGTTGGAACCTCCAATAGCTCATCCAAGCTATCCAACTATCTCAGGTCCTTAACAATAATTGGCCCCTCCTCATGGTCCATTAAATAGAATTCATGAGATTGATCTACCACTTTATTGCAAATAGGTACTGTCACTGATTCTACAACTGGAACAACATTAACATCCTGAAATACAAACTCTTTCTCGAGAATATGAAAATTATTATCCTTTTCAGGATGATGAGGGACGTCAACAAGAGTGGAGCAGAAAGCATCAATTATCAAATCAAAATCATCTTGTTGTTCTAAGTTAGCAGCAACTGTATCATTTTTCTTATCATAATTAGAGAGCTCAACTAGTAAATTTTGTACTACTTCATCTTGTTCAATATAAGAAGGCATCTCCTCAAATAAATTAGTTAGTGTCTCTCCCTCATTTGCTTCTTGATCCTCATCTGGCTGCTCTAATTTATCAACATGTAACAAGTCTACTTTTTCCTCATGAAAAAGTACACCTAAAAGACAAAAATCATCTTCTTTCTGGTGACCTGAAATGCTATGAGGTGTTGGGGTCTCTTCATGGATTGGTTCATAAGGCTTTATCTATTGCAGTTTAGGCTCACTATCACTTAGGAAGTCAAAAATTTTAGGTGTCTCCTTTATAGGGATAAAATGAGGTGGCTGGAAATCTGAGCTAGGATCATGAATAGGCTCTAAAAATGCATGGAGATTAGGCTCCTGTTGACTAAGATTCTAAACTGAAGGAGAAATCCTAAAGCTTGGAATTTCAATAGAGGTGCTAGTGGACTTACCAAGAAAGAAACTTGGGATTTGAACCTTGTGAGTCTCCTATCTTGTCTACAAAGCTTCTAGGTTCTCTTCAATAGCATGAGGCATCTCCTTTTGGATATCCTCTTTAAAAAGAGTTGGCATCTCGTAACTTGGATACATGGTCCATGAGGGTCTCCAAGACTGCATTAAGTCTTTATTGCCTTCCTCTGGTGATCTTTGTTGCATTGGGGTAGAAATGACCTATTGATCTCCTTGTCTTGGTTCTTCAGCCAACAGATTCTTCACCAACTGATCTTTTCCTTCTAACTCCTTTCGGAGATCCTTCTTAGTTTTTGTAGCTGAAAGCTAAATGACCCTTATTAATTCTTGATGATCCTCAAGACTTTTCTCATAGGCCTTCTCCTGAATTGCTATCTTGTTCTCTAACTATCTTGAAAACTCTTCCTTCTGAGCCACCATCTCCATATACTACCTCGAGAGCTCCTCTTTCTGAGACCTCATCTCTATATAGTCTTTCATCAAAGAGCTCATTTCCTCTTGAAAATTTACCAACCAGTCATTAGAGCTTGAATCTAAAATGGGGTAGGGCTGATTCTGGGTATTACAATGATGTCCCTCATAGGGTGGTTCATAGGAATGTTGCATGGATGCTTGATGCTGGTTGGGAAGGCATGGTAGTGCATGCTGGTAAATTGTTGTTTATGGGCCATTTTGACCATATGCTACTGCTTGGCCAGCCTGATATGGCATGAATGCCGGCACATAGGTGGTTTTTTCATGATATGGGGGTGATAGGCATAATATGCATTAGGAATTGACATGCTTACTCATCAAATAAGCTGGTAAAAGATATTTCTTCAAACTTATCAGCACTTGAACTGCTCAAACTATTAGATTTTTCTCAGAGTCACCATGGTGCTTGAAACAAACTACCTCTTAAAGGCTGATTGCATTGAGGATCACACCAAAATCTTAGTGAATGATGAGAAACAAAGTTCCACCGGGCGTGCCAAAAAATGTTGTCACTAGGGATTGCACCCGAGTATGGCTAAGTGTAGAACTTAGCAATCCTGTGAAACATGGGACTACTCTCAGGCTCTGGGTAACCTAACAGAGAGTAGACCTCTGGATTAGGGGTAGTTAGTGTTTTGTCAATAGGAAGGAGTTTTTTTGAGGGATTCAAGTTATGTTTGAGGCTTATCTGACTCTGTGCCCAATGGATCTTTAAGGTAACTGGTCAGGATGCTTAGCAGGCAAGCACTCATTAGAGGTCACCAAAATGTTACCATTATTTTACTCATCTTTGGTGACCTATTTACTAGATGAAGCTATAGTACCCTAGTTTGTGTTATTAGGTGATCTTGCTTAATATTTGTGTTCCTTTAATTTGCAAAGTACATGAAGGGAAAGGAAATGAACTGCATCATGTGCATATATCAATGTCAAGTATGTTGTACAAAAATGAAAGAACTAAAGAAAACATTTATCCAGGCTCACACATGCCATGAGCATAGCCATTGCTAGAATTGCATAGATGAGTGCAAATATACATATTTAATGAATATGAAGTACAGGGGTACCAAACATTGCCTGGTAATGAGTGTATCTCCATGGTGTTCCTAGTGCGCTCTTGTGATCATGAACATGCAGATAAGAAAAGAGAATTGGGTTAGATCCAATGGATCTAAACAATACCTGGTATCACAAGTACCTATCTACAAGCATGCATATGTGCACTCAACTATACACCTCTGTTCATGGGTTGTGCTTAGGTAATGTGCATAAAAGAGGCTCTGGGAACAAAAGAATGCCATTGTATTTTATAATATGTTTGTTCCATGTGCAGATGAATGCTCTTGACCTATGATGCAGTCAATGCTAGGAAAACCTCATTTCCTTGGCAGTAGCTACATCACAGGGAAAGAGAACCCATGATGCATAGGGAAACATTTAGTAAGTGAAACACTCAATAACCATAGATCCATATCAAGTGAAGCATGGTCAAAGCACTGACAACAGAGCACTGGCATAGGAACATTCAGTAGATGAAGTAATATCAGTGGGCATTCAATCAAAGTACAAAATAGAGGAACATATGTGTGATGTAGTATCAATAAGGACACTTAAGGATCATGAAACAGATCATGGAAACAAAGAAAAGAATGAGGTGAAAATAGCAAGAAAATAAGGTACAATCTATACACTAAGAAAGGGTACACTACAACATTGAAGGTACTTCAAAAGCTACATTTAATGCATGAGTGCTATGGCATGAACATGTTAAATCTGCATTATAAACCAAATACAAATGAGCTTCAGTTGACAAATCGGTGACAGTGCCCCTTAAGAATGGGCTATCATCATGAAGAAGTAAACTGTGACATCAAATAGAGCAGCGTCAAACTAGCTATAGCCCGCTAGTCACCAGAAGTAGAGAAGGATGTAACATAGGCTCCATCAAATATGTCAGCAAAATTGTAAGTTTCAGGAGATCATGTCTTGGCTTATTGTTCACAGGCTATGCCAAGAAGGTTTAATATCAAGGGGCTATCCCACAATTCATGCCATGAACACCAATAGTGAGAAAATGATATCACAGTTCTAAACATGGATGCCTCTATTCTAGGGTCGTAGGCCATTCAAACCCATAACATCTTAACAAAGAATGTAGATAACAAAGGAAATATTTACGGGCTATGACTACACCAACAAGCATGTTAGTAATATGCTACAACAATCGGTAAAACAGTAACAAACACCAACAAATGTGTCGTGAGAAATAGCATAGTAGTAGGCTAGCATGATAAAAATAAATAATGCACCAAACCCTCATCATATACGGAGCAGCGAAGGGAAATGCCCGAGTCCGAGCATGGTTATGCAGGGATGGGATGACGTGACAACATTCATTCACAACATTAAATAACATGTTCAATATATGGTGCCCTCGAGGGTGTTAGAGGAGTGATAGGAAATGAGATGATTTGAGAGAGCTGAATATATAATCAATAAAATAACAACAACGCCCTTGTCAAATATGAGCAATACAACAGCAAATGCACATGAATATGATTCCTTAAAATCTTTCACAGGGCACAACATTAAACAGAGAAGTGTGTGTTGTTAATTGTATCATGCCCTCAAGTTCAAAATAATTGAACAATCACCATATCCATGCCATCAACAAACAGATACCAAGCTCGACTCAAGTGGGAAGGGAACAGTAAGAAAGATGCCGCAATAGTTTTAATAGGGCACAAATATAACAATAAGCATGGTACGATGGTGAATATAATATACAATGATAGAAGCATCATGCCCTAGCATGCTTGAGGGCTGGCATTAACGTTAACATCAATGGAGATAGATACAACACATGCACCTTAATCAAAGCATTGACAAAGATGCAAGCCATGGCTCAGCTCTAAGCAAGACAGAGAACATGGGGGTTTGCAGTCTCCAAACACCATAAACCAAGGATCAAATGCCCTATGGCTTGTGGGGCTATTTGAAATATGTAGCAGTAAACATAAACAATGTCTTCATTGAATACACACTCAACAAGCACCAATATGCAAAGAGTGCCAGGCCCGTGCCCTAGTTTTTTCAGAGCCCCAGTAGAGAGAAATGAAACAATACATATGCAATGTTACAGAATAGAAGTAGTAAATCAAATCAACACACTAGCACCAAAGTGTCGATAGAAATATCAATGAATAATGCCCTGGCCTTTTCTCATGAAGCTATCATGCAAAGATCAAACAAATATAATAGTGCCCTACCCGCGGGTCATGGAGCCCCTCAATGAAATAATAATTTGATAGAGATACCTCAAATACTCAGAAATAATGCAAGTGATCTAAAAGATAAAAAATACAAAACAATGCCTTACTTTCAATTCAAAATGCAGAGGCACACACTATCGTGCCCTAGTCTCATACAGTTGAAAAGTAAACACAATGAGGGTGCCTTTGTTCATCATTCAGCTAAGGAGATAACCAATGAATCAACAAGATAGTAGAGATGCCATACATAATCAACATGAAATGAAATACAGATACAAAACCATGCCCTAATCTTAACATGGCAATCAAATGGAGGTTTACAAAACCATTCAAGTATCATGTTTGGATCATACCTCAGTCATATGCCATGATGAAGACTGTTGTTTCTAAATCTAAACTTAGAGATCAAGGGTGAGATGCCAGCAAGGTTGGAAACTTGCCAATTATTGAAGGAGAAAGCCCAATGCACCGACAGTTTCCTTCTTTTTGTGAAGAAGGGTTTTGGAAAAATGGTCATTTAATTGATTTTCCCCTAGCTTTTAGGGTTGAGGAACTATTTTATTTTTCTATGTAGCATGGTGAATTTTTTTTTTGATAGGCCATTAGGTTGGATTTAAATGAGTCAAGGGCATATGCTATGTGTGGCATTGTTTTAATTTAAGGATGTATTGAGTCAACAACATACTTTCCCCTCTTTTATATTGGGTTGAGAGTTCTGTTATTTTAATATTGGGTGCTTTTTTCATTCGAGTTGAATGTTCAAGAAAGTGTTCTGTTATTGTTGTTCTAATCTATGTATGTTTGGGTTTTAAGTTGTGGAAGTTTTCCATTCTTTAATTCAAGTACCTCTTTATTTCAAGATATCAGGATGATAGAGTCAAGTTGTGAGTTACCAGGTTATTCTAAGTATCATTATGAGTCTTGATTCAATCTGTGGATCTTTCAATGTTCAGTGAATCACTTAGTTTAAGTTTCATTTTCATGCACTCTCTCTCCCTTTTCCTTCAAAATTCAATTAAGTTTCAGTGATTCAAGGGGAAGCCAGCCCCTAACCTAGAGTTCTACTCTTTGATAGGTTACCCACAGCCTGAGAGTAGTCCCATGTTTCACGGGATTGCCAGGTTCTACACTTAGCCATACTCGGGTGCAATCCCTAGTGACAACACCACTCTCAAGCAAAAGTTTATAAGTATTAGGCATGATCCATCTTTATATATTTATAATAGATGAGAACAAAATATCAACATGAACAATTATATTTCCTAGTATATAAATATTACATATTTGTTTTAGTTGACTCTGACATATCCCTTACAACTCTTTTATAAGTATTAAGATTCACACATTACACGATGTTTATCTACATTTATGAAAGACACAAGAACATCTTTATGAATACACATTTTTTTTATATACATATCAATCTCAACTCTAAGTATTTTTATATAGAGGTTAAACTATTTTTATTTATCTTAGTATTTCTAATTTTGGTCCAGTTGATTTTCAACTTACAAAATAATTTTCTATTTCTATTTTAATAAAAGATTTTCCAAATCTTATACATTCAATAAGTAGGAGATATTTTCCACAGCAAGTCAAATTGTGATATTGCTATCAGTATTCAACTATGTAGTGTTTTGAGTCAAACTCATTGACCCATGTTTCATGTGTAGTGGTTCACACAAACCCATCTCTCATGAGAATGAATGGAACACTTAGCACTCATTGGATCTAGGTGATGCTCACAGAGGTGAAGCACTGGGACATACCGGGAGGTCACCCATCCTAGTACTACTCCAACTTGAGCGCACTTAACTATGGATTTTCCTCCATGGTTAAACCCACTCTACTTGCAACCCCATTTGTAAAACCTTCACCAAGTGTTGTGCCTTATAAACCACTCATTAGAAAGCCCCTTAAGCTCATCAATTGATAAGTAGGAGATATTTTCCACAAAAAGTCAAATTGTGATATTGCTATCAGGATTCAATTGTGTAGTGTTTTGAGTCAAACTCATTGACCCATGTTTCATGAGTAATGGTTCACACGAACCCATCTCTCATGAGAATGAATGGAAAACTTAGCACTATTTGGATCTAGGTGATGGTTATAGAGGTGAAGCACTGGGACTTCCCTAGAGGTCACCCATCCCAGTACTACGCCAGCTTGAGCACGCTTAACTACGGAGTTTCCTCCATGGTTGAACCCACTCAACTTTCTACCCCATTTTCAAAACCTTCACCAAGTGTTGTGCCTTATGAATCACTCATTAGAAATCCCCTTAAGCTCATCAATTGATAAGTAAGAGATATTTTCCATAGCAAGTCAGATTGTGATATTGCTATCAAGATTCAACTGTGTAGTGTTTTGAGTCAAAGTCATTGACCCATGTTTCATGAGTAGTGGTTCACACGAACCAATCTCTCATGAGAATCAATGGAACACTTAGCACTCATTGGATCTAGGTGATGCTCACAGAGGTGAAGCACCAAGACTTCTTGGGAGGTCACGCATCCCAGTAATACTCCAGCTTGAGTGTGCTTAACTACTAAGTTTCCTCCATGGTTAAACCCACTTTGCTTGCAACCCCATTTGCAAAACCTTCACCTACTATTGTGCCTTATGAACCACTCATTAGAAATCCCCTTAAGCTCATTAATTGATAAGTACGAGATATTTTCCACAACAAGTCAAATTGTGATATTGCTATCAAGATTCAACTATGTAGTGTTTTGAGTCAAACTCATTGACCCATGTTTCATGAGTAGTAGTTCACACAAAACCATCTCTCATGAGAATGAATGGAGCACTTAGCACTCATTGGGTCTAGGTGATTCTCACAGAGGTAAAGCACCAGGACTTCCCAGGAGGTCACCCATCCAAGTACTACTCTAGCTTGAGCATGCTTAACTAGGAAGTTTCCTCCATGGTTAAACCACTCTTCTTGCAACCCCATTTGCAAAACCTTCACCAAGTGTTGTGCCTTATGAACCACTCATTAGAAAGCCCCTTAAGCTCATCAATTGATAAATAGGAGATATTTTCCACAACAAGTCAAATTGTGATATTGCTATCAAGATTCAACTGTGTAGTGTTTTGAGTCAAACTCACTGACCCATGTTTCATGAGTAGTGGTTCACATGAACCCATCTCTCATGAGAATAAATGGAACACTTAGCACTCATTGGATCTAGGTGATGCTTACAGAGGTGAAGCATCGTGACTTCCCGGGAGGCCCCCCATCCCAGTACTACTCCCACCCATTCATTTAGCTTTCATCCCCTTTATCTGAAACAACTTGATATACCACTATCCCTCTTCCCATTATGAGGCTCCAAAGAACATAGAATATAACTATGCATATCTATGTGTGATCACTTGATTCCACCATATAAATACTATCAAATATACTATTACTTCAAAACTCCCACACCTACTTACATCTACCAAACCAATAAGATCCATTTAAAAACCAATTAAAAAAATATATTTGTAAAGCTACTAGCCCCTCTTCGCTTTGATTCACACTAACTAGATGTTTCCAAGAAGTTAGAACCCTTAAAGTAATATTCTTTATTCTTGTCTATTTTGTAATTATAATCCATGATTACTGCTACTACGTGAATCACAAATGAATTGAAATTTCCATTTACAATAATTTTTCCACAACATAGTTTACTAGAGATGTATAGATCTATGAATAAGAAGGCATGAATTCTAGCGTTATTTTATCTTCTCTATCATACAAAACTCTATTTAAAGTGTCATCACTGCATGAAATTTTAGAAAATACTTTCTTGAACCTTGAAAAAATTGTTATGCTCTAGATATGCCAAAGTATCAATATTGGGTCCCCACAACATAGGAAGTGAGGGTTAACCATTATTATTGTTATTATTGTCACCCATTCTATGAAAAAGATCATTTCCTAATATTGAATATATCTTGAAGAGTTTATAAGTATTTATCAAGAGCTTCTTTTGTTTGAATACACATGATTGAGTCTTAAAAATAGAATCTCCTCTACAATCTAGCATATAGACCATATCAACCAACATGAAAATGAATTTGAATCAAGGTGACAAGATTTATTTTATGAATGTAAGATCCATTCATAGAATCACATTCCCTAATAGAGTCACAAAAACCCATTAGTATATTAATTAGTTTCTTTCGAGACATCACAAAATAGAACAATGTCTGAGGATAATCTTCTCTTCAAATTCAAAGAGGAAGCACCATATAATCTAAAATAAAGATAAAGAGGACTTACACTAATCCAACACACACACACACACACACACACACACATACATAGAGGAAGAGGAAGAGGAAGAGGAAGAGGAAGAGGAAGAGGAAGAGGAAGAGGAAGAGGAGGAGAAAGAGGAAGGAGGAGGAGGAAGGAGGAGGAGAAGGAGAAGGAGAAGGAGAAGGAGAAGGAAAAGGAGAAGAAGGAGAAGGAGGAGAAGAAGTAGATGTTCCTTCTTTGCCTAAGTCAAGGTATTATGTATAGTTTATTGATGATTACTCAAGAAGGGCATTTGTTTATTTTTTGAAAAGTAAATCAAAAGTGTTTAGTTGATTTAAAAAGTTTAAAAATTCTTCTTGAAAATTAGATTAGGAGAAAAGTAAAATGTTTAAGAATACACAATGGTGATGAATATTACAATGATGATTTTGACACATATTGTATAGACCATGGAATTAAAATTTATAAGACTACACCTTATACTTCACAATAGAATAGAGTTGTTGAAAGGTTAAATTGGTCATTGATGGAGAAAGGAAGAAGCATGTTAGGTAGTGTTGGTCTAGAGAAAAAGTTTCGGGGTTGAGACAATTGCTACAACTTGTTACTTATTGAGTCATTCTGCTACTATAGCTTTGGTTGACAAAATGCGTATGAAGGAATGATCATGTAAAATTCCCTCTTTAAGACATCTTTTTGTCTTTTGTTGTGAGGCAAATGCTCATGTTCTTGAAGTAAAAAGATAAAATTTGGATAACAAGGCTAAAAAATGTATCTTCATTAGCTATGTCATTGGTGTGAAAGGATACAAACTTTGAAATCTAGTTAATAAGAAGGTGTTGTACGATAGAAGTGTTAAATTTCACGAGTTAAAAATTTTTTTAGTAGATCAATAGTCAAAGAAGATAGAAAATAAAAAAGGAAAATAAGTATTTAAAATTCCTATAGATTCTAAAAAGAAGGAACTCAAAATATTGTGTGTGCCTAATAATGAGGAGATCTCAAGAAGCTATGAGGAGAGCTCAAGAATCTATGAAGGTTCCCAAGAAGAATGAGAACAATAATCACCACCTTAAGTATTGAGGAGGTCTACATAGGAAAGGAGACAACCTCATAGGAATGATTATGCACATGAAAGATTTTCATATTTGATATTGAATATAAATTGTGCATATGATTTTGCTACTAATAAAGATGATCTTAGGAATGTGAAAGAAGCTATCAACATATTAGATTCATATTCTTGGTTGGAATCCATCAATGATGAAATAACTTCGTTAATAAGAATGAAACTCAGGATCTGGTACCCTTTCCTAAAGGTATAAATCTTGTGGGTTGTAAGTCGATCTTTATGAAGAAATATGGTCTAGATGGTAGTATTGAAAAGTACAAGGTGAGACTGGTTGCAAAGTGGTATTATCCTAAGAAATGAATATATTATCGAGAAATCTTCTCTCATGTAGGTAAGATGACACACATTAGATTTCTTCTATCACATGCAAAAGTGTATGATTTTGAAATTTAGCTGATGGATGTGAAGACAACTTTTCTTCATTGTAGTCTTGAACAAGAAATATATATGTCCTAGCCAGAGAACTTTGTGGAGAAAGGTAAAGAACATCTGTTGTGTAAACTAAAAAAGTCTCTTAATGGTTTGAAACAATCACCTAGAATGTGGTATTAGAAATATGATTCATATATTTTATCTTTAGGATTTGTGAGGTCTAAATCTGATTATTGTCTATACTATAAATTTGAAGATGATCAAATACATATTATTTATCTATATGTAGATGATATGTTGTTTAAAGGTGTATTTGGGAAAGAAAAGTACATTCCTGGGATGGAAATAAAATGAGACAGATCAAGTACATAGATTTAGATAGATTTCATATAACTAATTACAAACAATGAGTAGTTCCAGTTTTGCAGGGAATGAAAACTTTTTGTTAATGATAGTCCTAAATCTCTAGATGAGATTCATGATATGAATAAGATACTTAATGAAAGTTTTTATGGAAGTCTTATGTATGGAATGGTATATACTAGACTAGACATTTCTCAAGCAGTGAGAATATTAAGTCATTTTATAGATAGTCTAGGTAAGTCACATTAGGATGCTGTGAAAAGTATGTTTAGATATTTGAAGGGTACATCATAGTATGATTTAAAATTTATTAGGGAAATTCAGCTAGATCTACGAGATCTCTCAGGATTCAAGGTTGTGTAGATGTTGATTGGGCAAGGGACATTGATAGAATAAGATCCACCACTATATGTGTATTCATGATAAATGGTGGTTCTATCAATTGGATGATAAATTTATAGACTATAGTTTCTCTATCTAATACAAAGGTAGAATATATGACATCTTCTTGTGTCTGTTAAAAGGCCATTTGGATTAAGCATTATTCTTATGATGATGGTTTTGATGCAGGACAAATTACTATCTATTGTGATAGTCAAAATGCCATCATTTTGGTAAAAAATCCTACTTTCCATGCGAAGATGAAACGTGGTGTACTTTTATCACTTTGTTCATGACATGGTAGAGTATCAGAAGGAAAAACTTAAAAAGTATGACACTTAGGACAATGTTGTAGATGCATTGAAGAAACAAATTAACATGGCTAAGTTTAGATGGTGTGCCAGTTATATGGGGCTTAATCCCCTTCACTCTCACTAGTTCCTTTGTGAGCTCTAAGGACACCAATAAGCACTTTGACAAGTGGGAGATTGTTGAGCATAAGTGTCTCATACTTACTAGTAGTAGTCCTCAATTTGGATAAAAAGAAGTCCTATCTTTTCCAAAATGGATTAGTAGATGAAACTTCCTTTGTCATTAGGAGTGTTCTTTAGTCTTGAGCCTTCCTTTTTCGATGAAATTTCAACATTGAGAAAAGAATTAAGAGTTTTATCAAAGTCAATTTTTCATCAATAAACTTAAGTTTGATGAAATATAAAATGACTTGATCAACATACTTCTTTTTGATGAAAACTTGGTGTCGAACAAAAATTTTCTGAGCCATATTGAAACCTTATGTTCATTAATAAGCTTGGTATAAATGAAACTTTGTGAGGCTTGTTTGATATAAGTTTTTTAGCAAAGTTTGAATTTTCAAATAAGGTGAAAATAGGGTTCATCAAATTCGCATTTTATTTTATGAGCCAATGCTGTAAGAAACATAGGTTGACTATTGAGGTGGACTAAGAGAAGATGTTGATTGGTCCATATTGGAACCTTGGAAACTTAAGAAATTTTTTTCTTCTCTTTGATGGCATGTGATAGTTGATCTACCTGAATCTGTAATGAACCACCACAAGATAAATTTATGATGTAATATCCATGAGGTAGGTTGCATGGATGGTGATCATTTCTGGAATATATAAATCGAGAGAAAATAGAGTATTCTCTATTATAATTATTGACTGATTTGAAAACAATTTGAGTATGTAAACATTAGAGGAGTCTGAAAACTCTGTGTAACTTTGTTTACAGTAATACAAGGAGGGGATTGACTTTGGAGTGTGATTTTTTTACCTAAAAGGATTTTCCCATGTAAAATCACTGTGTTAATGTGTGCTTTTTTATTTTGTCTTCTTCTTTTCATTCAACTGCAAATCTTAATGTTCTAAAATTAACAATTAAAAGATATTTTTTCTTACGTACACTGCAAAATTGACATTAGGAAGACATTTTCACACCTTACATTTCATTTCAAATAGTATACAAAAAGAGAGAAAATTATAATATTTTGATAAAATTGTAGCATATAATATTTGAAAATGCGTGATGCAGGAGAATCTAGATTCATTATCAATCTTATACCACACAAATAATTTTATTTTCTTCTTAAATATGTTGTTGTCATGTTTAGTTTTCTTTGTGCTTAACACTTAAAGGAACACTTTTCCCACTTCTATGTCATTTAATGTTAAAATGGAAGATTTCACAAAATTGTTGACTTTTATATTTTAAATGAAATCAATGTGAAGGATCTCTAATTTGAAGTTTAAAAACTAATTTTAAGGGATTAATATTCGACACCCAAACATGCTAGTAGGTCTCTTTATTGCTAAATTATGGTTTATTTTTAAATTTTCTAATGTTTTTTTTTCCTTGGAAATACATTTGGTTTTTCGATTTGTAGGAGAAGGAGATATAGAAATTGATTGCTTGTATGGAGATTATAATTTGAAAAGGGAAAAATTCCATAACATGGATTCATAGTGCTATTGTATCTATTATATTTAAAGAATATTTTAAAAACTTTACAAGATTATAAATAAAAATTTATGGTAAAAGTATTAAAATTTATAGAGTACAAGAAGATTTTATCTTTAAAAAAGAAAATTACACTAGCTATTTCATTTTTAGTTCCAAAACATGTTGTAGAAACATGTACACTTAGTTCCTTTTCTAGCAATGGGCTTCTAGATAAATCTATTTGAAATTCATTAATTGTAAGAAGTAGAATTTAAATGTGAAATATTTTAGTCTATTTTGGCACTCTTTTTAGCTTGGTTATATAGTTGACAAATAAAAAGACATATAAATTCATTTTAAATATTTGTTGTATTAAATATTAGAAAAAATAAAAATGAATTACCTATATAGAAAAAAATAATATCATGTTTACACTAATTTTTATAATGTCCCTCGATGCTAACTTTAATTATGTTGATTACATTTAGAAAATATATGAGAGATGAGCGGGAAGGTGTGCTTGAAGGAGCATTTGAAATATGAGCCTAGGGTTTATCTAGGAAAATACTCTTTTAGTGAGAACGAAGATGGGGATTTAGAGGATGACAATTCTACCTCTATTAGTTTTTATTTCTCTTTGGTTGCTGTTTTGGGGATCTTTTGTCTTGACTGGGGTATTTTCTAGTGCATTGGGAGTCTTTCATTTATTGCAGGCCTCTCTCTTATATCACATGCCTTTTTTTATTCTAATAGGTTTATGATCACAAGGTGTGGCATGGTATTTTGTCTTTTCTCCCCTCTGGAACTCTATGGTCAACATTTTTGGGGCCCCTAGTTTTCTTTGTTTAGTGGCATTCTTGTTTTGGACACTAACTCATGGTTCTGGGCTTATGGAATTGGTGCTTGGTCACCTATACTATTTTTCTACTCTTTGCGTTGAACTCTTCTCTATGAGTTTGGATGGAGGTTACTTAGATTTTTTTATTGGAATCTCCTTGGCTTTGACCTATAACAGAGTTGTGGACCCAAGTCTCTTCCTTTATGGGGTCTATTTTGGTAGGCTAGGGCTTTTTGTGGCCTCTTTCTCTGATGTGTGGTGGTGCTCAGGGGTTAGTGGTCATTGTTGAATCTTTTCTTCTTCAAAGACTCATTTTTGCTGGGAATCCACTTTTTTTCTTAATTTTGGCGGTCTTCCCACTTCTATGATTTGTGAGGTTGAGTAGTATTTTTGGATTAAATTTGTGAATGTTTTTCTAGGGAAATGTTCTATTGATATTATTTCTCTTTGGTTCCTTGATTCTATATTGGGTGCATTTAATCCCAGTGTTGGTAGTGTTCTATTGTGGGGAACTGACTCTGGATGGTTCATGGTCATTAATAGTGAGATTGTTGATAAAGATTTAGGAGTAGGGGTTTTTGGTCACTATGTTGATTTTTTGAAGCCTGTCTAAGCCTCTTTGGGTGGTTGGATGGATGATAGTATGTGGTTTATCCTTTATAATAAATTTATTTGTTAGTGGATTCTTTGGTGATGGATCATTTTTTCCCTCTTCCTTGGCCCATTGATGGGTATTTCATCTCTCCTGATACTTTTTAGTCTATTATTTTTGGTGGGGAGAGATATTCTCTATTTTGTAGTGGTTGTGGTGGTGATGTAATTAGGTTTCTTGCTGGGGATTTCTTGTTCTTGGAATTGAGTTTGATGGGGGTGGTTAATTTTATTTTGGCAGGGTACTTTGATGATATCAGTCCTCTCTCCTACTATTCTCTAGGTTGAGATTTATTTTCCTTAAATTCCCCTAGTTTCATATATATCTCCTTCTTGGAGGTGTTTTGTGGTGCTAGAGGGGAGTTTTATGGTGTAGATTTCCTATGTTTATATCTTTTGGAGTATGGGAGTGTTGGTTTTATTTTGATAGGTTTCTTCGATGATGTTGACTCCCTCTTGCTCTCCTCTTTATTATGTGATATCTTTGCTATGATTGTCTTCTCTACATTTGGTTCCATTTTGGAGTGGCTTCTAGGAGTTTCCATCTCAGGGATGATTGGTTTCTTTTCTGGTTGGTGGGCGGTGGTAGAGCCTTCTAAATCTCTTAAGAGAGTTCACTTTTATGATTTTGGCCCCTCTTCCACCTCACTTCTCCTTAAGGGTCCCCTCATTCTTGTGTTGGTTTCTTTCGGTCGTGCTAACTGAAGGTTTCTTTTCCAAGTGTGGGGGGAGTGGTTGGCTATATAATCTTGGAGAGATGTTTTCTTAATGTGTATATGGCTTTCAACACCTACTACATTTGATTAATGCCTCCCAATCTTTAATTTCTCCTACTACCTTATTGTTTTCCATTTCCATTCAAGATAGTTTGTAGATGGATTTTCCCAATGGGAAGGTATCTCTATGTGGGGGTTTATTTTTCTTGAGGTGGAGGCTACAAGTTGGATGCAAGTGATTTTATTAAGAGGGGGGGCTTTGACAATTTTAGTCCATCTACTTTCTTCCTTATCTTTTTTGATCTTCCCCTACTAGTGATGTCTCTTTTGGTGGTGGTGTTTGCTGTAGTTGTTAGGATGTTCCTTATCTATGGGTTAATAGGTCCCTTTTCATTGAGGTGAAGAGGTTGGCTAGCTCTAATTTTCTAAATTTTGTGTTCCTTGATTAGCTTTAGCTACCTATTTCTCTCTTTCTCCTTTTGTGTTCATTCCTATTGGAGGTGATCCCCATTTTCTATTTTTTACTAATTGTCTCTTGGTGGGAAGGAACTTTCATGTTTTTCAGAGGTTAGAAAGTTAGCTAGTACTAATTTTCTTAAGAAAGGGGGCTTTGATGATTTCATTCCTTTTGATCTCCCTCTTCTCTTCATGATTCTTATTTTGCTGGAGGTGGTTTCTTTGATTAGTAGGGTTTGACATTCCAGTCTGGGTGGTGATATTTTATGGGTTTTTGGGCTTCTAATAGTTGAGATGGGTCCCTTTGTTCTTCTCAGTGTCTTTTTTCTTCCCTACCCCCTATGGGGCCCTTTCCTTCTTAAGATATTTTCTCCTACTACTTGTGATTGGCCTTTGGGTGGCTTCTTTTCATGGGATTTTGGTGTCCCCTTTGTTGAAGTGAGGAAGTTCAAGGGTGTTGATTTTCTTTCAGAGGAGAACTTTGATGATTTTAGTCCTTCTTAATTCCTCCTTCTCTTTCAACTCCTTTTTCCTATGGGGACAAAGTTTATGCTTCTTAAATTTTTGTGGACTTCTCCTATATTGGTGGCTCCATCTTATCTCATCTCAATAGTGGTTTTTGGATCCAAGTCAAAACCCATGGTGGTTTGGGGAGCCTTTCAAAACCCCACTATTTTAGATGGTATTTTGATTATCATTCTCTTTAGGCTATCTAGAATTATGGTTTTGGAAGCCATGAAAAAACCTAGGGTTATGGCTAAGGGTGTCCCTCAAAACCCCAAGGTCCCTTTTCTTTGGAGGTTATCTATTTGATGTGAGGCTTCAGCCTTGTGGTCTATTTTTTGAGGTGTTGGATGCATTACTAATTTTTATTTATGTACTATTGACCATCTACTGGTTCTGGGATGTTGGTTACCAATGTGTTATCATTTGTAGTGATACTTTTTATTAGGGTTCCAGATCCCTCTCAAAGTCTTCTTGTAAAGAGTTTTGGGGTCCCTTCAAAACATATTTTTCATCTAATCAAAATTTTTTGTTGTGTTGATTGGAGATTGTTGTTTACCTCAATTTTGTGTGACTTAAATATGTTGTAAATAAATGAATACAGAGGTCACAGCTAGAAACAATCTCGAATAAACTAACGAATTCTAGAAAATCAATGCATGTGATTTTAATGTTCTTCTCATTTCTCAAGAAAATTAAATAATAAATATTATCTCAACAATAATACTTTATCATTATCTCTAATTAGACTACCAGTGAAAGGGTACTAATATGGATTACAAAATATAATAGTAGAACAATATTATAAACATCAAACACCAAAAAATAAAAATGGTTTAACCAATATAGTAAACACCATTTAGTTGATCAAAATAGTATACCAAAACACAAATAGATACAATAAGCTATCATAGACAAACATGATTCTAACCAAGCTTGCAATCTAATAAAAAATTGAATTTATTATAACATAAAGTAAACCCTTGCTAACCTAAGAACCAGTAGATGGTCAAGTTGCTCAAACTATCACCTCTAGTCCTATTGCCCTTTCCTATCCTCTTCTACTATATTTTGATCTTACATTTCCCTATCAATGTATTTATAACAAATTTTATCATAGTGTCATTTATGATTATAAAAAAAGAGATTATAGCCTCTTCCATATAATTCATTTTAATTAATTTAGAAATTTCCTTTAAATTAGTCTCTACAAAAATATCCATCATTCAGAGGTCCTCTATTTTTGCCTTGAAACTTCCATCTTCTTTCATAGTAGAAGGGTTATCCTAAGCTCCATTTTGACCTTTGGGAGAGTACTTCATCTACTCATTTTTAGACTTGTCATTTTGATGGATACCTTCATTTTCCTCTAAATGTAAACTTTCTTCTAAAACTCAACTTCGTCATCTTCTTGCCCCTCCACTTCTTCAAGATTCACTTCATCATTTCCTTATTCATAAATAGGACTAGAGTCCTATATGGATATGTCATCTTATTCATCCACCATATCAAAAATTCTTTTACTTTAGCTAGCGTGGCATATCCATGCCCACCTGATAGAAACCTTTCTCTATATTTTTGAGTTTTGTTGGTGTAATTAAATACTCCTAATTAAACTTAACTTAATATTACTTAGGATAATGCATTGCATAGTAGTTTGTGATTGAGACACCTAGGAGTGTGCACCTCATTCAAGAAAATGGTGTAGGAGGAATTCCACTTTTGTTGCTAGATCCACCTTTAGTGCCCTTATCACATTATCATTCTAATCCATTGCACATACTTTATTGCATAATGGAGGATGATCCACACTTGGTGGACATGTGATTAGACCTAGCATAGGTAATAGCTTATCAACTCCTTATCATTGTCTTTTATCTCTTTAACTATAAAAGGAGGCCTATTATGTACATTTTAATCATGTCCATGATCAATAATATCATTCTTGCATCTTAATGCGATTGTCTTGCCAATCTCTTGTGGAAGTTATCTTGGTCTTGCATTTGATCCTGGGGGTGTTGTAGAGTCACCTAAAACTCTAACATGGTATCAGAGCTCTCAAGGTGTGAAGACCTCTTCTCAAGAAGTGCAATCTTGGCTTGATTCAATTGTGGGTGTAGAACAAAGGTATTTTAACATCACCATTGCATAGTCTATTTGGAGAAAATTTGGGGTTTTGTATTTTGTGGCTTTCTATTGTAGGTCAATATTGGTCCTTGTTGGTGCAAATTAGAGGTTGGCATCATATTAAGGAGGTCCAAAAACCCCTAAATCAAATTTTATTTCATCCAAATCAGACACCCGAGGCCAAATCTAGAGCTATTTGAATTTTTGAAGTGCGGCGGCGGCGATTCAGGAAAAATAATTTCAGAGGTGATTTTCAAACAGCGATATCTCAGTCATCTGGACTCCTTTTTTCAAGCAAATTTTTTTTTTGGGGGTATAATTTCATGATCTACACAATGGTTTAGGTGGTTTTTGATCTCTGTTCTTGAATTTTTCTAAAAATCGCAAATCTCAGTTTTTGCAACTTCCAAGGCCTCGTTTGAGCTCATATGAACTCCTTTTTAGGTGCAATTTTTTTTTGAAAGTGCATAATTTTTTCTGTATTTTTCAGATCTAGAATCAGATTTTAGTGACTATGATCAAAAACTATACTTTCAAAAATTGTCTTAGTTTTTTCATTTATAATGCATAAGCCTTAACTTGGTCTTTTGCATAGTGATCTAAGTCTATTATAGCCTGATTGTGGGGTGTAATAATTTGTTGATCTCAATTTGTAATGAGAGAAGTGTATCATTAATGTAATCATGGGTTATGAAACACATCTTGCTGTAGTACTTTTGACTAAGGATAATTATGAGTCATGGGCAAAAGGAATCATCATACATTGTAGATGGCTTAATCTCTTGCCTCACCTTTATGGACTCATTCTTGAGCCAAAGTCACAAGGGAAGAGCTATGTTTGGGGAGAAAAGAATTCTCATATTATAAATTTGATTATTGGTAGCATCAGTTTGTGTCTCTTCTATGACATCTACCCAAAATTTAGAGGTGTTTAATGTCCACACATAATTTGGACAATCATTTGGGAGATTTTTGGGGATCCACATGTTCCTCCATTCCCAGATGATGTTGCTTTAGATTGCCTCATTCCTCTTGATGATGTAGATAATATTCCCTATGATGACTATACTTTAGATGCAATTGAAGAATTTGCAGCAATTGAGAACAAGGATGATCCAGTGGCTCCTCCTGTAGCTCCTACTTCTCTAGTTGAGATTACACAATCATCTCTTGTTGGTGATTCCAGTGATTCATTGCAAGAGATATCTATTTGTCTTCCTAATTGGGATTCTTACTTGCTAGATATTGGTTCATTATTTGTGGAGTTTCATATTTCTGATTTGGGAGACATACTTGAGGGGGTTTCTCTTCTCTTTGATGACAGTTTCATCACAATTGGAGATACTTCTTCATGTTCTTTGGAGATTGACATTATTGATTCTTCTTCTTCACTTGGTTTTTCACATGATGTGATAGATTCTTTGAGCTTGGAGATTCCTATTCAGTCTTCAGAGATGCATATTTGGAGACCTTATTCCTTATTTCATTTTGATATGGATTGGTTAATGGCATCATCATCATACTTCATTTGGATTCCACTTCCTAGTTCCTATCCAGAATGGGAAGCATTCCTACATTTGTACTTGGTATATCTTCTTCCCAAGGGGAGAAATGTTGTTTGTAGTCATTGGACTATAATTTTTTTTCAAGCACTCACCATTTTTGTAGGAGATTATTCATTATGGGGGGATATCATGTCTCCAACTATCCTTCTTATGGGGGGACAATTCTTTGTATATACATGATGTATGCAGTTCTTGGGGGGTCTTGAGCACTCCATCCATCCATGCATCTTGTTTTCTTCTCTCTTTTTGGGGGAGGGTTTTTCCCATGAGGTTTTCCCTCTTTCTCCACTTTATGAGAGTTATGCATTTCATGTATTGCATTTTGTACATGGGTACCTAACATGGCCTAGTTGCTGGGATCCATCTTGCATTGTGAGTTTAAGTGCATTCCCCTAAGTTACACTTGTGGGGGGGTGTTGGTGTAATTAAATACTCCTAATTACACTTAAATTAATCTTACTTAGGATAATGCATTGCATAGTAGTTTCTGATTGAGGCACCTAGGAGTGTGCACCTCATTCAAGCACATGGTGTAGGAGAATTCCACTTTTGGTGCTAGATCCACCTTTAGTGCTCTTATCACATTATCATTCTAATCCATTGCACATATTGTATTGCATAATGGAGGATGATCCAAATTTGGTGGACATGTGATTACACCTAGCATAGGTAATAGCTTATCAGCTCCTTATCATTGTCTCTTATCTCCTTTCCTATATAAGGAGGCCTATTATGTACATTTTAATCATGTCCATGATCAATAATATCATTCTTGCATCTTAATGAAATTGTCTTGCCAATCTCTTGTGGAAGTTATCTTGTTCTTGCATTTGATCCTGGGGGTGTTGTAGAGTCACCTAAAACTCTAACAATTTTATTTATTTATTTTTATTTGTCTTCTGCTCCAAGGTGTGTTCCCTTGGTCTCCTTGTGCAACATGGTGCCCAAGTTTGTGACATATCTTAATCACCTATTATAGATTTTATAAGTCTAGTGTTTGTATCTAGAATTGAAAGGTCAATCTTTTGGTGCAACAATAATCACACTTGTAACAAGTGGTATTAGAGCTTGATCAAAGATTCAAACCCATTTCTTGCACTCAGTGGGTTATTATTGCAAGGTATGCACCCTTGGTCTTGTTCTATAGTGCAGTGATCAGGTTTGTGACATGGCTTAACCACCTCCTATGGATTCTATAAGTCTAGTGGTTGTATTGGGAATTGAAAGTTCTATCTTTTGGTGCAATTGCAATCACAAGTTTGTAACATCTTCTTCATTATATTTTCTAATAATAGTGATCGTAACACCTTTACTTTGACTTCCTTCTCATAATTATTTCTATTTTTTTAGGACTAAAATAGATCAAATGCATGTTTACTCTTCTCAAAAGTTACCTTGAGAGGCACATTGAATTGAGAAGATAGTGGGCGGTTAGTCTTTGCTATCTTCTTTTTGAATGGGCTACCAACACTCAGCTTATAAGGAACATTCTCAATGAGATAAATTCTATGAGCTGGGGGACTAGTAGGGAGATTATTTTCATCAAACTATTAAGGGTTTCTATCAGTTTTAAATTCAATAAATAATACATGTTGTAATTGATTTAATTTAGTTAACTCGTGAATTCAAAGAATTGAAAAATCCAATGAATTTGGCTAATTCAAGATCATGAATTGATTCAGAAATCAGATTATTTTCAACTAACTAATTAAATGGGTTGACTACCTAGTTACCTCCAACCATTTTTCAAAGTAATTTTAACTTATTCCCATCACATTTAGTAATTATAGATCAAACTCCATATCTGAAATTAAATCTCCACCATTTAGTTTTATTTATAAATTTCAATAAATTGGAGTTGTATCATTCATTTCACCATATTGAATTGAGTATATAAATGTCACAACACTAAGATCTCTCTCTCTCTCTCTCTCTCTCTCTCTCTCTCTCTCTCTCTCTCTCTCTCTCTCTCTCTCTCTCTCTCTCTCTCTCTCTCTCTCTCTCTCTCTCTCTCTCTCTCTCTCTCTCTCTCTCTCTCTCTCTCTCTCTCTCTCTCTCTCTCTCTCTCTCTCTCTCTCTCTCTCTCTCTCTCTCTCTCCATCCATCCATCTATCCAGAAAATCAAATTACACTACTCTTTAATTTCTTATTTTGAGCTCATAACATTAGTTGATTTGTTTTTTTAAATTACTAATAACCTTCATATTTGTGTATTATTATTATTATTATTATTATTATTATTATTATTATTATTATTATTATTATTATTATTATTATTATTATTATTATTATTATTATTATTATTATTATTATTATTATTATTATTATTATTATTATTATTATTATTATTATTATTATTATTATTATTATGTATTTTTGAATTCTTTTTTTTTTTTTATAATTTGAATCATCTCATGATCTTCATATAAAAAATTGTATTTAGGATCATATTCTAATGCATATAATTTGCACAATTTTGTATTATTATGAATTGGTTGATTCATTTTTTCTAATCTGATCTATCTCCAAACTTTCACAAGGAAATCTATATTAGGGACATATTCTAGTACATATACCTGTCTTACATATCTTTGGAAATAGTAATTTAGGTCCAATCCCAAGGAATATCTATATTTTTTCCTTTTCTTTTGAAAATCAATATTTCATCCTAACCAATTATCTTAGTTGATTCACTTACTATAATATTTCATATAGTTTTCTATTTTTATTTTTTAAATTTCCTTTAAGGAGATATAGTTCTATTTTCTAGTGCTAGGAAGATGGGTCAAGTAGTAGAAAGCTAAGAATATGGAAAAATGATATTTTAGTTTAGTAATTCTAACTATTTAACTATCCTTCACTAGAATAATTGTCATTTTATTAACTTGATACCCAAGGATTAAATAATAATTCAAAATGTTCTTCTAATAGAATATTTAAGCCCATTGGGTTACAATACAAATATATATTGGTGGTGTTTATAAAAGATAGAAATCGCATACACCTTCAATTTTATATTTAATTACATTAATGTGTTAGCTTTACATTTTCTGGGTTTTAATATTTTTGACAATAATTTTAATACTTTTCTTAATCCTTGTATTATCCTAGCTTGTTGAGCTTTTTTTAAATATTATTGACATATATTAGTAGGATAAGCTAGAAAAATATGAGAATTTATGATTCTAATAAAGATATTAATAGTTTTATTTCCCTATGTCAAATTCACCCATGAAAAGTAACCAACGTGGTCAAATTTTGACTTGCATTTCTTTGACAAATTTTTCATCTCTTATGTCAATTATTGGAATTCATTATTTAGAAAATTTATCTCATAAAGTATACCAACATGCTAGCTATTTGCACATTGACACCACAAACTTCTACCAATATTTCTTCAATATGAATGCTCTTATACTATTATTTACATTTTGGATTTTTGAAAGTATTTTCTATAGGGAAAGGTCATTCTTCTTAGCTATTATAAATTTGGGGCAATTTTGTATTTCATCTTGTATTAGCTTTAGCATCTCTAACATTTTTCATTGTATTATTGTTATTGTTGTATTGCATTTTATATAGCGTACAATTTATCATATTTTTCTAAGAATATATGTACTTCCTTAAAATGATATTATTTATTTCATTCGGAACTCCATTCCACAGAGAACGAAAATGTAAACACTAATATTATGCATGCTTCAATTTGTATAGTTTATTATCATTTACTATTTAACATGTTCACCATTTTTAATAAATTAAATTGACTCGTGCGTCCCAAGTCTATTATTCTATGACAATTTAATTTATTAGATATTCTTTTATTAATTAATTTTGAATTTAAATTTATATAATTCATAACTAAATTAAATTAAATTAAATTCTAAATTATAGCATATGAATTAACTATTCAATAAAAATAGTTAAATTATAATAATTTTATTTAAGTCATTAAACAAATTTATTGAAAAGCCAATCAATTTAACTCATACAAAGTCATAAATTAATTTTCAAATAAATTAATTATTAATCCACAATTAAACAAGTTTAAATTGATGAATTTGAATAATATATGAATCTAAAAAATCTGACAAACTCTTTGAAATTTCTATAATTTATCACTTCACAAGATTAGATGACCACGAATCTATAAACATAACTACTAATGATGTCGCGTTCACAGAGAACCGCCTTTGCTTGCTAAATACCAATCTTACATTCAATACTAACTACACATATCGTTATGAAATATCATAAAAAATGATATTACCATCGTGTTATCTTTATATAACTTTTTGTTAGTATATTTTCATGAAATGTTTGAATAGATGATGCAGTATATCAATAGCATTGAAAAAAAATTTGCACTTCACCTTGATCTTATAAGATTCGTATTGGAAGCATGGTTGATAGGTAATTTTAATTCATTTCTTTATTCATCTAGTAAATTTAGATACTCAAATAATAAAACATGGAAATTACACGAAGGACAAATCAAAAAATTTATCCTAGTGCACAAAAGAGATCTTTGTGCTATTGTGTAAATAGATTAAGGAAGAGTAGTTTGTCTTAAGCCATTATCCTTGGTTATGGAATGACCATATAGTGTTAATAAATCCATCAATTCCAATCTTCTCCTAATATGTTAAGTGCCAAATCCGAGATTTTTTTTATTGATAACGAAAAATTTACATAAAATTCACATTTAAACTTGAAATGTTCTCACTAAAAAGTCCTATTTTATTTTCTACCATAATGAATACATCTTCAGAACCTAGAAGTAGTAGAATGCAAATTGAAAGTGGCAGCAAAAAAAATTAATTCATTTTACATCATTTGGATTTCGTATTCGAATAGCGCGATATTATGCCTATAGTTTGAATATTGTCTTACTTAAACAACGATTCTATAATTTCAAAGTTTTTCCAAAAATACCCCCAAAAAAGTCTATGTACATAACTTGTAATAAATTGAGAAAGATGCAAGAAGTTAGGGTTATGGTAAAACCAAATGAGCCGAAAGGGATGGACAACATTATTGCTCAATGTCCTTGGCCCTCGCAGACGATGGACTTATTTCATGATGATCTCTGGCAGTCTCCATCCAGCAAATTAGGGTAAGACGTTTCAGTACCCAATCCCTAATCTAGTCTCCAATATCCCTTGGGTCTAGACCTTATTCTTCCATAACTTCCTTTATCCGCCTTTATATAATTTTCAATCCAATTTCCTCTTCCATTTTTCCTCAGTCTGTAGAGCTTCAGGAGAAATTACACGTTCTTCCTTATCCCAAATCTGCTAGCTCGAAAGGGGTGCATGTCTTCCATAACTAAAATGCTCAACGTGGAGGAGGCTTTCCATCTTGATTGTTAACCATATATTCTTTTGCATGGGGATTGTGAGATACTCGTCTATGATTCTCAAAACCTTATTCAGATCCTCTAAGAAATCTTTATTAAACACCCTCAAACAGAGCTCCTCTATTTGTTTTTTGTCCAATTCGATATGTAGCAGGGTTACTAAAAACACCAAAAGTAGTATTTACTTTGTGTTTGTGGTATGTTTTTATAAGCTCCTCACCAAAAACACGCTAGACCGCTCGATTGACAATTTTATGGGTGATTCAAAACCTCATTCAATCTCCTCTCTATGATTTCACTTTTTGAATAATCGGGAACTCCGCAGCCTGCTACTTCAATCAATTTGCATGATACTTCTACCTCTGCGAGGACCAGAATAAAGGCCTATCGAAAGCTGTTTTTCTATTAATTAGGACTAGAGAAAATGATACTCGATATTACTAGAGGAAATCCTTGTCTACTCGTAAATACCAGCCTTTAAATGTAATATTGAAAATTGTTTTATTCCTATGTATTCAAGTCTTTTTCTTATCTACCATTACAAATTTAAGTCTATTAGTTTGTGTAAAGGATTAGAAGACCACCAAAAGGTGTCAATAAACATAACTACTAAAGACATGATGTTATATCAAAACTCAATATGATGCTTTATACCATTTTTACATATCAAAACTGAATATGAATGTGCCGGTCCATTAAGTTCAGAACTCAATTTTGATAACAAAAGGAACACAAACAACTCGATCAACTGTATTTGGAAAAATGGAACATAGGAACAAATCAATTACGTAGAGAATTTGTAGGGCTTAGAAGCTCTACATAGGAAATAAAAATTTGAAAGCTTATAAGCCTTCATTTGACGACAATAGAAAACGTAATGACATAAAAATTTGGTATTGCTGTTCTAACAGAAATCATAGCAGAAACAAACCAATGACAGTGACGTCCATGACTTCCAATGGCACTCCCCATCATATGCACCTTCATGCGCTCGACAAGTAAACTGACAATCTTCACTGAATATGCATGCCCCGTCAAAAGAGCCGCTCAATCTATTATTACACTTGCTCGCATCGCCCATTTGTGCTCCTTTACAGAAACACACTAATCAGTTGTCACTTCCTATGATAAACATCTATATTTCTAAACCGTTCAGAAAGAAGCTGAATGAATAATTACCAGAAAGGAGGGTGACTAAGAGCAGTAGAAGCATCACATACACGTTTAACGCCTTCCCCATCTTCTCTGCAACTCGAAAACTCAAAATAAAATGTATTATATTACAAGGAGAGGTAACCCATGAGACTATTTATACAAGTGAGATGTATGAAAATCTTCTCGTCGGTAACGCTTATTATTGTTATGTGAATCTTCATTGTTACGATCGTGTGTTGGATAGAGAGAAATATATGTTTGGATTGACTAACGCGTGCTTTGAATTTTCATTAGCCTCCAATATTCCAGGGTAGCAAGAACCAATCACTATAATATGGCCTACCTATTTAGAAGAGAAGAGAATATGGATATGAATAGATCTATTTTCTTGTATAGAGACTGTTTTACCGGTATAATATATTAATAGAGTATATACTTGAAAGTTCATGAAAAATACATTTTATTATGTTATGGTTAGTACGGGAAAGGGTCTAGGCGTAACCTACTACATAATTAAGGCAAATGAAACTGATTTCATAAAAGAATTTATTCAATTTGTTATAAAGTGTTTGCATCAATCTATTTTAACAGATTTGGATTTGAAAAATGTAATAATGAAATTTGAAATAAAAGGTAATTATTATTTTTAAATTTTTTTTTAGTGATAAAGATAATTTTATATTAATATTAAATATTTTATCAAGAAAAAATATTTTATGACTATCAAAATGTAAAACTATGTGAAGGTAATGATGCATTATTTAGATAAAAGAAAATGGTATCAAAAAATTGTTATTAAGTTTTCTAATATAATAAATTCAATCAACATTTTATAGAACTGTTTGAGAAGTTTCCCCATAATACATTTCGACAATTTGATTAGATTCCTATATCTTCAAAGTTATGACCTTGAAAGTTCCAACATCATGAAATATACTATATTGTGCAAGGCCCCACATATAGATGCTCTATTAACTTTATATCAAAAACTACTTTTCTATTGACCCTAAGTTTTTATCAATATTGTAAATGCTATGAATTGAGAAATTATATGTTGTTTATGTTATAATACTATGTTGTACCAATGATTGTGATTGAGTGTGATATGAGCTTCAAATTTAGGGAAAATGTAATGAATCATCAATAAAACATGCTTGAAAAGCTAATTTGAAATACAAACAATATAAATAATTTCACCTTAGGAAGGTGCACAATGTGGAAAACTATAGTTAACATATAATGTTCACATGAAAAAAAAAAGTCCTAAGGAAGTGACAATAGTTAATATGCATATGAGATTGTGTATGGAAAAAATATAAATGTTTACACAACATTTTATTAAATAATGAAGTGTGAGAACAATGTATCATGGTATATCTATGAAGGTGCATGTATGAAAGGATAAATATACATGTAAATGTATATGTAAACTATAAGAATAAAAATGTAAGACTATGAACTTTGAAAAAAAATAGGCATGGTTGGGAACATCAAGGAAATGAGAAGTGAGCAACTATACAGATTAATAGGCATATGATAGAATAAATATAGAGGATAAATATGATCAAATTTATAGGAAAATATATACATGCATGTATGAGATAGTAACTTAAATATTATAAATAGAACGAATTATAGAAAATAGAACTATGTGAAATATACACAAAAGTGTCTATGTAAAGCTGGCAATAAAGAAGTATGTTATGTACACACTAAAGAAATAGAATGCACTAGTATACATAGTTGGGTAGTTGACAGAAGCTACACAAAATGATGTACATATGAATAAATACTACTACACTGATATACATGTTCATATAGATGTACACAACTATTGACGAATGTTTATGCACATGATTATATTATATGAAAATACACTCATAGTCAACTTAATGAATGTACTTATTTATAAGTAACAAACGAATAGTTGGATATTCATAGAAAATGAAAACATACAAATATGAATGTCTATGAAAGAGGAAGGGGGATCATCAGATGAAAATGAATAATCAATTGTAGATTTTGAGATGCATTCACTAGAAATGATTCCTACATGAGATATTTCATATTTTCTTAAATTTTTTTTTTGTTTTAGATGATATTAAACTAGATCTAACAATATTCATAACTAACTTGGTGTGAAAGCCATATCTAAGATTTTATTTATTTCTTTCACACTAAAAGCATTCTATGTAATGATGTTTAGTTATTAGCTAATAAAATAGCTTGTCCTAAATAGTTAGCATGGCTTTTGTTTTTCTTCACCTTCATTTTGGTCAAACATACCCATTATAGATCATAATTAGCCACTGGTTGAACTAATTTTCCAAAATATGCATTTTATTTATATAGTGTTACCTCTTTTTATTCCTTTCCCCTCTGTAAAATTTTAGTGTCATTTCAATCCCAAACATAGTCTTTTAGAAAAGTCCTTTTCAGTTTATTGGCAACTAGGAAGACTTCCTGAGCACCTGTCATAGTCTGACATAGTAGTGGAAACCTTGTCATTTTCCCTTTGTATCTCTAAATTATGCCTTTAGTGCATTTTGTTTGTACAATCATCACTAAAGTCTCTTAAAATGTTGTCAGTTTAGGTTATTCTCATGTTTTCAAGTTAAGAAGTAGAACCCATGGCCAATTTTGAAAGTCTTATTGGAATGCGATGAGGAAATTAGAACTAACAAACATTGGAAGAAAAGATCCTTTCTCAAATATTTAAAGGTTGTGATATTTCTAAAAGGAGGAAAGAAAAGATAAAGTTAGGTTCTTGGACTATTGTCAGAACCCAACAAGAAGAATGGAACTACTGAATAGTAAAGAAGAATGGAACTTCTGAATAGTAAAGGAAGATATTTGTACTCAACAATTTGGAAACTACAAGAATTACAAAGAGAAGAAGGCAAAGATAAAGTCTGGTTCTGGAACTTTTGTCAGAACCCACAATTGAGATGGAACCTTGTGAAAATCAAAGAAAATGTCATAAACTAGAGTTTTATAAAGTCACTGAAATGTTCTGAATCTGGTGCTCAGGCCTGGTGACATAAATAGGGTTACTTATTATCAAATATGAAGCTAATGTATCCTTAATGGGGCTAACACAAGTTTAACATTCAATTCATGAGGTGAATCTCATTCAACGCTCGAATGAATGACATTAAGGGGGTGATAATTAATGATTTAAAAAGGAAAATTTGATCATTTATCTTAGAGATCAAATTGAAATGAAGAGAACAAGTTAGAGTATCAAGCGACTTCATCTAAATCTAATGGCATCACATACTAATGAGTCCAAATTATTCTACCATTATCTTTAAAATTATGATTAAGTCCAAGGTGGCAAAGCAATTAGTTTGGATAAATTAAACCATGAGGTTTAAACATCTTGGGTATGATCATTTGAACAAACTTGAATTCTCTTTAACTAAAATTGAGGTCATTAAATAAGGACATGTAAATTTAAAATAGTTTTGTGATAGAATTAAATGGACCTAGCTATCCTCCCAAAGGAATGCACTGTCGTAAAGTTTTGGAAAATCTGAAAATGCAGCAGATTTTTACCAAATTTTTTGGATATGTTCTTCTTCATTTGTATATTCTAGATCGATAACAACCAACAAATTTTAGTTAAAAACTCTACATTTTCGTAGATCTGAAGAATTTTTTTTTCATTTGTGGTGTGTTCTATCTGGAGGATAGCCGCCACTGAATTAAATGGCCTAAGAGACATCATATTACCTAAAAACTTGTTGAAAGTAGGTTATTATAGGCCATTAGATTTTTTATTGTTTTCCAATGTGTAGACCTGATAATGGAATGTATTAATCGGTATAACTAAGATACCATGGAAATTAAAACACAAGACAAAAGGGTTCTAGTTACTCTAAATAAAGAAATGATAATAGAATTTCTTCATATTTCCAATAAGATAAGTACATATGACATGTTGGATATCTTCTCGTCCCAAAGAGAATTTAGTTTAAAGAAGACAATGAAAATAAATAAGATTGAAAGACACTAGTTTTCCCCAGTAAGAAAAGAGAAATCTGAATTACCCAAGACAATCCTTCATATATTTTTGAAAGGTGAAATAGAAGATATTATAATAGTCCTTCATCGACATAGAGGTGATTAAGATTACATCAACCTAGATGGATGTATTTTTTATTTTCTACAGATGATTTGTGTTGGGTTGGGATACCTAGATTAGGTGGATTTAATCAATGATTGAATACATCACCCGATTACTATATTCCCAATGAACCATTCTTTTCTATATGTTTACATGTACCTAGTGTATGCATTGGCCTACACTCAATATTGGCCAGGACTGAACCATGTCCTGTAATCTGAGGAGGATATTCAACTTTATGGATTTTACCCAAACTTAAAACTATAGAATAATTATATAAAATTTTAGAGGGCGAATGATATATTCACCATGGAACTGGTTAAAGAACTACAAGAATGCCTAGAATAGTTGATCTCACATGAAGCCTCTGTAGTAATTTAAACTTATGAAATCTAATTCATATCGTTTGCTATATTTACCTATATCAAGATAGGTGCATTTGATGAATTTTCCTAGAAGCTACCTTGATATGTAGATGGAAAAATTATAATGGTAGATTTGTGAAGGAAGATATACGAGGTAAACCAAAGGTGCACTAAGAGGAACAAAATCGGTATCCTCTTCCCCATTCAATTGGGAGAATATACTTGTCATTATTTCATGAACACGATAAAGGTCACTAAATCTACAAAAAAGGTATGTCATGTAGAATTATGATGTGATTAGAGGATAGTTTGATCCATGTAACTTTGTAAAGGATGATTTATATAAGGGACTAGTGTAAAATCATACTTCTATATTGAATAATTCCTAGGAAAATTATGTAGATGAATTTGAGGTACAAAAGAGGACATGGCCTTGGCTGATCATTGAAAAAAATTGAGAGTACCACATTCCATTTGACATTCTTGGTATCATAGACGATGGTTCTGATATAGTGGATTCTCTTTACTCTGCAGAGGTGAAAATAGCCTATTGGAATAGGTAAATTGGGATGATCCTAATATAGATGATCTAGATGTAAGATAAACCCACATACTCAAAAGAAATAGAATTGAATAGTGAAAAAGAGGGGAGAAAGGAAGGGAGATGCAACTTATAGAAACCCAACATTCTATGGTAGAAAATGACACCTTCACCTCATCATAGTACTCCTTTAAGAATACAAGCATCAATCCCATCTATTTTTTTCATAGGAGCTGATCATCAACCACCTATGAAAGGGTTAGGAACTAATCCTACTTGTGGAGTAGGAACCTTACCAGATATTGACTTAACTACAAAGAATAAAAAACTTGACTTAGGAGGGAAAGAAAGGGAAGAAGAAACTCCCAACAATACTCATAAAATAGTACATGAGGAACAACCTTAAACCTACCAAGAGTCTGATCCATAGCCCACAAATCCAAAGAACTTATTTCCTTTCTGAACTCAAATTATGGACACCACTTTTTCAGTTAAAAGAACTCTATTTCTATCTCTAGATGTAATCTGATTTATGAAAACCAGATTACAATACCTAGTGTGATACCTGCAGTATTGTAGAATTCAACATGAAAATTGAGAACAACAAGATTGCAAACCAAGAATTGTCTCCATTCTATTCAAAATTGGAGTTTATACAAGTCGTATGGATCCCAAGGGTCACACAAATCCCTTGGAATTGAAATGAAGAGTCATCATAATGTTTATTACAATTAAACTATTAAAACTATCAAAATTTATCAAAAAACTATATATAAAATTTAGGTCCGCTTGGAGAAGGCATAACTTTCTCATCCTAGCTCTGAATTACAAACCGTTTGATGTGTTGGAAAGGTATTAAAATAATCTTGAACTAAATTTTGGAAATAGAAATGTTCCATCCCTATTTTCGGGCACCATTTTTTCCTAGAAATGCATTGAAGACCCTCAAAATTGCAATTTACTAAAAACATATGAAATTTTGAAAAATTAGATTTCAGTATTTTCTGAATTTAATCCTGATCATTCCTCCCCTCTTAAGAGGAAATGGGCCCCATTGCACTAATCTGCTGCAACAGATGAGGAAATTGTTCTTCAATTTGTTCCTTAATAAACCACTTGCCTTGATGAGAATGCTGACCAGCTCGAACCACCCGATACAAAGGAATGTTCTGATTTCTCAAAGTCTTTAAAATGGCTTCAGTAACATGGTCACACTAGACTAGAGCAGTAGTAGAGGGATTTAACTCTATAGCTTGAATGTGTTCAGTAGCTTGGGAGATATCCAATAAAGGAGGAAAATATGGTTTCAACAATTCCACATTGAAAACTGGATGTAGTCCCAAAAAGGATGGAAAATTAAGTTCAAAAGCATTCTCACTAACTTGTTTCACAATAGTGTCTGTCCATAATGAAGAGGATGAAGCTTCCTATTTGGTCCATGCAGGTGCTCTTTCTGAAGATGTAACCATACCTTGTCACCAATCTAAAATAGATGAGGAGTTCTATGTTTGTCATGCATTTCCTTATACTTCTGATTACTCTGCTCCAATATCTCATAAACTTGCTGCTGTAGGTGTCTAATGTTATCAATGAATTATAAAAAAAAAATTGGAGGAGAGAGAAAGTGATGAAAATGAAAAAAAAAGAAAGGAAAAAAAGAGAAGAAAAAAAAGTTATTTCGTTTACCAATGTGCATAGGTGGAATAAAAAAAATACAATAAAATCAAAAGAAAAATCATTTCATTTATCGAGGTGTGTAGGTGGCATTTTAAAAATTTGTGGCAAATTCTTGCATTTAATATTTGTAGCTAGGTAGTTACACCTTTTTATTTTCTTATTGGCCCACAAAGGCAATGTAATTTTGTAATTGGCCCACATGGTGGTGCTTAATATTAATTGGGTGGGTATTTAATATTTGTATCAACGTATTTGTATCTATCTTTTATCCCACATTGGTGGTGTTGTAATACTTTGAGTGGTAAATGCCTATATAAAGAAGTCATTGGAGCATTCATAAGTAAGCTCTCAAGTTGTAGAATCTTGTATTGGGGAAGAAGCTCATAAGTTGAAGCTCTTGGGTTGTAAGCTTGGAGGATGTAAGATCTCTCATGTTGTAGATCTCATATTTGGAGGAAGCTTCCATGTTGTAAGATCTCTCAAGTTGTAATGATTTTCAAGTATTAATTTATGCTTTGTAAAGAATTTTGTCTTCTCTTTGTATCCATGTTGTTATGTATTTGGTTATGAGTTAGTAAGGGTGGTGTGGCCCTTCATTAATGGTATCAGAGTGGGAGTTCTTGAGTGTGTAGACAAATCACCAAATGTGAGGCAATTTGCACCAGGACCTAGGGTTGGGTGAAGTTTTTGTTAAGAGGATGTGAGTGTGAAGAAGAGAAAGAAGAAGATGACGTTTCTGATTGGATAGATTCTTAGAATTCCTAGACTTGAGGAAAATGGAGGGAGATTTGAAAAAGAGATAAGAGCCATAATACTAGATTTGAAGAAGCAAGTGGCTGAATTAGAAACGGAGCTGAAAACAAGAAGAGTGATACATCAAAAAAGAGATGATGTCAATTCTTTGGATGCAGGAAAGATAGAAGATAAAGTGGAGTATCATGAAAGCAGTACAAAAGAAGAGGAACAACATGAAGATGAAAAGATTTGCAAACCTGAAGTTGATGAAGATGATTTGATAATGAAGATTGCAGCAGTTGAGGAAGAGTGGAATACCTTGATAGGAGGTCAAAGAAAAGAAGTTGTTACATGCCTTGTTCAAGACATGAAAGAAGTAAACAAAGATGAAGATATGAAAGAGGTAAATTTTTATGAATCATGGGATCCTAAATTTGAGATGGATTTGAAAGATAATGATGATGGTTTATATGAGGACTTTGCAAGTGATGTTTGGTATGCAAAAGAAGATTTGTATGGTATTAGAGTGTTTATTATAGATGCATTAGATCTTATAAGTTTGGAGGAGAATGAGAGTTACAGATGGACAAAATTGATTGCAGAGGAGTATTGTTAGCAAGATATACTTTTTCCAACTAGGTGTTGGAAAAGAAGGAAAAAAGAAATATATCAGCAACAGATACTTGTTCTAGCAAGGTGTTGGAAGAGAAGAAAAAAAAATATTAGTAGTGGCTACTTCATTTTCTGAATCCATATTCACAAAAATTTTTCTACCTTGGGTGTTTGATGTAGGAGCATCTTGCATCAAAAAATAAAAGGGGGCATGATAAAAAAAATTGGAAGAGAGAGAAAGTGACGAAAATGAAAAAAAAAAGAAAAAAAAAAAGAGGAGAAAAAAAAGTTATTTCGTTTACCAATGTGCATAGGTGGAATAAAAAAATATAATAAAATAAAAAGAAATCATTTCATTTATGGAGGTGTGTAGGTGGCATTTTAGAAATTTGTGGAAAATTATTGCATTTAATATTTGTAGCTAGGTAGTTACACCTTTTTATTTTCTTATTGGCCCACAAATGCAATGTAATTTTGTAATTGGCCCACATGGTGGTGCTTAATATTAATTGGGTGGGTATTTAATATTTGTATCAAGGTAGTTGTATCTATCTTTTATCCCACATTGGTGGTGTTGTAATACCTTGAGTGGTAAATGCCTACATAAAGAAGTCATTGGAGCATTCATAAGCAAGCTCTCAAGTTGTAGGATCTTGTATTGGGGAAGAATCTCACAAGTTGAAGCTCTTGGGTTGTAAGCTTGGAGGATGTAAGATCTCTCATGTTGTAGATCTCATATTTGGAGGAAGCTCTCATGTTGTAAGATCTCTCATGTTGTAATGATTTTCAAGTATTAATTTATGCTTTGTAAAGCATTTTGTTTTCTCTTTGTATCCATGTTGTTATGTATTTGGTTGTGAGTTAGTAAGGGTGGTGTGGCCCTTCATCATCACCATTCAATGGACTATTAGAGTGTAGAGATGGTATTGCTACATCCATAGGTGCCAATGGCTAGTACCCAAGAGAAACCTCAAATGGACCATGCCCGATAGTGCTATGGAGTGCACTATTGTAGCTGTGTTGCATATAGGGTAAGCTTTCATCCCATGTGTGAGGATGTTTTGAATGATACATCCGTAAAATATGAATAATCATTCAATTCACCACTTCTGTCTGCCCATCTATTTGGGGATGGAATGTTGTGGACTTTGTCAATTTTGTGTCCATTTTAGCCCATAGTGCAGACCAAAATTTGCTAATGAACCTTCTATCCCTATCAAAAATAATGGTTTTTGGCAAACCAAAATGAACCCAAACATGTTCAAAAAATAGCTTGGCAGTATCTTCTGCAAAAATCATCTTTTTACATGCCACCATGATAGCCATTTTGGATAACCTATCTACCACAACATATACACAATCATGCCCCCACCTGGTAGTTGGAAGCCCAGACATAAAATCCATTGAAACAGACTACCATGGCTTATCAAGAATAGGTAATGGTAAGTATAGACCCAACTTATGGTTTGCTGGCTTTGCAATTGCACAGGCTACACAAGCTTGTATATGTGAAATGATATCCTGCTTCATTTTTGGCCAATATAAATACTTTTGAAGGATAGCAGTAGTCTTACCAATACCAAAATGTCCTGCAACATGACTGTAGTGAGCTTCCCATATCATTTTCTTCCGTTCTTCAGTGAGTACACATATGTGACCATTATGGCAAAGAAACCCATCCTGCAAGTGAAAATCAGAGATAGATTTTCTTCTACCAAATTACTATAGATGTTAGCAAAATCAGGGTCAATACAATCTAGTTGTTCTCAAGTGGATGATTGATGACCGCCTGAATCCAACACTATTGTCAAACCTATAATCGAAGGCCTACTTAGACAATCTGCCATCTTGTTACTGCTTCCTTTTTTATGATGAATGTTGAGGTGAAATTGTTGTAAGTAGGCTGACCACCATTGATGTCTATCATTCTATAGCTTCCCTTTTGTTTGCAAGAAATGGAGTGGTTTATGGTCTATATGTATCACATTTTCCTTTGCCAGTATATAGTGTTTCCATTGTTTGCAAGCCTGAACAATGGCATATAGCTCCTTATCATAGGTGGGATACCTACGTACTATATCATAAAAAGTTTCACTATGATAGGCAATAGGATGCCCATGTTGTGTGAGTACCACACCATGAGCATAATCAGATGCATCCGTTTCTATCTCAAATGCTTGGTGTAGATCTGGAAGGACCAATATTGGTGCTGAACATAGTCTTTTCTTTAACTCGTCAAATTCTTGTTGCTTTGCCTCTTTCCATTGAAATTTTTCTTGTGCTCCACCCCTTAGTGATTGATTAAGAGGCCATGATATGTGTGAGAAACCAAACACAAATTTGCAATAGAAGTTGGCTAAGCCCAAGAAGCTGCGAAGCTCTGTGAAATTTTTAGGGGATGGACAATCTTGGATTATTTGAATCTTTTCTAAATCAACATGAACACCCTTAGTATCAATGATATGCCCTAAGTATTGAATACTTTACATACCAAAAGAACACTCCTCAATGTTGGCATACAATTTGTGGTTTTTGCGGAGTTGAAAGAACTTGTTCAACATGCTGCAAATGCTCAGACCAAGTTCTACTAAAGATGAATATGTCATCCAAATAAACAACTACAAAAGAATCAATGAATGGTCTAAGAACATCATTCATCAATCTCATAAATGTGGCTAGGGCATTTTTTAGGCCAAAAGGCATGACCAACCATTCAAACAAACCTTCCTTAGATTTAAATGCAGTCTTCCACACATCTGCTGGATCAATTGGTACTTGCTGGTATCCAAAATTCAAGTCAATTTCTGTAAAGAATTTAGCCACCCTAAGTTGGTCCAACAAATCATCAATTCGAGGGATTGGATATCTATTTTTAACACAGATTTTGTTTAATGCTCTATAATCAATACAAAGCCTCCATGTCCCATCTTTCTTTTTAGTAAGGACAATTAGAATTCCACAAGGTGAAGTGCTTGGATGAATGTGTCCTTTCTGAATCAACTCCTTAATTTGTCTCTTAATCTCATCATTTTCCAAAACTGACCTCCTATATATTGGCTCATGTGGTAGCGGTGTGCCTGGGATAAAATAAATAGAGTGCTTGACTTGACAGTGTGTTGATACTCCCACTGGTGGTGTAAACACACTATGATATTCTTTCAAAATTTTATCCATCTAATTTTGTTGATTCTCTGTTACCTTAGCATGTGTATTAAGAAAAACTAACTTTGTTTGTTCAGGGTGAATCATGAGTACAACAAAAGCTCCAATTTGAGCAATCAAGTTTTTACATTGTTTAGCACTAATTAAAGAAGTAGTTTGTGTTGGACATACCTCTGGTATTCAATACCTCTTCCCACCAAGCTTGATTGTAACACTATGTGGCCTAGAATCATACACCCCATGCCTCAGATACATGTATGGTTGCCCTAGCAAGACATCACATACATCCAATGGTGCTACATCACATATCACTTCATCCTTGAAAGGCTTGATTGAATATGGAAAATGACATTGTTGATTTATTTGAATATCTTGTCCCTCATTTACCCATCCCATAGAGTATGGTTATGGGTGTCTTGTCACTTTCAGATTTAATCTTCTGACTATCTCCCTAGAGATCAAATTCTTTTGACTCCCACTATCAACAATAAAATGCAGAGGCTTTCCATCAACCCACATCTATGAATGAAAAAGTCTCTCTTCATCTTCACGAGGCAATACTTTTGTAGTTCCAACTATGGCATATGGGTTTGCTTCTATGATGCAATCATTCTCCTCTTTCTCAAGATTATTTACTGGTGACAATTCAGGTTTAACTTCCTCTCCTCATATTTCTATCATCAAATTTTTAATACTTCGACAATCCTTTGTGTTATGGATTAGGGACTTATGCATCTCACACCACATGCCTGTGTCTGTTTGTGTCTTTTTAGTAGACCACCATGTGTTCTTGGATGAATTTGAATGAGGTTCCTTGGTCACCTGTTTTCCTCCAAATTTATTACCACCTTCAACCCTTGGCTTTTTGTTTGCAAAGTAGTCCCTCTTCCCTTTCTGCTTGAATTTATCTTCAATTTTTGTAGCATATTTATAGGCAGTTGCTAATGTCTTAATATTTAAAAATTCCATCTCTATTTGAATATGTACCTATGAAGTCCAATCTGATATTTCAAAATTTGATGCTTCTCTGAATCATCAATGTCAAGTTTTGCTGAAAGTGAATGGAATGTATTGGTGTAATCTTGCATAGAATGATCCCTCTTTTGTGGAAGAAGCTGCCACTCTATGCATTTTTGTTCATACACATCCTCCAGAAGGTAAGCTTCTTTTATGTATTCCACAAATTCTCCCCATGTGGGCTTCTTATCAAGAGAAATTTCAAAACCATCTTCAACAAATGATTCTCGTTCTTTATTTGTGACTTTGGTTTCCCATGCTAATTTCACATGGGTTTCAGCTTTGAGGAGAGAAAATGTTATCTTTTCTGCATCAAAGAAATTATTTATAGAAAAGTATCTATCCAACTTTGATAACCAGTTATCAATAACTTCAAAATCGACCTTTCCTTCAAAATCTGAGATGTCGAAACTGACCTGCACTTTGAAAAGGGTATTTCCATGAAATGATGTTTTTGATTCAGAGGGTTTTTGATTTTGTAGGAGGCATGAAAATTGACTCATCATCTCCTCTCATTTCTTATTTAAAGCTTCCTCGACCAACTTCTTAAGATCATCATCTGACATCTTCGATCGTGTGCGTCTCAAAGGTGGGCATTTTGACAAATCTTGTGTATCCAATCCTAATCTTTGGTAGGAAGACCTTGTGTAAATTGGCATATAGGAGCGTTCCTGCTCTGATACCACTGATCTAATTTTTGAAAACCATATTACAATACTTGGTGTGATACCTGCAGTATTGTAGAATTCAACACGAAAATTTAGAACAATAAGATTGCAAACCAAGAATTGTCTATATTCTATTCAAAATTGGAGTTTATACAAGTCGGATGGATCCCAAGAATCACACAAATCCCTTGGAATTGAAATGAAGAGTCATCATAATGTTTATTACAATTAAACTATTAAAACTATCAAAATTTATCAAAAAAACTATATATAAAGTTTAGGTACGCTTGGAGAAGGCATAACTTTCTCATCATAACTCTGAATTATGAACTATTTGATGCGTTGGAAAGGTATTCAAATAATCTTGATCCAAATTTTGTAAATAGCGATGTTCAATCCCTATTTTTAGGCACCATTTTTTCCCAGAAATGCACCAAAGAGCCTCAAAATTGCAACTTACTAAAACATATGAAATTTTAAAAAATTAGATTTTAGTATTTTTCCAATTTAATCCTGATCAAGATGCATTGAAATTAGAAACCCAAGTTTTATCGACTCCTTATGGCTTTAGGAAATGTTGGATAATAAGAGAAAGAGAAAATATGCCATGTTCCTTCCAAAGGATACCATGGCTCACATACTGCATTCACCGTGAATCAAAAGACCAAGAAGTTAAAGAGCACTTCTCAACTTATAGAGGATGATAATACAGGCCATGTGTTTCTAGAGATTCCTAATCTCAAGGCTCAAAAGGATCATAGTACAACTATCCCTATAGATTTTGATGCCACCACGATAGATACATGTGATCTAGATTTGGATGTACATTTTTATATCTTGTAGTTTTTAAATAATAGGGTCAAGAAGAGGATTGATTTTAAAAAGCCCGAGTTCATTTTTTAGTACACTCATGTCTACCCCAATGCCAGGCTCTTCTAATGCCATCTTAGATCCCACCTTAGATAAAAACAAAGAATTGATTTTTTAATTGAAAATTGATAGCCAATTTGGGAAGATCAATAGAGAGTGGATTAGAGATCTAAATGTTAAAGGTCTTTCTTTCATTGATAGGATGAGTGATTCTTATAGTGCCTTTGTGTTATTCAAGAATTCTATAGTTTTTGAGATTAGAGTTAAAAAGATGGAGGGATCTTCCCATAAGACTACCATGAAATAGCTATAGGAAGCGATTCATATGCGGATGGATACAACCATTAATCTTGGCATCATGGAGTTACATAAAGAACCCTATTATAAATGAATGATTTTTCTAGGGTACTATTTTGAATGTATACAAAAGAGTATCTCCAACATGGACAAACTAATGGAAAAATCCATGGAAATAATTTAACAAATAATAAAATACGTTAAATATATTGGTTGTGAATTGCATAAGAAAGATCATTATGAGAATGCTACGATGAATAATCTAAAAATTATTATCAAAATTAGACTGATACCATCATAGATACATGAATTCCATCTTACTACCTTGGGTTGTGGTAGGTCAGGCTGTCTAAACTTATTTATAAATCTACCTTGCCCCTGACCAACATGTCGTGGATAGTCTAGGTAGTCAACATCATAACCTAAATAGAATTATGAAAATAATTATTTGATGAAATATAGTGACCCCTTATCCTTCTATGGCCATATATGATGGGTTTCTATCTGTATAAGATATATGAAAGGGACTAACACCTCATTGTTCTATATGCTCTAACAATATTCTTTTCCAAGTTATTTGGAAGCATGGCATCAACATTAGCCATAGAAACATCCATGTTAACTATCCTCTACCTAACTATCCCAAAGATTGTGCTAGCTAAACTATACTACAATGTGTCAATATATGTGTCATCATAGGGGTTGTATGATTTTCCTTCTAAATTATACTCATAATCTTAGTGTGAATCGATGTAAGATCTCCCTATTAGGGAGGATAGTGGTATTTTGCAACATCTTATTTAGTTGTGCTAGAGAGGCATGCAATCGATCTATAGTCTCCTATCGATGAATCTCCCTACTTTGGGGAGGACTGTGAGATGAGGAATGTGAGGCATGGTTACTATTAGGATGAAAAATAGGTTTTAAACAACTAGATGCCATGATGTATGATCTGATGTAAATATATTTAAATTGCAAGTGTGTATACATTAAATAAGATTAGAAAAATAGTTCATACATATATGTGCACATGTAAGTAGTACATTCAAATAAAATAAAAAATTAAACATTAACCATATAGAGTTCACATTTAGAGTCATAAACAATTAAACATTAAAAATATTGTCTATAAACATTAAAACCCTTCTAAATAAAAAAACAATTTCATTTCCTAAGATAGTCAAATCATCCTCTTAAGACATTAAAATTAGTAAACATATTACATCCCCTTAAGACATTCAAATCATCAAATGTACACTTAAATTTTTTCACACATACATTTTAAGAAACATTAAGAACCTTGTAAATTAAAAATAATTTCATTTCCCTAATACATTCAAATCATCCCCGTAAGAAAATTAAATCATTACATATTACATCCCCTTAATACATTCAAATAATTACATATTGCATCCCCTTAAGACATTCAAATCATCCAATGTACACTTAAATTTTGTGACTACCTATACCGTCTCATTTACCTATATTTCTACACTTGAGAATATATATATATATATATATATATATATATATATATATATATATATATATATATATATATATATATATATAGAAAAATGAGATGCATGGTTTTAAATGTTTTCTTTATAATTTTAGGTTTGCACATAAGATTCAAAGAAGAGGTTATAATTATTTAGGAAGATACAAGTGTGAGAAAACCATGTGCATGCAATATATGGTTAAATAAGAATCTAGTTTTAAATGAGTACCCAATAGTGCAAAGGGGTACATGGAGAGTATAGAGGCAAGTAGAAAATGTATTATGTGAGTGTTCATAGTTTAATGGTTTAAATTTTGTTTTAAATTTAATAGTGATTAATATTTAAGTATTTATATGAAAAAAGTAAAAATTGATTTTCAGAAGAGCTAAGGAGAAGAAAGAGACAATGTGAATTAGGGTTTTCTTATCTTGAATCAGAGGTATTTTTCCATTATTTCTTACCCAAATATTTCTATAATGGATGGTCTATCTACTTCGGTCTTGGTTTATGCATCCATTGAACCGCAACCTATTTTTAAGCATTACCTAGATATTTCCACAGAGAAAAAATTAACATGATATCTATGATGGATTCCTCATAGTGTCGTTCTTGTTGGAGACATGAGAATCCATCTCTAGTATAAGTTTGAGGAAGAGTTTGACCATTCCAAACTAACTAATTTATGGGTTGAAAAGTTATCTAAGAATAATTTAAAGGTTAAAGCATAATTTAGGGTTTTGATTGAAAAGAAGTTGGATGTACAGAATTACTTTCCTATTTTCTAGAGAATAAAATGGTTTAGAATGGAAATAAGATTCTTTCCTGATACTTTTCTATGGCTGGACAATTCTTACCCATTAACTAAGGAAGTAATGAATGTAGTAAGTAGTCATAATGATGTTAATATTCTACCAAATGCAAAGGCTAAGAAAACCAAGGAAGTCTAAGCTATCATCCATATTGTACATGATGGGAGGTCTTTGGCAATTCATCCTATTCCAAACCCTATAGTAAAGTATGCAACTCAATTAATTGGAAATAGAGTCTACTATTCAAATAGGGAAAATTTTATTTCTTCTACAACCATGTTCACAACATATGATATTATAGTGAATGGTGCTGATTATAACCTCTATGAGATCACTAAGGAAAATTTCATTAGAAATCTATGCCAAATCAAGACTAACAATAATAATATAGCATTCCAATTTGGAACCCTAGCATCATGGATGTTCTACTTTTCAAAGACTCAACCTAATCAGGGGAATATTATCTAGCCTCCTCATAAACTTGTTGTACACTAGATTATTCAACATGTGGGAAGGTACACAAATGTTATTGATCAAGATGTGTAATTTACTCAATTTTTCTCTATTCTACAAAACAAGATGCATAATTAGGACAAGATCTCTCAGTTTGTTAGTAAAAAATATAATAACTATTAGACTTTCATTGTCATCACAGGGGAAAATGAAAAAAATAAGCTGTAGAATTGATGATATAATGGATACAAACACTCAGTTATGAATTTTTAGAAGATTTGGTTTACAATTATCCAAACGATCTCCTAAAAAGTTCAATAGATACCTCTAGGAAGAGGTTTGGTACTACTCAAGAGAAGAATAGTGAGATACATGGAGAAAAGGTTGCCAAAAATATCAAAAAGAAGGTGGAAAAACTTATGATAGAAATTAAGTTACAAGGAGGACTTATATAAGTAGAGTACTCTTTTCTTAAGATGATCACCTAGAGTAACACTCATAGTTCCTCTAACATCACTCACAAGGTTCTTTCCCCTCATATTGTAAAGATTGAGAAGGAAGAGGGGGAACTCCCATATAGTAACAGAAAGAAAATTATTTTGGATCCTATTTCAAAGAAAGTGAAGATAGGGAAAGCTAAGATCACAAAGAATGATTTGATAGTATTTGAATCAGAAGAAGAACTAGATGAAGATCATGTGCAGATTCATGTCCATGACAGAAAAGATAAAAAGGTATGTGTAGAACCTCTTGATGTAAAGACCAAATTTGATATATTATTGGATGGAAGTAGAGATGAAGTTGGTAAACTATATCATTTTTCTACCTCAAAAGAAAAATAAAATATTATTCAAGATTTTGTACATTACTGCATGTTGAATTAGATGTAGATATTGATATGTCTATAAAATAAATTCCTAAAACTCTATGGGAATAATTAAATGTCATTTGTGTGAAAGAAAAATATTTGATGAGGAAATTCTCAAAACTACCATAGCTAAATTTTATAGGATTATAGATAAACAATATTTGTCATCTATTTCATATATTGCTAAAGGCCAAATTGGAAAAACAAGGGAAAGAGTTTATGTTCTTATAGACAGAAAGTTTACACTAATATCATTAAAGGAAGATCTTATTAATGAATTAAGTAGTATGGATTGTAAGTAAAACATGTTTTTGATAGGTAAAATTAGCAAGAGGGTGCTGGCCCAAGGTAAAAAGGGACTAGAGGTGCATTAACAACATATTAATGGAACTAGTCATAAGCATTTCAAGAGTAGTTTAACAGTAGAAAAAACTAGGTCTAATCTACCTCTATCAAAAACAAACACCAAAATACTTTTCAAAAAGATTAATCCAGAGTATTTGAAGTGAATAGTAGCAATTAAAATAATAATTATAAGCCACGCAGGGCTATACTAAGGACTAGCCAAAATAACCTTAAAACCAGAATCAAAGCAGGGGAACTGAGGGCCATGCCTAGACAAAAATAAAAACCTCATAAGCACCCACAAGTAGTTCTTTCCACCCAGATGTTTGGACATCAAGGTCTTGGCCCACTCCTCATGTAGGAACATGAAGAGATCCTTATTGTCCTCATCTGCCTCCAACCTGCCGCCTACCAATTTTTCCTACACAGTGCAGAGGGTCATAGCCAAAGCATGCATGAACTTCAGTGAAAATTTGTTAGTCATCATACAGTGATGCTTCAGTTCCTGCAAGTCTTGCTTGATGTCAGCAATCTCTTTGTCCAAATCAGAAAACCTCAGCTTGAGGGTGCCTTTAAGCCTAGCTTTTCCAACTAGAAACATGGGTTTGTGCTCAGTAATGGGGGGTTTCTTCTGGTGATCATGGGGTAGAATGAAAGGTGGGGTAGGGTGGGGAGTCTCTATGGTTTTTAAGTAGAACATGTTGTCTTTGTTGGCAATTTGGCTAATGTGGATGCATAGATGTTGTCATTATGGAAACATATGATCTCTATTGAGAGCATAGAATCTGGAATGCAAGTATGCAAAGTTGAAGGAAGAAATTGTCTAAGTTTGGATACAGTGATCCTGATAGAGCACCCAATGAAGATTTAGTTGGTGACATCCACTGGAGAAATATTTTTGTTTGCATAGTTAACTAAAGCTTCTATAGAGTATGAGGATACCCCATCTCAGTGTGCATAAAGTTTGGAGTAGTACAGACAAAGTTATTCAAAGTTTACCGAAGACAGTTTTTGCAGACAGAGCAGTTTTGGAGATAGTTTTAGCGAAAGAGTTAAGGGATTATATTTGCTTGTCAAAATAATGACTTAGCATTATGAAGGGATGATATCCTAGATGTTTACTCTTGGATAAAGATTTTGGAAGCTGACTATGTAAATTTATTAGCTTTAATAACTCATATATTAGGCATACTTGAAATGTAATGAAAGAGTGAAGTGATATGTAAAAAGAAAGAAAAGATAACTTGCGATAGTTGTATATTGTGATAGCAGAAAAGTCTATTGATGCGAAGTTGTAAGCAGTACCATATTACAGTCAAAAACATTTTTGTATTACCTATTTGGGCAGTGAGCTTAGCTGGTGATCAGGTTTTGTAATCTAACTCCTAATAGGGTTAAGGCTTCTAACAAGGCCTAAAGTCCTTTAACTAGGACAAATCTACTATATATTGTAAATTGACTCCTAACAGGGTCCAATATCCCTAACAGGATACTTTTGATTAGTGATCTTTGTGGGTACCATCCCCACCAGGGTTTTCCCTTGGCCAGGGTTTCCTCGAGAACATATTATGTGTTATGCATTCTTTCTATTTACTGCTATGTTTGTTAATCAGCTTGATAATCTTTGTATGCACTAAAGTAATCTGTTATATCCATAAGTGGGAAAAAGAAAAATTTTGTGAAATACTAATTCACCCCCCCCCCTCTCAGTATTTCCTATTTCTAACAATTGGTATCAAAGCACAGTTACTCAGAGAAGGAATATTCAAGGAAAGCTTAGCAGCTTGAGTAAGATCTCTATGGATATGGATCAACTTCAGAAGAATCTTGAAGAAGCTCTTGAACAGATTGATATGCTTACTAATGAAAGAAACTCCTTAAGAAGAAAATATGAAGATGCAAAGAATGCTATTAACAAATTGAAAGGTAAGATTGAAGATCTAAAATCTGAAAAGAAATCTGATATGCTTGTTGAAGATTGTGATGAATTAGAAAAAGAAAATGAGATCCTTAAGCATGAGTTGAAGATAGTAAATCTGAAGCTTAGTATGAAAGATGGAAATTTGAGATCTGATAATGAAAAATTGAAAATTGAGAATGAAGATCTGAGGTCAAGACTTGAAAAGGAAACATCTAAATCTGAAAAAGTAAAGTGCAGTATGTGGAACTTGAGAAGTATAATAAAATTGTGAAAGGTGAATTAACTCAATCTAAACAACAACTTGAAAGGATATATTAAAAAAGTGCCAAGATTGAAAAACAAATTTCTTTTGAAGAACCATTCTTTGATAGGACTGGATTTGGATATAGTATGTTTAGAACAAACCATGAAAGTAAGAAGCCAGATCTAAAGACATCTAAAAGCGTGGAGGAAATAAAGCTAGATGAGAACACATTGGAAGATCCACCTAAAGAAGAACCACCTAGAGAGAAAGAAGAATCAAAGCAAGAAGAAACAAAACAGGAAGAATCATCTAAAGGTATGCAAAGAGAATTCAAAGGTAGATGTTTTTCTTGTAATACTATTGGGCACATGAAGAGAGATTGCACAGGTAAGCAATTTAAACCTTTTAATGGACATTGTTATAATTGTCATAGTTTTGGACATAGAGCTAACGAATGTAGAAGACCTAAAGTAATTTTGAATAATTATGATAGAATGATTGGGAATACTAACAATGCATATAAGAAATCTATTGAAGAAGTGAATCAAAGAAAAGTGGTAGTATGTTTTAGATGCAACAAAGTAGGACACATTGCTAGAAATTGCAGGTCATAGATTAACCAGAAACGACAGAGATTTGGAAACAATGGAATCATTTGTCAAATATGTAACAAGTTTGGACACTCAACAAGATTTTGCAGAATGAACAATGGAGGTTATCATCATAACCCTAACCCTAGGAACAATGCAAGAAGGAATGAAAATGCAGGAAACAAAGAGAAAGGTTGTTGTAGTAATAAAGATGAAGTAGAATTTGACAAAGGCATAGATCAAGGAGGTATAGTCAGCACTAAAAAGTAGTTAGGAAGGTAATGTAATGGATGGTAAGGATGAATCTTTACCTGACCCTTCTTTAAGTACTTAAATTATGTAAGTTTATGTAGTTTAGGACTTAGGATTAGTGTAGATTAGGAATTTGAATGAGTTAAGTTTTGCATAGTTAGATGTAGGTTTATTATGTTGTACTAATCCTATGGTTAAGTGCACAAAAGAAAATATTGTGTTTTGTGAGGTCGCAAAAAGTTTTATGGTTGCAGGTTTGCAGAATCAGCTTTTTGAGGTTTTAGCGGCAAAATGAATGAATGCGATGTTAGATCGAGTTAATGTGAAGTGTTATAAGGTTGAAATCAAAGTTATTATGATTAAAAAGTGATTGAAAAGAGATTTGAAAGAAGAAAAGTGAGTTGAGGATGATTTGAAGAAGTTTGGAAGCAGTTTGCAGCGACGATCATACCGAAAACCCTAGATTTGCAAAGTTGAGGTATTTCTTGATCTTTAATCAATTAATAAGATGGATATTTCTATGGTTCATAATGTTAAGGATAAGAATAGACCAAAGATTAAGAAAGAACTAGTAGAACCAACTGAAATTGATGACAGTCTAGCATTATCATCCATACCAGACAGAGTATTTCAAATTGAGAATGTTAAAGGATATCTAGGTTGTAAGTTTGAAACTTTGGGAGACGCAAATTTTAGTGATGATTACAAGAAATTGTACAATCAAGACATGTCAGTTAAACCAGCTTATGGGAACTTAGAGAATAATGAAATTATCAAATATTCCATGAAGTATGAATTCAATGATGAGGAATGTACAAAAATCATTTTAAGTAGAATCCACAATGGGAAATTCTAGATGGAGGATAGAGTTATTGATATAACTGCCGACCTAATTCATGAAGTTACAGGATTATCAAAAGTTGGAGAGATTCCACTGAATGAAAAGAACATGAGGAAGATTGTTTTAGATAACACTGGATCTAGTTATAATGGTAGACGAATTGTGATAAGTAAGATTAAGCAAGATGGTGTTAGGTACCTTTGCAAGATCCTAACAACTAAATTCTGTGGTAGTTCAAGGGAAGATGGCATGGCTGCAGGAATGATTCATGTAGCTTATCTTATGTGTATTGAGAAGAAACCAGTAGACCTATGTGAAATCTTGAAAATTCAGCTATTTGAGAACTTAGAAAAGATTAAGAAGGCTAAGTACACTCAGTTTAGGTTTTCATCTCTGATAACCTATATGTTTTTCCATATTTTGAGAAGATTTCCTTATACAGTTGATTGGAGTGACAATGTGAACACAATGGAAAGAATAAACTCAGTTTACATGAAGCACCTTTTTGATAAAGTTAATGACAGTGTGAAGCTTGTATTGAAGACTTTTCAGAATATTGTTAAGAACAAATCAAGGATTCCTCAATCCTTTGTTGAAAAGCATAAAGATGACATTTGTTTTATGGTTGACACTGATTTCACCTACATTGAAGCAGTTGAGCCTAGAATGGAATTCATAGACCCTCTTGGCTATGAAATATCTGAAGCCGACATAGTAGGATATGTGAATAGATTGTTAAAGTGTGAGTTGGATGGTCATGCAAATAGGTTTGGAACCTATGTAGAGAATTTCAACTCTGCAATAAGTTTGAGAGAAAAGAAGCAATCTAGTAAGAGAGTTGAATCTACTATGAAGAAAATATTGAAAGAATCTGGTATGTCAAGTCATGAGTTTGACATAGCTAAGAAGACTGCAGAAGCCTTGAAGCAAAGTGAAAATCTTGTAATTCCACCTGAGACATCAAGTGCAGATCTTGTTGATCCGATTGCAGTAAAGGTAAAAGTTGAAGTACCTAAAAAAGATGAAGGAGATAAATCTTTTTCTCCTATTCCTAGAAAAAGAGTAAAAGTGAGTGCAACAGGACCTGACAAGAGATAGAAAGTGGTTGTACCACCCATACCTAGAAATGTAGCAGTAATTAAAGATGATGATGTAGTTTCAGTCAAGAAGAAAACTTGGAAACCAAGAATTGAAAGAGTTAATGAAGATATATTGAAGCATGGAGACTTCACTAAGTTGAATAAATTCTATGATCTATATGGATCATTTGATAGATTGAACTTTGAAAATGCAATGGTCACACACATGATTGTGGCAGATAATAAACTTAGCACCATTCATGGTAAGATCCCAGAAGATTTGTATAACAGACTTGTGTATAGAAAATAGAGAGCACAAGAAGAGGACATGAAGATGAGAGAACATGTAATCAGACAGTTCTGTGAAGTTAAGGATGAAGATCATTTGAAGAGATTCTTGAAGTCTCTTGGAACTTTATTGAGAACAAAGAGAAGAACAATCCTTATAATGGGAGGCAAAAAGGAGGAAGTACAGAAAGAGACAGAGCAAGTAGTAATGCAAGTTCTTGCAGATATAGTTGCAGAAAAGCATGTTGAATCAGACCCTCAACAAAAGCAATTAGAGGAACCGCATGCAGAGAAAGTTGGTATGGAAGAAGTCCCATCTTCTTCACATATCAATATTGGCAAAGAATCAATGGATATTGAAGGCACCAAAGTGACTTTAGAATCAGATGATGTAGTATTTCATGATCTAGGAAACATTGTTGACAATTTGGCTTTGGGAGAGCAAGAAATGGTCACAGAATCAGAGAAGAATACAGAGGTAGAGGAAGCACCAACTATATCAAAATTAGTTCTAGCAGAACAAACAGTCAAAGGCAAACAAATTTTGACAGAGGCCACTACCTCTAGTGCACCTTCTAAACCAGTTGAAGATATTAGTGCACCTGACAGTAAGAAGAGGCATATTGGTTCAATGTTTGAAGACCTTGGAAAAGAAGTTGAAGATGATGATCAGCTTGAGTTCATTACATCTCTGAATAAAATTATTGGAAAGAATAAGAAGGTGAAAGACCTTGAAGGCAAAGTTAGAGTTTTGATAGAGAAACTTGAGAGTGTGATCAGCACTAAGGTATCTAAATCATATCCACTTGAGAAAGCACAATCAATAATGAATTCATTTGACTCTAAATTTTCTAACTTGAAGGATATTGCTAGAATAAAAGTTCAGGAAGACTTTGAAGCAGAAATGCAACAAACTTTAAGTGTAAATATTTGAAATGATATTGGTAGTTTAGATGTATGCATAAAGAATTTGAGAAGACATTTTGAGACAGGAAAGAATTTGTATATACAACGCACCAAATCAGAAATTCTAACAGTTGAAGAGGATAAGAAGATCAGAGAGAAGTTAGATGCTATTATAGCTGAGACAAACACCTTGACAATTCCTAATGTCAAGATAAGTTTTGTTGAGAAGAGCATAAGGAAATTGAACAATGAAATCAAAATGTTAGCAGAGGAGAAGAACAGGAAGATGATCATGGTTAACATCTTGAGAGAGCATGTCTCAATCAAGATATCAATTGTTGAAGATCAAATTGAGCAGTTTCTTTCAGCAAAGACATCATTTCAGAAGTTTAGCTTCAATTCCCTGCAAGCTTGTCAGACTGCAGCATATAGATTGAGTACTCTACTCAATGTTGCTAAATCCATTAGGATGATATGGGAGAAATATTTTGAAACTTGGAAGTTAGATTTTGGTGATTGTGTTGCAAGCCTAGTGGCTTTGAAATAACTGATAATAAGGTATAAAGTTTTTGAAATTTTTGTACACCCTATCTTTGTCATTGTTGTCAAAGGGGGAGAGATAGAAGAGAATTGTATATATGTTGAGGAAGGATACTCATAGGGGGAGCTATTATAATGAGTATGATATTGTATACATATTGTATAACTTTTTCTTTTGGCCAAAATTTTTTGTATAAGTGTTTTTGAAGTTTTGTTTGCACACTTAGCCAATTTTCCCATATGTTGCCACCAATGACAAAGGGGGAGATTGTTGGCAATTTGGCTAATGTGGATGCATATATGTTGTCATTATGGAAACATATGATCTCTATTGAGAGCACAGAATCTGGAATGCAAGTATGCAAAGTTGAAGGAAGAAATTATCTAAGTATGGATACAGTGATCCTGACAGAGCACCCGATGAAGATTTAGTTGGCGACGTCCACTGGAGAAATTTTTTTTTTTGCATAGTTAACTAAAGCTTATATAGAGTATGAGGATACCCCATCTCATTACATATAAAGTTTGGAGAATTACAGACAAATTTATTCAAAGTTTACCGAAGATAGTTTTTGTAGACAGAGCAGTTTTGGAGACAGTTTTAGTGAAAGAGTTAAGGGATTATTTTTGCTTTTCAAAATAATGACTTAAAATTATGAAGGGATGACATCCTAGATGTTTACTCTTGGATTAAGATTTTGGAAGCTGACCATGTAAATTTATTATCTTTAATAACTCATATATTAGGCATACTTGAAATGTAATGAAAGAGTGAAGTGATATGTAAAAAGAAAGAAAAGATAACTTGCGATAGTTGTATATTGTGATAGCAGCAAAGGCTATTGATGCAAAGTTGTCAGCAGTACCATATTACAGTCAGAAACATTTTTGTATTACCTATTTGGGCAGTGAGCTCAGCTGGTGATCAGGTTTTGTAATCTAACTCCTAACAGGGTTAAGGTTTCTAACAAGGCCTAAAGTCCTTTAACCAGGATAGATCTACTATATATTGTAAATTGACTCCTAACAGGGTCCAATATCCCTAACAAGATACTTTTGATTAGTGATCTTTGTGGGTACCATCCCCACCAGGGTTTTCCCTTGGCCAGGGTTTCCTCGAGAACATATGATGTGTTATGAGTTCTTTCTATTTACTGCTATGTTTGTTAATTAGCTTGATAATCTTTGTATGCACTAAAGTAATCTATTATATCCATAAGTGGGCAAAAGAAAAAGTTTGTGAAATACTGATTCACCCCCCCCTCTCATTATTTCATATTTCTAACAGTCTTGTATTGAGGCTCGTCATTCATCTGAGGCTCCTTCATCATCACATACATAATTGAGTAAGAAAATATTATTCAAGAATATAATGATGAAGAGGTATATAGCTTTCATCTGAGTCCTTCAGAATCAGAGCATCCTTTCTCTTAGGTTAAAAACTCTTGATCTGGTAGGATAGTTTATGGTAATAGATGAAATGCAAGAAGACAAAGTTGAAGAGAATAAAGAAAAGATAACTCGGGAAGAAAAAGAAGTAAGAATCAAACAAGAAGTAGAGGGAGTATCACAAGTAGAAATAGGGAAAGTGAAAAAGGAATAAGTAAAATAAAAGTAGGAAGAACAAATTAGAAAAGAATAGGTTGCTATAGATAGTTGACATCGGTGAACTGGTATAGGATACCTTGCAATAGAAGGAAGTCAAAGAACCAAAAGTTGAGATTATTAACAAAAGAGAGGATCTCGTAGACACAAGATTCAATAAATCTCTGAGGAACTTTCTCCCTTCACTGCTCATGATTCATCCCATCACCACTTCCAAGTTATTTGTTGATTTCAATAAAGTTAACCAACATCAAAAGTTCTACATAATTGAAACCATTTTGGTCTCAGCCCAAAATGATTTATTCAAAGACTTGGATGAAAAGGAATGAATCATTGAGGAAACTATTATTTCTCCCCAGAGCATTGCACCAAATTAGACAATAGATCAATTTGTTAATGAAAAAGAAAAACATAGAATATTTTTTAATGTCATCAAATTTTTTATTACATCCATAGATAAATAGGTTCATTTGAGAGAAGAGGCCATAAAGAACAGAAGACTATAAGAATGGAAGGGCTAGTGTGCAAAGGATTTTTCCAAGATCTAGTCACTTATTTAGGAAGGACAAGAACTTATTGAGGATGGAAATTGTTTGTATTAGTATAGTTTTCAGTGGTCTAAGGCCATTGATAAAATCAATAAAGTGATTGAAGAAATTGATCTTTCTATCCTGAAGACACACCATTCTTTCAATTTATAAAGACTTAACTAGTATTGGTAGATTGGACCTTGATAAGTTGCATAAAAAGATCTTCACCTTGAAACAACAAAGACAAAATATCATCGTTCCAATGGTAAATTTTCAAGATCATTGTGCCAACTATATAAGGTTATACAGTCATGCCATTTTAATGGCACAACAAATCACTCTAAACCAATCCCAAATTGATTAAATAAGGGAAAAATTTATTGCATCAATTCGTGTGCATATATATCTTTTGGCACAGTAAAATTATTAGTGGAACTCCAACAAGGACAAATGGATCGCAAAGCTTCATTAACTAAATAGACCTTTGAGATGTAACTAAAACTAGTAAAACCTAATTTGATCTGAGGTAAATTGAAAATTCTATGTTTTGAGGATGTACATAGTTTTTGGTCTAGTACCATTTTTCATTGATGTCAAAAAGGGGATAAATAAGAAGAAGAAAAATGGTTCAAGAAAATCTTTTGAAAAAGAAAAATAGGTTTATCCCTCATTGGGGGGTTTTTGCATTTTCATAGGTTTTGGGCATTCAAAAAAAAATTGATTTTCCATTATTGACAAAGGGGGAGATTGTCAAGTTAACCATCATCTGGATGTCATTCATGTCATCTTTATGGATATTTTGGTACAAAACTTACGCATTCATATCTTTACGTCTAGTTTAACATTCTTACTGATAGTGACATTAATGAAATATACTTATCTCTACCATAGTGTATGATTATTTTGGTCTATACCAATACTTCTTAACATAAGATACATTTGGGTTAAGGCTAACATCACTAGCACATTTTGATTGCATGGTCACAAGATTTATCTTTGGTCCCAACCTAAATGATTAGTTACAATTGACATGAAAATATAGCATATTAATTACAGGATATATTGTCCCAGAATCAACTTGATCATATAATTATATATGGACCTATGATGATATGATATGATATGATATGATATGATATGATATGATATATATATATATATAATAACATGTACATGTGAACAATTATGTAGAATACTATTGTTTAAAATCAAATAACAGTATAAAAGGATATCTATACTTCAATAAGGATTGTAGTCTGTGCATATGCAGATGCATTTACAACAGTTCAAATTTTGTATCTCATACTTTTAGCCACTATTGCTATTTTTCTATTTCGGGTAGTGAGCCACACCCACAGTGAGCCACCCTTATATTTTGTAATGGGTTACCTAACACTTGAGATTTAACCCTCTCTATGGTTTTTTCCATCTTGGGTTGCCAATATAAAAATCTTGTGTTCTGGTGTTGCATTGTTTGCTTTCAATTCTCTCACTTACTACAAATTTAAATTACATTATGTGGATAGTTACTTAAATTTTTTAAATTTCTCAAGGGTATATCGATTCGCACGTCCCCTTTCATTATATCGGATGTCCAACACAATTTTCATTAATTTTTCTTTAATAATTTTACTCAATTTATTTTAATAATGCTAATTATTATTATTACTAAATTGAAAGGTTATAGAAATTATTGAGCTTTTATTTAATAGCTATAATTAAATATCTTTCTCTTCATTCTATATTATTTTACTTATGATATTTTTGACATTTGTAGTGGCACCATAAATCGAAGTATCTTTTTATTTAGACAATTAAAAATATATTATTTCCTTTCTAGGTTATATGAATTTTGAAGAACTAAAAATTTAGGACCATTAGACATCATCCTCCACCTTAAAATTATTATCTTTTATTAAAATATATCGTTCAGGAAATGAAAAATATTTTCATATATTAACGAATGGTTAAATGTATTTTTTTTTAAATTTTACCCATCTTATATTGTGTGGTTTGATATCTACCTAACTATCTATATATCTATCTATCTATCTATCTATCTATCTATCTATCTATCTATCTATCTATCTATCTATCTATCTATCTATCTATCTATTTGTCTGTCTGTCTGTCTGTCTATCTGTTTATCTGTCTGTTTGTCTGTCTGTCTATTTATCTATCTATCTATTTATCTTTCTATCTATCTATCTATTTGTTTTTCTATCTATCTATATAGATCTCTCTCTCTCTCTCTCTCTCTCTCTCTCTCTCTCTCTCTCTCTCTCTCTCTCTCTCTCTCTCTCTCTCTCTCTCTCTCTCTCTCTCTACCTACCTACCTATCTACCCACCCACCCACCCACCCACCCACCTACTTGCCTACCTACCTACCTACCTACCTACCTACCTACCTACCTACCTACCTACCTACCTACCTACCTACCTACCTATCTATCTATCTATCTATCTATCTATCTATCTATCTATCTATCTATCTATCTATCTATCTATCTATCTATCTATCTATCTATCTATCTATCTATCTATCTATCTATCTATCTATCTATCTATCTATCTGTCTGTCTGTCTATCTATCTATTTGATAGCTAAACTATTACAAAGAATAGATATCTAAACTATGAATGCAAATGATATGAAATCAAAATTACAACATAGAATCAGTCTCCAAGAGAGTAATGTAAAGGATAGAAGAAAAATAAAATTAATAGGATGCAAAAGAAAGTGATATGAAATAAAAGCCAGGTAGCATGCTTATATAGACTAGGAAGAGGGAGGAGGTGGTAGGTCCAACCAATGAGGAACAACCATCTATCAGACTAAAGATAGAAAAGTATCTTCCCAAGATACCTATTAAATGTTGACATATAGGAAGATGAAGCCTCGTAACCAATCACCTATTAAGACATTCTTTATTAATATAAGAGAGATTAATAAAAATATAGAAAAAAACTAATAATATAGGGAAAAAATAAATAACCCACTAGGAAATAAAAATCTACACTAAAACCCTCCATAAGAGAAGCTTAGGTGGATGTAGAAATGGGTCCCAAAAAATCATGCCTAATGAGGAACCCATGTACATAAAATTCCCCCCAATAAGAGAGAAAAGTCCACCTCAAAGTAGAGAGAAAAGAAACTCCCCCAAAAGTAAAGAGAGTTAGGACTCCGAGTGAGAGGAAGAAGCCCCCCGGAAGATGAAGCATCCCACACCCCCAAACAAGATCTTAAATGAAGGTAACTTGCTCTCAGTGAAGGGTTTGGTGAAGATATAAGAAATTTTCTCAGAAGTTGAACAATAGCAATGGTTGATTACGTGGCCATGGATGAAATCTAGAATGTGGTGCAGGTGGACCTCTATGTGTTTATTCTGCTAATGATGGACTAGATTCTGTCAGATCTGAATGGCACTCTGGTTGTCACAAAATATGATTGATGGATGTTTGATCTAGATACCAAATTTAGTAAGAATACTTTAAATCCCAATGGCCTCAGTGGCAACATTAACAACCCCTTGATAATCATCCTCTGTAGAAGATAGATAAATAGTAGACTGCTTCTTGCTTGACCAACAAATAGGACATGAACCAAGTGAGAATCTATAATGTGAGGTTGAATTGTGATCCTTAGATACACCCACCCAATCTGAATCTATGTAGCCCACCAATTCAAGCTCAATCACCATTTCATAGTGAATCCCAAAACTATGAGAACCCTGAATGTAGTGAAGGATCCACTTGGCTACTTTCCAATACATCTCATGAGGCTCTTGCAAGAATCAAAAGAGAAAATTTAGAGCATACTTGGACTATGTGATGGTGATCCTAGAAGAAGACTGAAGGATCTGAATCCTGAGAAAGTAAGGCAACATGCCTAAGTCATTCATCAAAAACCTTTCATGAAGGGAAGTTTTGATAGCCCCAATGGCGGATGAAGAACTCCTTGTGATCAACAAGTCATCAATATACATAACCAAAAATAGGAGTGAATCATCCTATTGCAGAATGTAGACATGGGCATCAAAATGACACTAAGTGAACCCAACTGATAGAAGGAATGAGTCCATCTTGGCATACCAGGCCCGAGGATCCTATTTGAGGCCATAGAGAGACTTTTGAAGATGGTACATGAGTGAATAATCCTGAAGGATACCCCGTGGATGCTCCATGTAGATCTCCTCCTAAAGTTCACTATGAAGAAAGTCACTCTTCGTGCATCCATTTAATGTACTTCCCAATGATTAGCTATGGCAATGGAAAGAACAAGTTGGATGGAATTCATTTAGGAAATTGGCACAAAAGTCTTATAGTAATAAATCCTAGGAACTTGGAAGAATCCTTTGGCGACTAAGTGAGCCTGATGCTTGTTAACTGACCCATATGTGGAATTTTTTTCCTGATAGATCCACTTGCATTAAACAATTTTTATTCCCTTATGAAGACCGATATGATTCCAAGTGTGGTTCCTCATCAAGGAAATATACTCCTCCTACATAGTTGTATCCCACTTAGGAGTACTAGAAGCCTCATGAAAACACTATGGATTTGATGAAGTGGCAATGAAGACATGTAGAGCATCTTGGAACTATGAAGGAGTCCTCTTGGTATCTAATGGATCCCCAATGCAATCACCTACATACTGCAAGATCTGTCTATCCCAAAGTGGACAAGAAGATTGAGAATCTAGAGGAGAATCATCAACCTATGAATGATGACTAGGAGGGGAAGGAGGTGAGTCCTCTGAATCACTCTCTACATTAGAAGTGAAGGTAGAAGACTACTTAGGTGAATCTAACTCATCAAAATATCTATCATATATCCCAAGTGACTCCAATGCCAAGGTAGAAGGATTTGGAGAAGTGATAGAAAGTGAGATCAAAGAGCCCTCCTCAAACTGAACACTCCTTTCAATGAAAAAATTATGTGTAGTAGGGTGGAGAAACCAATAACCCTTCACACCATTAGAATAACCTACAAATATGCAAGTTCTACTCTACAGATCCAAGGCAGGCTGCATTTCTCTGCAGGAATGTGGGCCCATATAAGAGAATCAAAAACTTGTAAGTGCTTAACTGATGATTTTTTACCAGTCTAAGCTTCAAAAGGAGTGAATCCCTTCAAGGCTTAGTGAGGAACATGGTTCTAGATATAACAAGAATAGTTAATGGCCTCTACCTAGTACTATGGTGCAAGAGGTCTGGAGTGAATCATGTAGTTCATCATTTCCTTTGAGGACCTATTCTTCCATTCTACAACATTGTTCTGTTGAGAATTGTATGGAATTGAATGTTGTAAATGAATACCTTCTAAAGTGCAATACCTCTCAAACTGATGGTTGACATACTCACCACCATTGTTAGTGTGTAAAAATTTGATGCCTTTCTTGGATTACTTCTCTACAAATATTTTGAAGTCCTAAAAATGATCAAATACCTCTGAATTTTGTTTGAGAAAGTACACCCATGTATATCGAGAAAAGTCATCAATGAATGTGAGGACATATCAATTCTTGCTGAAAGAAGGATACTGAAATGGATGGTCAACCACATTATTGTGAATTAAATCCAGTATTTGTGAAGCTCTCCATGCCTTACCTTTGTCAAACTTTTCCTTAGGATGCTTACCAAGAATACAACCTTGGAAAACACTACCTAAAAACTGAACTGAAGGCAACCCTATGACCATTCTCTGTTGGTTGAGTTATTGCAAGTAGCAAAATTTTATATGGCCAAACAACTCATGCCATAATCTACTCACATCATTAGAATGAGTGAGAAAAATAGTCTAAGGAGGATCAGGAATAACGTAAACAAATATCTATAGAGTCATGACTGATGATCTATTCTCCCAACTGCAACTATACAACCACTATGTAACTCACAAATTTCCACTTGATTGGGAGTGAACTCAACCCACTTTCCTGAACCTATGTAATTGATCTAGCATACAAATAGGAGATTAGTTGATAATGAGGGCACATAAAGAGCATCATGAAATGTTCCATCCCCAACATAAAAAAACCATCTCCCACACACTTCAACATGAGTGTCATCACCCATAAAAATAGAAGGCATAGAAAATAGCTCCAAAGATGCAATATCTTCATTAGATGAAGCCATGTGATGTGAAGTACCCAAATCAATAACCCAAGTAGATGGTGAAGAAGAAATTGGAACAAGGGCCTTGCCCTTTCCTTTCCCCTTGCCATTTTCTTTTGCCTTGTTAGACCCCTCATTAGAACTCTATTTGACAGACTCAAGAACAATGATATTATTATTTTCAAAAATGTGTGTCAAGTGATCAATTTGTTTCTTTAGACATTTATGTTGATCATGACCAGGTCTTTTACAATATGAAAATTGGACCTTCTCTTTCCTAGGCTTGTCACCCTTGGACGATTGGGTCTCATTAGTTTCTTTTGAAGCAACCGCTATCTGATCCTTCTTCTGCTTGGTATTCATTTTTTTTGTATCCTTACTGTTGTTGTTACTACTTTGTCCTTTTTGTTCTTTTGTACCTTGGTTGGTAGCCAAAGCATGTGACTTAGAGGACTTAAGAATGCCCATCTAGATTAGCTTGTCCTATTCTCGAGTGAGATTGACAGTAAAATCATCTAAAGATGGAATGATGAATTGAGTACAAGGTGCACCCTTAGTAGTATAGAAGGTAGAAACAAATCTTTGATTGTGTTGAAATTGCATGGAATTAAAATTTAATTAGTTCATTCTCCAACATATGACCCCTCATTGAATCTTGTGTGCCAAATAGTGTTTATAGCTTTGTCCACATTTCATTTGGTGTATTCAAAGACTCAATGTGAAAGAGAAAATTAGGAGAAACATATAAACACAATGTTTCATATGCCTCATCACATTTTTTAAACCACTTATGCTTATCTTTATCTTTAGCATGTTTAGTTTCAAGTCCCATAGTTATCCTATTTAATCCAACTTTCCTTAAGTAAATTATCATGCATGATTTCCACTCAAAGTTATTATATGGAGTTAGGATGGGTATATTTGTTTGATCCATGATGAAGAAATGTCGAAAAGAAGAGAACCCAACCAAGACAACCCCCTCTTTTCAATCAATTTAAAGAACCCTCCAATGAAAATATGATTTGGCACTTTATGTTAGTTCCTTTACAGCTATCACTAGCAAGAAATACTAAATGGTCTTGATTTTAATGCATTACAAAACCCTCATGAAGAGGATATTCCAAAAATAAAATTCTAGCACAATACTCAGAGAAATAAATGGCACCAATACAATCTACTTGAAAAATCATGCACTTTCAAAACAAGAATCGCCTCGATATGAGGTTCTATGAGAAAGTTATGATCCTCTGAAGTTCCAAAAATAAGAACTATGCAATGTCACACCCGAGAATCTACAATTTCTGAAAAAACTCTGCATCAAAATCAAAACACATCTACACTAGTGCATAGAGAATAAAAAATATCCAAAAATAAATAAAAATCACGAGAAACACAGTTTGTATGAGCAAGAATGGAGCATTTAAAAACTGCTTTAAAATCTGCAATTGCCAATGGAGAGGGGTACTAGTGTAGCTTTCTGAGTTCGATTCTCCAAAATATACAAATTGCATACAAAATCAAAAATATTTCTAGATGGTTTTTTTGTCCTACGAACAAAACCTAGAAGGCATTTTTTTGGTAATGTACAAAAGATGTTGATCCAGTGTAAACAAGATGCCTTTAGCTATAAAAAAATGACCCCAACAACCAAAAAGTGACATACAAAGGCTGAATCTATTATCTAAGACAAGCTATGGCTTGCTAGAACCTATAATATTGATTGAAAATACCAAATATGCAAGATGGTTGTCAGATTTGAGCTTTAAACCCCGGTTTCATGGTTGTGTATGACGATCTCTAATTTCAATTAAACAAAAGCTAAATCTGACTTTCTCAAGCCTTCTGGATGCATTGCAATAGCTAAAAATGCTGCTAGTATAACCAAATATACTGCAATCATCCACGTTTCATAAAACACATGTGCAAACCCCAGAGATTAAAAAAAAACTTTCCGTCAAACTTTTATGATTCTCAAGATCATTTGAAGATGCAAGACAAGAGCATATTGGATTTTTGAAAATTGTAATAAGATTTATTATAGCCCCCCCTCCCCCGAATCTCTCAAATATGGAAAATATAATCTACTCTTGCACATAGAACAACTATGATACCATGTTAGAATCTAAAAAGATTATTAACCTATAAAACTAGTTCAAAGAATAGATATCTAAACTATGAATGCAAATGATAGAAAATCAAAATAGCAACAATAAGTTAGTCTCTAAGAGAGTAATTCAAATGCTAGAAGAAAAGTAGCATTAAGAGGATGCAAAAGAGAGTGATATGAAATACAAGTCAGGTAGCATGCTTATAGAGACTAGGAAGAGGGAGGAGGTGGCAACACTGACCAAAGAGGAGCAACCATCTATTAGACTAAAGATAGAAAAGTATCTTCCCAAGCTAGCTAATGAAAGCTCACATGTAGGAAGGTGACACCTTGCAACCACTCACCTAATAAGACATGCTTTATTAACCTAAGCGAGATTAATAAAAGTGTAGCAAAAAACTAATAATATTGGAAAAAATATGTAACCCACTAGGAAATAAAAACCTACACTAACATAATTAACTATTATATTTTTTATTCTATTTTATTTCAATTATAATATTTTTCACATTTGTAGTGGCACCATAAATTGATATAGATTTTTATTTGTATAATTTAATATATTATTTCTTACAGGTTCCATGATTTTTATAGAGCTCACAATTGAGAACTATTCAACTTCGTTGTCCACCTTAAAAATTTTATCTTCTATTGCAATCTATCATTAAGGAAATGAAAAATATTTTTATATGATAGTGACTGGTTAAATGTATTTTTTAAATATTTTATACACAACATTTATTGTATTTTTTCTATCTATCTATCTATCTATCTATCTATCTATCTATCTATCTATCTATCTATCTATCTATCTATCTATCTATCTATCTATCTATCTATCTGTTTGTCTGTGTGTCTGTGTGTCTGTGTGTTTGTGTGTCTGTCTATCTGTGTGTTTATTTATCGATCCATCTGTCCATCCATCCATCTATCCATGCATCCATCCATCCATCCATCCATCCATATGTTTATGAAATTAAAATTTCACTACTCTTTAATGTCTTTTTTGGAGCTCATAACATGATTTGACTTTTTTTAAATGACTAATAACTTGCATATTTGTGTATTATCATGAATTTTTTTATGTTTTATAATTTGAGTCCTCTCATAATATTTACATGAAAAATTGTATTTAGGAGCATAGTCTAATGCATATAATATTCATAATCTGTATTACTATGAATCAGTCAACTCATTTTTCTCTAATTTGAACTATTTCACAACTTTCACAAAGAAATCTATATTTAGTGATAGATTCTAGTACATATACCTATCTTTCTTCTTTTTTGGAAATACAACTTTAGGTCTAATCCCAAGGAATGTCTACATTTTTTTCCCTTTTCTTGTGAAAATTAATTTTTCATCCACACAAATTATCTAAGTTAATTCAATTACTAGTAGATTTTATAAGATTATCTATTATTTTTAGTCATTTGAGGAGCTATAGTTTTATTTTCTAGTGCTAGGGAGATTGGTATAGTAGTTGAACTCTAAGAATATGGAAAATGATGCATTATCATACTAATTACAAATATTTAACTCTCATTCACTAGAATGATGACTATTTTATTAGCTTCATACATAAGAAATAAATAATAATTCAAGAAGTTCTTCTAAAAGAAGATTTAAGTCACATGGATTACTTAATGTTTTGATTTACTTTTTTAAGTTTTAATTTTTTCATACTAGTTTTTAATACTATTATTAGTCCTTGTATTATCCTATCTTGTTGAGCCCTTTTGGTGAATGTTATTGATGAATATAGGTAGGATAACATAGAAAAATATTGGAATTTACAATTTGAATAAACATTTTAAGAATTTTATTTCAAGTTCAGTCCAAGAAAAGTAATTAAACCCGTTAAATTTTGAATGGATGTCTATTACTTTCACCACTTTGACCAAATTCTCATTTATTACATGTCAATTATTGTAATTCATTATTTGGAAAATTCCTCTCAAAAACTATACCAACATACCAGTAGCTATTTGCATATATTGATTCCATATATTTGTACCATTCTTTCTTTCATATAAATTCCCTTACACAATTATTTATATTTTTCAAGTTCTTAAAGTATTCTCTATACCGAAGAATCGTTCTTCTTCATTGTTATAAATTTTGGCGGTAATTTTGAATTTTATTTTTTATGAGCTTGAGCATCTTTAATAATTTTCTTTGTATTACTCTTATTATGGTATTGCATTTCATTTAGCATAGAATTTTTCATATTTTTCTAAGAATATTTGTACTTTCTTTAAAATGGTATTACTTCTTGCATTCAAAACTCCATTTCAAAGAGGTCAAAAATGCAAACAATAATATCTTGAATGCTTCAATTTCTATATTATATTATCATTTACTATTTAACATGTTCACTATTTTCCATAAATTAAATTAACTCATATATCCCAAGTCTATTATTCTAAGATGATTTAATTTATTAGTTTTTAAATATTAATTAAATATTCAATAAAAATAGTTAAATTATAATCATTGTATTTAAATCACTAAACGAATTTATTGAAAAGCCAATCAATTTAACTCATACAAAGTCACATCAATGCCAATCAATTTAACTCATACAAAGTCATATTAATTTTTAAATAAATTAATTATTAATCCACCAATTAAACAAGTTTACATTGATGAATTTAGATGATATATGAATGTAAAAAACTAACTCTTTGAGATTTCTATATTTATATAGATTCTTGATCGTTAAGATGATTGATCACTTCACAAGATTAGGAGAATACTAAAGGGTCCCCCCTTAGCAATCTATAAATGCAACTACTAGTAATATCATGTTCACAAAGAACCACTATTGCTTGGTAAATACAAATCGTACATCGAATAACTAACTAATGGAATATGGATGCAGTGACTGAGAGGGGGGGGTGAATCAGTCAACCATAAAACACTTCACAATTATTTCTTTCCAGATCCCTTAGGATATCTTAGTGAATATTATCTGTTTAGCACTCGGTAAATAGATTGCAGTAACTTTGAAGATGCAGAAAGTATTAGTAAAATTATCTTTAGATGTTCAGCAGCACATGTACATGATTAAGATAACCATTAAAAACACAAGAGACACAAGATTTTAACGTGGAAACCCAATATGGGAAAAACCACCAATGTATCTAGATACTGATTTTCACTTTTCTGAAGTGATGCCCGGTTAGAAGCCAACCCGGTAAAAGGTTACAAAACACACTGTTAGGTGTGACCTTGTTAGAGGATTTAAAACACCCTGCTAGGAGTGGCCTGGTAAGAGGTCTTTGAGAACAATTCAATGGAATTGTCACCTTGTTAGAGGATTTACAATAGGGTTGTTAAACCAACTTGGTTAAGAGATTTAGAATTCATTGTTACAATGATAAGAAGGTAACAATGAAAATGACCTATATAATAATGCAACTGCCTTGCTAATTATAGATCTCTGTTCTGCATAAGTGTGATCCTTCCTGATCAAATATATCTCTGCTGCTCCTCAAGGATATCTGAACATCCTTCACAAATTCGCACACACCTTTCCTGTCTTTCTTCTGTAAATCTTCTGCAATAATTCTTGTTTATTTTTCACATTTGACCTTTTATTTATATGATTTTAGATTTGTCAAATTGACATTACTTAGTATAACAGTCGGCTGAATTAAGCAAAATTTATTTGCAAAAAATCCTTCAAGGGCCAACAGTGCTCGGTGACCATAATTCTGCAATCTTTTGGAGACCGAGGGAACTCGGTAAACACTACATTTTCTTTACCTTCGATAACCGACTGAACTCGATAGATGCTAAATTTTCTTCGAAAACCGACTGAAATCGGTAAATGCTGATTTTTCTTTGATAACCGAGTGGACTCGGTAGACACTGATTTTCTTTGATAATCGAGTGGACTCGGTAGACACTAAATTTACTGACAGGTAGACCGACTGAGCTCGGTAGGTACTGAATGTTGCAGACTATGACATTGTGTGACATCAAAGACAATACATAATTTGAGTAGCAATTTCCTTCAGACAATTGTTTCCAACAATCTCCCTCTTTGGCATTGATGGCAACACAATATGTCATAGCATAAGAAATTTTGAAAGAATTAGCTTGGTTCAGATTCAAATCTCCCTCTGTTAGCAAACTTCCTTTTTCTTGAAAATTCTTCCTTGTGACTATTGAAAATTTCTTGAAGTAATAGAAAAGACATAGAAAACACTCCCTCTTTGACAACACATGCCAAAGACAATTCACATATTACCGGTGTAAACTAATGTACCTCAAGTACTGATTCATATGCAATGATTCCTTGAATATACTGCATCAACTGGTTGATTTTCAATCATGTTCTGGTTGATGCATCACTAAAACTATATTCAGTGAGCCTCGGATAGGGGAATGACCCCTAACTTACCTCTTAGATACACAAATGCATCCTTAGGTAATGGTTTAGTGAAAATGTCTGCAATCTGCTCTTTTGTATGAATATATTCTAATCTAATTTCCTTGTCCTGCACCAATTCTCTGACAAAGTGATATTTAATAGCAATGTGCTTGGTTTTGGAATGCATCACTAGATTCTTCGAAATGTTTATTGCACTGGTATTGTCACAAAATATAACAACTGGTTCTTTGATTTCAACCTTCATACCTTCTAATAACTGTTTAAACCAAACAATATTTGAACAATTTACTGTAGCAGCAGCATATTCTGCTTCAGCTGTGGATTGAGATGTGCAATTTTGCTTTTTACTGGTCCAGGATACCAGTCTTTTGCCAAGAAAAAATGCTCCACCACTTGTGCTTTTTCTGTCATCAATGTTCCCTGCCCAATCAGCATCAGTAAACACTTTTAAATCTAGATTGCCTCCAAATTTATACCACAAACCATATTCTTTAGTTCCTCTTAAGTATCTTAAGATTCTTTTGATTGCCATCATATGGTTTTCCTTAGGTTTTGCTGAGAATCTTGCTACTATACCAACTGCTAAGGCAATATCAGGTCTTGTATGTACTACATACTACAATTTTCCAATCATAGATTGGTATAGGGTCTGATCAACTTCTTTTGAATCATCATTTTTGGTAAGTTTCAGTCCAGTACACATGGGTGTACCAACTAGTTTTGAATCTTCCATACCAAACTTCTTAAGTATTTCCTTAATGTATTTAGATTGAGTAATGTATATACCATTCTTGCTTTGCTGAATTTGAAGACCAACAAAGAATTTTATTAAACCAAACATAGACATTTCAAATTCTTTGTTCATTTGCTCTGAAAATTATTTGCACTGATCCTCATTCCCTGTAAATATAGTATCATCTACAAATATTTCTACCAATACAATTTTGTCATCCGGTCCTTCTTTAATATACAGATTGCTGTTATCATTTGCTCTTTTGAAATTAATCTGAATCAAATAGTTATGGAGTCTTTCATACCATGCTCTAGGATCTTGTTTCAAACCATAAAATGCTTTGTGTAACCTACAGACCATGTCCTTTTTATCTGGATCAACAAAACCTTCAGGTTGTTCAATGTAGACTTCTTCATCAAGAATTCCATTGAGAAATGCAGATTTTATATCCATCTGATATACCTTAAATCCTTTATGTGCTGCATAAGCAAGTAGAGTTCTTACACCTTCTAATCTTGCAACAGGAGCAAAAGTTTCTCCATAATCTATACCTTCTTCTTGAGAATAACCTTTACATACTAATCTAGCTTTATTTCTAGATACTTGACCATCTTCATTCAGCTTATTCCTGAATACCCATTTTGTTCCAATTACATTCTTATCTTTAGGTCTAGGTACAAGAGTCCATGTTTTGTTCTTTTGTATTTGTTCTAATTCTTCATTCATTGCTTCAATCCAACTTTCATTTTCCAATGCATCTTTGATATTTCTAGGTTCAAAATCAGTAAGCAGACATGTACCTTTTAGTTTGCTTCTTGTCATAGTACCATCTGATTTGTTTCCAATGATTTGATCTGGTGTATGATGTCTTCTGACATATTTGGCTAGTATAGGTTCCTTGCTTTTTGAATGATTCATGCTGTTGTCTTCTAGGATCTCTTCTTCAGGTTTCTCGGGCTCGGTAGATATTTTCTCGGTAACTTCAGGCTGAGACTCGGTCTGAATTTCTTCCTGTGACTCGGTTTGAACTTCTTCCTGTGACTCAGTTTGTGACTCGGTAACTGTGCTAGGCTCGGTAGATATAGTTTCCTCATTGATAGTTGTGTCTGCCAATGTTTCAGGTTCAATGTAAACAAATCTTCTGTAGTTCTTAGGTTCCCTTTTGCTTTCTTCTTCAGTCTTTTCTGCAAACTCATCAAATTTTACATGTATACTTTCTATGACTTTGCGAGTAGACAAATTCAAACATTTGTATGCCTTACTTTTGCTAGAATATCCTAGGAATATTCCTTCATCACTTTTCACATCAAATTTATTTCTTCTGGATTCTTTTAAGATATAACACTTGCTACCAAATATTTTCATGTAACTTACATTGGGTTTATAGCCATAACATAATTCATAAGGAGTTTTGAATGTGTCTTTCTTCAATTGTACTCGGTTCAAGGTATGAACTGCAGTGCTGATAGCTTCCTTCCAGTACTTTATAGTGATGTTCTTTTCTATCATTAGAGTCCTTGCACAATCCATAATAGATCTGTTTCTTCTTTCTGCTATTCCATTCTACTCAGGAGTTCTAGGAGCTGATACCTGCCTTTTGATTCCTCTTTCAATGCAAAAGTTGTTAAAATCATGGGAGATGAATTCACCACCTCTGTCTGATCTTAAGCATTTCAATCTTTTCCCTGTTTCCTTTTCCACTCTTGCCAAGTACCATTTGAACTTTTCAAATGCTTCTGACTTTTCTCTTAAATACATAACAGTCATCATTCTAGAATAATCATCAATGAAAAGAATAAAGAATTTATCTCCAGTATAGCTTTGTATTCCAATAGGTCCACATAAATCAGTATGCATAATTTCCAAAATCTCTTTAGACTGATAGTTCTTACTCTTAAAACTAGTCTTACTCATTTTGCCAATCTGACAATTCTTACATAGACCAGTATCAGGTTTCTTCAAAGTAGGAATGCCTCTTATCTTCTTGAATTTGCTTATTTTTATCATGTTATCAAAATTCACATGACATAACCTTTTGTGCCATAGCCAACTTTCTTCAATTTGAGCAATAAAACATGAATATTCACTGAGATCAAGATAAAATAAGTTACCTTTTGTTTGTTTGCCTGATCCAATGAGTTTTCCTTTTTCATTCAACAGTCTTGCTTGACCATTCATGAATTCAACCTTGAAACCAGTGTTGATTAGCTATGCTACACTTAGAAGATTATGTTTTAGTCCTTCAACCCAATAAGCATTATCACATATGAGTTCTTTGGTTAATGAGATTCTTCCTTTTCCTTTCATACAACAAGGTTCATTGTTTCCAAATCTTCCATTGCCACTATCATAGTCTTCTAGATATTCAAATTTTGTCTTGTCACCAGTCATGTGGTGTGAACATCCACTGTCTATTATCCATATATCATCTTTGCTTATATGAGAAATAAGTGCCATCTTATCTTCATCATCATCAGATTCATCTTTTATAGCAATAAAGACAATTTCTTCTTCACTATCATCAGAATCTTTAGCCATAAAACATGTTTTCTTACCTTTATCCTTGAATGATTTGAAATTCTTTTTGCCATAGTACTTGTGACCTCTCTTCTCTTCCTTGACTTGCTTGTTTGGGCACCTAACTGCAATATGTCCAATTTCTTCACATGAAAAATAGATTAAAGGAGTTTTACCTTTATATTTACCTTTCCCTTTAGAGTACTTCTTTGCAAGTAATGCTTCTACAATTTCAAGATCACTATCAGAACTTTCTTCTGATACTTCTTCACTTTCTGACTGAACTTCTTTAATTTTCTTGTTCTTCTTTAGTGAAACCTTGGCTTCAAATGTTGACTCAATATTTTTGGAATTTGGAACATAGTTATCATAGTTGTCTAATTCAAAGGCTGTCAATCTTCCAACTAAAGCATCCAAAGTTATATTGTGGTTTGTTTCACATCTTCTTTCTTGAATAGCTGATACTCTTATTGCATAGATAGGGAGTAATGTTCTGAGTACCTTACTTATAACAGTTTCATCTGAGATTGTTCCTCCAGAAGCTCTAATTGCACTTACACTTGCTTTGATCCTTTTAACATATTTTGCAATGTTTTCATCTTCTTTCATATTCATCATGTCAATCTGTCCTCTTAGGCTTTCTGCTTTGGCTCTTTTCACATTTGCATCACCACCATATATTTTCTTAAGTGTCATCCACATTTCATATGTAGTAGTGCATTCTTTAATATCATCAAATTCTTCATAGCTGAGAGCTGATGCAATGTCTATCATCATGGTGTTATGAGTCTTTTTCTCTGCAATGTCTTCAACAGTTAATGCGCCAGTAGGAACTGTGTATTCTTCATCAATGTATTTGCATCCTGAATCACCAATGGAAGCCAGATGAAGTCGCATGAGACCTTGCCATGCTGAAAAGTTATCTCTGTTGAGCTTTGGAATTTCCCTTTTGTAAGACATCCTGATCTTTAGCTTAGGTCCTTGAAACCCTTCCTGCAAGCCCCAAAAGCTCTGATCCCAATTGATGGAATATGGATGAAGTGACTGAGAGGGGGGGTGAATCAGTCAACCATAAAACACTTCACAATTATTTCTTTCCAGATCCCTTAGGATATCTTAGTGAATATTATTTGTTTAGCACTCGGTAAATAGATTGCAGTAACTTTGAAGATGCATAAAGTATTAGTAAAATTATCTTTAGATGTTCAGCAGCACATGTACATGATTAAGATAACCATTAAGAACACAAGAGACACAAGATTTTAACGTGGAAACCCAATATGGGAAAAACCACCAATGTATCTAGATACTGATTTTCACTTTTCTGAAGTGATGCCCGGTTAGAAGCCAACCTGGTAAAAGGTTACAAAACACACTGTTAGGTGTGACCTTGTTAGAGGATTTAATCACCCTGCTAGGAGTGGCCTGGTAAGAGGTCTTTGAGAACAATTCATGGAATTGTCACCTTGTTAGAGGATTTACAATATAGTTGTTAAACCAACTCGGTTAAGAGATTTAGAATTCACTGTTACAATGATAAGAAGGTAACAATGAAAATGACCTATATAATAATGCAACTGCCTTGCTGATTACAGATCTCTGTTCTGCATAAGTGTGATCATTCCTGATCGAATATATCTCTGCTGCTCCTCAAGGATATCTGAACATCCTTCACAAATTCGCACACACCTTTCTTGTCTTTCTTCTGTAAATCTTCTGCTGTAATTCTTGTTTATTTTTCACATTTGACCTTTTATTTATATGATTTTAGATTTTTCAAATCGATATTACTTGGTATAACAGTCGGCTGAATTAAGCAAACTTTATTTACAAAAAATCTTTCAAGGGCCGACAGTGCTCAGTAAACACAGAATTTTCTTTACCTTCGATAACCAACTGAACTCGGTAGATGCTAACTTTTCTTCGACAACCGACTGAACTTGGTAAATGCTGATTTTTCTTTGATAACTGAGTGGACTCGGTAGACACTGATTTTCTTTGATAACCGAGTGGACTCGGTAGACACTAAATTTACTGACAGGTAGATCGACTGAGCTCGGTAGGTACTGAATGTTGCGGACTATGACATTGTGTGACATCAAAGATAATACATAATTTGAGTAGCAATTTCCTTCAGACAATTGTTTCCAACACTAACTACTCATATCAATGCTAAAATATGATTATATATCATTTTCTTAGTATATTTTCATGAAATGCTTCGATGATGATGCAGTATATTAGCACATCTTTGAGCTCATATAGTAGCATGGAAAATAATTGTGCACTTCACCTTGGTCTTATAAGATTCATACTCGAACCATGGTTAATATGTAATTTTTTTTAATTCATCTAGTAAATTTAGATATTTGAATAATAAAAAATGGAAATTACACAAAAAGGACAAATCAAATTTTATCCTAGAGCAGAAAAGAACTCTTTATGTTAATGTGTAAATATAATGAGGAAATGTAGTTTGTAGATTAAGCCATTATCCTTGGTTATGGAATGATCATATGGAGTGATTAAATCCATTAACTCTAACCTTCTTTTAAAATCTATTAAGGGCCAAAACTAATAATTTTGTATCGATAACCTCCTCCCAAAAAAAATTACAAAAAATTCACATTTAAACTTTACAATTTTGAGTAAAAAGTCCTATTTTATCTTCTACCATAATGAATCCATCTTTAGAACCTAGAAGTAGTAGAATGCAAACTAAAAGTGGAAGAAAACAAAAATTAACTATTTTTACATCATTCAAAATTCATATTCGAAAACCTTGATTAAGCCGATAGGCTTTGTGTGGGAGCTCTTCTCCTGGAAATGACATTTTTCTCCCGAAAAAATTGCCAACCCTCTTTCCAAATAGTATTCCTTTTCCAGCTTTGGAAAGCACTTTAGTTTTTTCCCCTTTTTTAGTTGGAAATTAGAAAAAGATTCCTAAATTAGAAATAGCAAGTTCTCTTTATCAGTTATAAATGAAGATTTGTTACAGAATTTTATGTTTGTTTCTAATTTAAAATACTTATAAAATAAAAGATAAAAAGACAAGAGTTAATGAAAATAAATGTTTTATAATATATTTTCTTGAGTAATGACTATTTTTAATTTTGTGAGATTGATGTAATTGTTGGACTTTTTAAAATATATTATTCAATTACCTATATAGTTTAATAGTTTTTAAGATTTATTATAGATAATTTTAATACATTGACCTAAAAATATGGAATAATAAGTACATATATGTTTAAAGGCACTTAAATTAATATATATTTAATTAAATATGTTTAAAGGCATTTTAATTAAAATTTTTAAATTTTTATTTTATTTTTTAAATATATATTTTAAAAATATGATGAGTTTGAGCTAAGAAAATTCTATTTAATTTTGATCTATTTGTATTTTAAAAATTCAATAATGAATGTTATTTTGTATTTGTAATGTTATAATAAATACGTAGTGTTTGACTTTTACTATTTCTTAACTCTTTTTTCACCTTTATATGACAGATTGTTCTCACATTTTGAATGTAGTTTTGTGTTTCATTTATCATTTATTTGCTATCAATATTATATAATAAAATTTCAACAAATATAATTTGCAAGAAAACATAACTCCTATCGACTCATGTTGCATGTACAAAAGCATGCGACTGCTAGTATTATACCTATAGTTTAAATATTGTCTTACTTAAACAACGATTCTATAATATTGTCTTACTTAAACCCTGATATTCAATAAAGTGGTAGCCCGACCTTATCCTCTTCAGAAATATGTCCCTCTACCTTATATAATTTTCAGTCCAATTCCCTCCTCCATTTTTCTCAGTCCATCGATCTCGAATGGGGTGCATGTCTTCAATAACTAAAATGCGCAATGTGCATGGGGGTTGTGAGATGCTCGTCTATGTTTCTCGAAACCTTATTCAGATCCTCTAAGAAATCTTTTTCAAAGACCCTCAAACAAAGCTTCTCTATTTATTTTTTATCCAATCTGATATGTAGCAGGATTACTAAAAAGACCGCAAGTATTTCTGCATGTGTGATTCAAAACCTCATTCAATCTGCTCCTCTGTGATTTCACTGAGAAAGCCTTTTGGTATGCTTCACCTTTAAAAGAATCAGGAACTCCATAATCTACCACTTCATTCAATTTTGATGATACTTCTACCTCCGAGAACTCATCTTCGACCAGCAAAAAGGCCTATCGAAAGTTTCTTTTCTACGAGTTGGGACTAGAGAGAATGATACTTGATATTTCTAGAGGAAACCTTGTCTACTCATAAATTCCAAGCTTTAAATCTAATATTGAAAATTATTTTATTCCTTGTAAGTTTTTTTCTTATCCACCCTTACAACTTTAAGTCTATTAGTTTGTTTAAAGAATTAGAATACCAATAAAAGATGTATCTTAGCAATCTATAAACGTAACTATTAATGATATGATGTCTACTAAGAACCACTATACTTTGCTAAATAAATATCTAATATTAAATACAAAATATGAATATCATATATTAACTACAGAATACACATATCATCATTAAGTATATTAAAAATAAAGCTCAATATGATGCTTTATTATGAAAATTGAATATGAATGTGCTGGTCCATTAAGTTCAGTGTAGATTTAAAAGATTTAAATTGAAACTAGAATTACAGAATTAAAACAACAGAGTACATAAAACAAAGAACACACAAATTTATCGTGGTTCACCACAATAGTGGCTACATCCACACTGAGAGCAGAAGAATTCTATTAATCTCAAACTGAATGAATTACAATGAAGAGATGAGTCTTATTTATAAAGCTCAATCTGAGCAGCTGGAAAGACAAGGCACAAACAGACAAATGTCAGTTGGCCTTCCAATTTCAACAAACTCCCACCGGAAGTCAATGGATAATCCAGCTGATCAGGCATTCCCCTGCTCTACATGCTGATCTACTTCAGCTTAACAAGTCCAAGAGAAGTTCTTGCACATTCGAACTTCTCTTTGTTTACAACTTTAGTGAATACATCTACTGGATTGATTTTAGTATCAATCTTTTCAACCTTCAACCTGCCCTCTTCAACCATATGCCGAACAAAGTGAGCATGAATGTCAATGTGTTTTGAACATCGCTGAGAAGTATGATTGTGAGCCATAAATATGGCGCTATGACTATCACTGAAAAGAACATAATCCTTTTGTTGATACTTCATTTCACCAAGTAATCGCTGCAACCAGATCATTTCCCAAGCACCTTCGGAAAGAGCCAAATACTCAGCTTCAGCGGAAGAAAGAGCAATAGAATGTTGTAGCCTTGAAGCCCAACTGATAGCAGCTCCAGAAAACATGAATGTGTAACCAGTAGTAGATCTACGCTTATCGAAATCTTCGGCAAGATCTGAGTCCGTGAATCCCCATAACTGTTCATTGTTGCTACCAAAACATAATACCAAATCTGAAGTGCCTTTGAGATATCTTAGTACCCATTTGACAGCCTCCCAATGAGTCTTCCCGGGATTGCTCATGAATCTACTTACAATTCCCACCGCATGAGCAATGTCGGGATGTGTTGAAACCATAGCATACATAATGCTACCAACTGCAGATTTGTAAGGAATGTCCTCCATATATTCCTTGTCCTCTTGTGTTTGTGGACATAATTTTGCTGATAACTGAAAATGTGAATCAAGTGGAGTAGAAACACTATGCGCATCAGCCATACCAAATCTATGAATTACTTTGTCAATATACTCCTTTTGTGACAATGTGATCACTTTCTTCTTCCTATCCCGAGTGATGGTCATACCAAGAATCTTCTTGGCTGCCCCTAAATCCTTCATGAAAAATGTTCTTTCCAATTTAGTTTTCAGCTCATTAACAATTTTAGAGCTTGTTCTCGCTACTAACATATCATCAACATAGAGAAGAAGAATAACAAATTCACCATTCGGGAGTGTCTTATAGTAAATGCACCGATCAGATTCACATCTGATAAAATTATGTTCAAGCATGAAGGAGTCAAACTTGAAATACCACTATCTCGGGGCTTGCTTGAGCCCATACAAACTACGCTTCAGCTGGCAAAAGAGATGTTCCTGCCCCTTTTTCACAAAACCTTCAGGCTGATGCATATATAACTCCTCATTAATGTCTCCATGTAAAAACACTATTTTAACATCTAACTGTTCCAATTCAAGATCCCAAATGGCTGCTAATCCCAATACTGGTCGGATTGATGTCATCTTCACAATCGGAGAGAATATTTCAGCGAAATCAATTCCCTATTTCTGAGCATATCCTTTTACTACCAACCGAGCTTTGAACCATTTGTGACCTCCTCCTTCGTCTTTCAATTTATAGACCCACTTGTTCTTGGGTGGTTTTCGATTTGGTGGAAGAGAAACTAAATCCCAGGTGTCGTTCACTTCAAGCGAACTCATTTCATCTGTCATGGCAACAAACCAATCATTTTTATCATTACTTAGACATGCTTCTTTAAAAGTTGCAGGTTCAACTTGCTCAGAAATTAAGAGCTCTGGCTCTGCCTATTCAACAAATAACAATTGATAATCAGAAAATTTCGAAGGAATTTTCCTCTCTCTTGAGGATCTTCTCAATTCAGGATGATCTGGTACACGAGAATGAATTCTCTGTAGTTGATTATCAGCATTTTCTCCAGGTAAAGGATCTCTATTGGTAAGTAACTCATGAGGACTGCCTTTGGAAATGGGGAAGGAACATGTCCTCTGTATACCTGAATTATTACTGCAAGCTTGTCCTGTTGAGACTCCCCTCTTTTGAATATTATCCTTGTTTCTACTTTCCCTCATATCATGATTGTCAAATCGAATCTGGTCTTTTGATTGCAAATTATCATGAGCTATTGTAGCTCTGTCATTCCTATCGTGAGATAGCAGGGGACTGTGAAAACTTCCTGGTGGAACTTGCATTTTGTCATGTGATGTTTCAAAACTACCGAGAGGTGTATCTTCACTGTCATCCCTACCGCGATGAGCATGAGACCTGCCGTGAATTGCTTGTTCTCTACCGAAAAATGTGTTACTTATATCTGCTATGGATTTTTCATGCTGGTCCCCAAAAATGACCCGTTCCATGGGCTCGCGCTGGTCTACGCTGGTGGGAGTATGCAAAGTATCACTCATATGACTATGAAGAGGACTGGCACTGATTCTTAGTGACGTCTCAGCATGAAAGGGAGCTGTGAGGGAGTGAGGAAGTTCACACGGGTGAGAGTCCCCTTCTTTACACAAAATTGGCACATCACGGGGCATGCCATGAGGTTGAAAACTGCCTTTATTTTCTTCTCTCCAGTGATGACTAGACTATGAGTTGTCGTGAGGGGAGTGCTCAGTGTCAACCATTTCATGGAAGCCAAAGTCTGTAACTTCATTGCGATGTGGAGACTGCATAAAACCACCATGAATATCCCTATGGTGATGAGAATTTTCAAGGGAAGCATAGTCATTTTCGTAGACTATATTTTCTCAGCTATTATTATAATTTCCATAACCAATTTTCCTATTATTACAGCCACCACCGTGAGAGGTGTTATGAGGAGAGGAGGGGAAGAGCATAGGCTCTCCCCTGTTTTCAAAATCACTCTGACTGTCATTAGTCAGATTTCTTTCTTCATTAAACAAATTATGAGAATAATCATCCTCACTTGATGAGGATTGAAATGGATAATTGAGAACGGAGGTTGGAGTTGCCTGAAAGGAGCTTCTTCCCTATGGATTAATAACATTTGAAGGTATTGTGAAGGAAATATAATCATTTCCAGACTTATTAATGTCTGTAGAAGCTGAAAATTTTTGCTCATTAAAAATGACATCACGACTGCGAATGATTCGCTCTTCAACTGAATCCCAAATTCTGTAACCAAACTGATCTTCGCCATAGCCAACAAAAATGCCCTTTTGTGATTTGAAATCCACCTTTGTCCTCTTTTCTTTTGGGACATGAACATGAGCTTCACACCCAAAAACTTTGATGTGTGAGTATGAAATCCTCTTTCCCAACCATTCCTCTTCCGGAATGCCAAACTCAAGACGAGATGAAAGAGTTCTATTGATTAAATAGATTGCTGTATTACAGGCTTCCACCCAAAATTCTTTGCCCAAACCGGCATTTGAAAGCATACACCGTGCCTTCTCAAGAATGGTTCTATTTAACAGTTCTACTACCCCATTTCCTTGAGGTGAATAAGGAACAACCTTAATTCATCTTATACCATGATCTGCACAAAAGTTATCAAACTCCAATGAATAGAATTCACCTCCATTATCCATTTTTAAATACTTAATTTTATGACCACTCTGATTTTCCACAAGAGCTTTAAAATTTTTAAATTTTGAGAATACTTCTAACTTTCTAGAAAGCATATAAACCCATACCTTTCGGGTGCTATCATCAAGAAAGGTGACAAAATAGCGTGCGCCTCCATAAGAGGTTACCTCTATAGGTCTGAAGACATCCGAATGCACTAACTCCAAAGGTGTAGTCCTCTTATCATGTCCATCTTTCAAAAAATTGACCCGCTTTTGTTTCCCATGAAGACAATGCTCACAAAATTCTAAATTTGTAGATTTGAGACCCGGTAATTGATCATGATTCAGCATTACCTCAAGGCCTTTCTTGCTCATATGGCCTAGCCTTTGATGCCAAAGCGCAACATCGCTGTCCACAAGTGTTAAAGCAGCTCCACCTTATCAATGGGTTTCAAAATATAGAGACTTCCAGTTTTGTCTCCTTTAGCAATAGCCAAAGAACCTTTGACTATTTTCCATGAATCCGTAAGTTCAGTTTTGAATCCTTGGGTGTACAATTGACTGACAGAAATCAGATTCCTCTTTAATTGAGGAGCATGTCTAACATCTTTAAGAAGTAATTTTGCTCCTCCTTCAAGATGCAAGACAACATCTCCTTTCGCAACAATTTTACAAGCTTTGTTATCACCCAAAAACACCTCTCTGAATTCACCATCTTGATAATTTGTAAATGCATCCATGAGATAGGAAGCATGAAAGGAAGCTCCTGAATCAATTACCCATGAATCAGATTTTGTATCACTTGTTGACAAAATTAGGATGCTTGGATCCCTTTCACAAACTGTGTTTGCTTGACTGTCCAATACTTGTTCTCGTGCCTTCTTATATTTTCTACAATCCTTTTTAACATGCCCAGCCTTCCCACAAAATCAACAACCGTTTTGTCTCCCTCTTGACTACGATCTTCTTGCAGATTGGGACCTTCGATTGTTGTTAAATCTGCCTTTATGTTGGCTTCTTCCTCTATTCTCGGTGCTCACCATTGTGAGAGCATTACCGGAAGAGGATTCATCATTCTTTCTCCTCAAATCTTCAGAGAGTTGGGTGGCTGAAACTTCATCAAAAACCAGCTTCTTGGTAGTTGATGCTGAAGTGCTTATGGCTATCACAAGTCCATCCCAGCTATTAGGAAGAGAACATAGCAATAGAATAGCCTTATTCTCATCATCTTGTGTCATGCCAACTGAATTCGCTTGGCTGATCAAGGTGTTAAATTCGTTGAGGTGATTTGTCATAGATTCACCTTCCCTCATCTTAAGTTTATACAACTTCTTCATGATGAAGACTTTGTTCACAGCGGATGTTTGTGCGTATGTTGAAGCCAATTTATCCCATACGTCTTTGGCTATAGTTTTGTCTGAAACATTATACAACACATTATCGCCTAATGCCAAAAATATTGTTGACATGGCTTTCTCATCAAGCTTTTCCAAATCTTCATCCAACATGGCTGTGGGTTTCTTCGCTTTTCCTTCAAGTGCAATCGAAAGCTCTTTATTGACTAACAATGCTTTCATTTGAATCTTCCAAATTCCATAGTTCTTCCCAGAAAATTTCTGAACTCTTACTTCTTCCATAATTCTGAAAATGAAATCTTCAACCAGCGATTAACCTCGCTCTGATACCAATTGTAGATTTAAAAAGTTCGAATTGAAACCAGAATTACAGAATTAAAACAGTAGAGTACATAAAACAAAGAACACACAAATTTATCGTGGTTCACCACAATAGTGGCTACATCCACACTGAGAGCAGAAGAATTCTATTAATCTCAAACTGAATGAATTACAATGAAGAGATGAGTCTTATTTATAAAGCTCAATCTGAGCAGCTGGAAAGACAAGGCACAAACAGACAAATGTCCATTGGCCTTCCAATTTCAACATTCAGAACTCAATTTTGATAACCCAAAGAAAACAAACAACTCGATCAGAAAAATAAAACAATTTTATTTGGAAAAATGCAACATTCGTACAAATGCACACAAAGTAACCACTGTTGACCTTAATTATAGACTTGCACAGGTGTGGTCACCAAGAATTTCAAACAATAATAAATTTCAATTACGTAGAGAGTTTGTAGGGCTTAGAAGCCCTACATCGGAAATACAAACTTGAAAGCTTAAAAGCCTTCATTGGAAGACAATAGAAAACATAATGACATAAAAATTTGGTATTGTTGTTCTAACAGAAATCATAGCAGAAACAATCCAATGACAGTGACGTCCATAACCTCCAATGGCACTCCCCATCATATGCACCTTCATGCGCTCGACAAGTAAACTGACAATCTTCACTAAATATGCATGCCTCGTCAAAAGAGCCGCTCAATCTTTTATTAGACTTGCTCGCATCGCCAATTTGTACTCCTTTACAGAAATACACTAATCAGTTGTGACTTCCTATGGTAAACATCTATATTTCTAACCTGTTCAGAAAGAAGAAAGAATAATTACCAGAAAGGAGGACAACTAAGAGCAGTAAAAGTAGCACATGCACGTTTAACGCCTTCCCCATACTCTCTGCAACTCGAAAACTCAAGATAAAATGTATTCAATTTCAAAGACATGTAACCCATGAGACTATTTATACAAGTGAGAGCTATGAAAATCTTCTCGTGGGTAACGCTTATTATTGTTATATAAATATTCATTGTTACTATCATGTGATGGATAAAGAGAAATATATGTTTGGATTGAGTAACTCGTGCTTTTAATATTCATTAGGCTCCAATATTCCAGGTTAGCAAGAACCAATCACTATAAATGGGGGAAACCTATTTAGAAGAGAAGAGAATATGGATATGAATAGATCTATTGTCCTATATAGAGACAGTTTTAGCGGTATAATATATTAATAGAGTATATACTTGAAAGTTCATGAAAAATACAACTTATTCTGTTTTGATTAGATTTGTTAAATTTGTTTTGGTTACGTTAGTACGGGAAAGGGTCTAACCTATTACATAATTGAGGAAAATGAAACTGATTTTATATAAAAAATTATTAAATTTTCTATAAAGTGTTTGCATCAATCTATTTAATGGAATTCGATTTGAAATTATAAAAATGAAATTATTTGAAACAAAATAAAATTATTGTTGATTTAATTTTTTTGGGTGATTAAATTTTTATATTATTATTAAATATTCTATCATGACAAAAATTCTATCACAATCAAAAACTAAAATCATGTAAAGGTAATGATGTTTTATTTAGATAAAAGAAAATAGTATCCAAAAGTTATTGATATGTTCTCTAATACAACAAATTCAATCGTCATCCTATAGAATTTTTCCATAAGTTTCTTCACAAACACATTTTAACTTGGCTAGACTCCCATGTTCAAAGTTAGGACCTTGAAAATTCCTATGTCATGCGGTTTTCTATGTTGTGCAAGGCCCAACCTATAGATGTTCTATTAACTTCATATTCTAAAACTACTTTTTATTGACCCTAGGTTTTGATTAATATTGTAAATACTATGAAATGAGCAATTCAGTTTTGTTTATGTTACAATACTATGTTATACTAATGATTGTGTTTGACTGTGCTATTAGCTTGAAATTGAGGGAAAATGTAATGAATAATTAATAAGACCTACATGAGAAGTTAATTTCAAATACAAACAATATAAATAACATCAGCTTAGGAGGATTTTTGTTGGCGGTTTTTCTAGTTTCAAGATTTTTGGCTTTTTTTGCTGGCTTTGGTTCTAGTGGACTGGTTCCCAGTCATGCTTCTTTTTAGTATGCTTAATGATGTAATCTTTTGATCTCAACTTGTATGGGGTTTCGGGTCCCCTTTAAAACCTATTTTTTCCTACAATAAAAAACATCACCTTAGGAGGTATACAATGTGGAAAACTATAGTTAACATTAATAGTGTTCACGTGAAACAAAGAAAAATCCTAAGGATGGGACAATAGTTATGTGGATGAGATTGTGTATGAAATAATTATAAATGTTTATGCAACATTGTATACAATAATGAAGTGTGACAAAGTTGTATCATGGCATATATATGAAGGTGCATGTATGAAAGGATAAATATACATGAATGTATATGTAAGCCATAAACAATGAAAATGTAAGATTACAAACATTAGAAAAAAATAGGCATGGCCGGGAACATGAAGAAACTGAGAAGTGGGCAACTATAAAGATTACTAGGCATATATTTGAATAAATATAGGGCTCGGAAATATGAATAAATTTATAAGAAAATGTATGCATGCATATATTAGAGAGTAGTAAATATTATAAATAGAATAAATTTGAGAATATAGAATTATGTGAAATATATACAAAAGTATCTATGTAAATCCAAAACTTAAGAAGTATGTAATTTAAACACTAAAAGAAAGAGAATGAAATAGTATACAAAAGGCTATGAAAAATGATGTACATATGAATAAATGCTACTACACTAGTATCCATGTTCATATAGATGTACACATATATTTATGAATGTTTATGCACATGATTATATTAAAAAATAGTATGACAATAGACTCATAGTCCACTAAATGAATATACATATCTATAAGTAATAGACGAATAGTTGGATATTCGTATAAAATGAAAATATATGAATATGAATGTCTATGAAGGAGGAAGGGAGATCATCAGGTGAAAAAGAATAATCAATTGTATATTTTTGAGATGCCTTCACTAGAAATGGTTCCCACATGAGGTGTTTCATATTATCTTAAAATATATTGTTTTGGATGATATTAAACTACAGATAACATAATTCATAACTAAATTGGTGTGAAATCCATCTCCAAGGTTTTATTTCTTTCTTTCACACTAAAATACTTTCATGTAATGATGTTTAGTTATTAGATAATGAAATGTCTTATCCTAGATGGTTAGCATGGCTTTAGTTTTTCTTCATCTTCAATTTGGTGGAACAAATTCATTACATATCATAATTAGCCACTTGATGTTAATTTCCAAAACATGCATTTTATTTATATAGTGTTGACCCTTTTTATTCCCTTCCCCTTTGTAAAATTTTAATTTCATTTCAATCGAAAACATAGTCCTTTAGCAATATCCTTTTCTATTTATCAGAACCTAAGAAGAGTTCCCCAAACACCCATCGGTGTCCAACATAGTAGCGGGAACCTTGTTCTTTTTCTCTTTGTATCTCTGTATTTTATTTGTGTAAGCATCAATGAAGTCTGTTAAAATGTTATTGGTTTAGATTTTTCTCCTTTTTTCAAGTTAATAAGTAGAGCTCACGATCAATTTAAAAAGTCTTGTTGGAATATAATGAGGAAACTAGAACTAGAAAACATTGTAAGAAAAGATCCTTGCTTTCATATTCGAAGGTTTTGATATTTCCAAAAGGAACAAGGTATCGATAAAGTTGGGTTCTTGATTTATTGTCAAAACCTAATGAGAAGAATAGAACTACTGAATAGTGAAGGAAGAGATATGTATTCAACACTTTGGAGACTAAGAGACTCTCATAATGAAGAAGATTGAGATAAAGTCCATTTTTAGAAATCTCATCAAAACCTACCAGTTGAGATAGAACCTTATGAAAATCAAAGTATAGGTCATAAACTAGAGTTGTATACAATCACTGAAATGTTTTGATTCCAATGTTAAGGCCCGAAGACACAAATAAGGTCACTTATTTCAAATATGAAGTTGATGTGTCCTCAATGGGGGCAACAAAAGTTGAACATTCAATTCATGAGGTGACTCACATTCAATGCTTGAATAAATGACATTAAGGGGATGATAATCAATGATTTGAAAGGGAAAAATTGGTCATTTCTCTTAGAGATCAAATTAGTATGAAGAGAATAATTTAGGGCATCAAAAAACTTCATCTATAGCTAATTAAGGCACATACTAAAGATTCCAAATTCTTCTACCATTATCTTAAAACAAAATTAAGTTTGAGGTGGTAAAGCCATTAGTTTGGTTAAATTAAATCATTAGGTTTAAACATCTAGGATATGATCATTTGAATAGACTCAAATGCTCTTTAGCTAAAATTGAGGATACTAAAGTAGGATATGTCAATGGCCCAACAAAATTAAATGGCCCGACATAAATCCTATTACCTAGAAATTGGTTGAAAATGGGTTATTAGATGTTGTGACATTTTTTTATTATTGTTCAATGTGTAAACTTGATAATGGAGTGTATGAATACTTTAAAGAAGAGTGTTAAAATAAATGAAATCACAAGACATTGATTTTCCCCACCAAGAAAAGGGCAACCTAAATTACCCAAGAAAATCCTTCATACATTTATGAAAGATGAGAGAGAAGATATTATATTACTGTGTTGACTTCGGTGATAAAGATACCATCTACCTAGATGAATAGATGTTTTATTTATACAGATGTTTTATATTGGGTTGGAATACCTTGATTAGGCAAAGTTAATTAGTGATCAAATACATCACTTGTTTATGGTATTCCTATTAAACTAATTTTTATATATGTCTTCATACTAGCTATTAGCAATAATATCATTCTTTAGAAAAGCTTTGCAACTGGGTCTTCCTGAGAGAGCCTCCATCTTTCTCTATTGGGTATTGTGTTTGTACTTGCAAGGCCATGTGCCTTTGGTTTTGATGTTTTTTTTGCGGCTTTCATTCTCTTTGTTCCTTTGATTTATTTATTTCTTCCTTGTTGTCTTGTGTGTGCATTCACTACAAACCCTCATCCTCTCCTTTCCACAGTTATGTGCGAGCGTATGTTGTGTCGAATCCATCCTTGGGGCCACTTAGTTCCTTGATCTTTTGTACTTCTTTAGATTATCTTATTTATTGCAAGTCTTAGATGGCGGAGATAATTAAGGATACAGGCCAAAAGGTGATGAATGTTGGTGTTGAAGTGAATGTTACCTAGAAATTTTTTGAAAGTGGGTTATTAGATGTTGTGAGGTTTTCAAGTGTTGTTCAGTGTGTAAACATGATAATTGAGTGTATAAATCATTATAACCCAGGTACTAGAGAAATTAAAAAATAAGAGGAAATGGTTTTGGTTACTCTAAATAGAGAAATGGTATAGAATTTATTTTGATTACCAATAAGACAAGTATATAAGGTAGGTTGGATTTCTTCTTGTCCTAGAGTGAATTCATTTTAAAGAAGAGTGTGAAAAGAAATAAAATCACAAGACACTAGTTTTCCCCACTAAGAAAAGGACAACATAAATTACCCAAGAAAATCCTTCATACATTTATGAAAGATGAAAGAGAAGATATTATATTACTTCATCGACTTAGGTGACAAAGATACCATCAGCCTAGATGAATAGATGTTTTATTTTATACAGATGATTTATGTTGGGTTGGGATACCTTGATTAGGTGGAGTTAATCAATGATCGAATACATCACATGTTTATGGTATTCCTATTGAACTAATTTTTATATATGTCTTCATACCGGCTATTAGCAATAATATGATTCTTTAGAAAAGCTTTGCAAATGGGTCTTCCTGACAGAGCCTAAATCTCACTCTATTCGATATTGTGTTTACACTTACAAGTCCATGTGCCTTTGGTTTTGATGTTTATTTGTGTCTTTCATTCTCTTTGAACTCCTTTAATTGATTTATTTCTTTTGTGTTGTCTTCTGTGTGCATTCACTACAAACCCTCATCCTCTCCTTTCCTCAGTTATGTGTGAGTGTGTGTGGTGTCCAGTCCATCCTTGGTGCCACTTAGCTCCTTGATGTTTTGTACTTTAGTTAGATTATCTTATTTATTGCAGGTCTTAGATGGTGGAGATAATTAAGGATACAGGCCAAAAGGTGATGAATGGTGGTGTTGAAGTGAATGTTATAAAAAAACCTTCGTATAAATCTGTAAAGAAAGAAAATTCATTTACAAAGTGCCCATCAACCGCTTGCTTCTATGGTGAATTCAGAGGAAGATAGAACTTGGGATCAAGTAGAGATGTGGAACCCAGAGCCAATGGATGTAGAATGGGAAACAACTGCAACGTCAAACCCACATGTGCTAGAGTCAGATATAAGGGTAGGACTCCTTCTGCTACTTTGAAAAAGACTCTTTCCCTTTCCCCTAATGATGATATGGTGAAAGCTATCAAGAACGAGCAATCTCAGTTGAAAAATATTGCAATTTTCTTTGTTTGTATGGATAACAAGTTTCTTCCAGCTAGAATGTTTTTCGATGATTGGATAAACAATGTTTGGGGAAAGAAACATGAAATTGTTATTAATTTTTGTAGAATGGTGCAAAGAGGATTATTTTTTGTTTTTCTGAAGAATCATAATATGCAAGATAGATTTTTGGAAAAGGGTTTTTGGAATATTGGTCAAGCCCCTTTTCATGCCTTTCCTTGGTTTTTGAATGGAAATGTGGAAAAGCTAATGGCCCCTTCTTCTCGCAATTGGGTGGAAATTCATAATGTTCAGCCTAAATTTTGGCCTTTCATCCCGCATATGCTGAAACCCCTTGGTTGTGTTCTTCAAGTTGAAGAGTCAAGAGATACTCTACCTCATATGAATGTTTGTGTTGTGATTGCTTTAGATCTTGATATTTATTTTTTTGAATTCAAGTTTCTCTTGACGTTGATGGAAATAGTTATGCATGGGATTTTACTCTATCAAGAAATTAGGGTGCTTCTTTCAATTATAAAATCAATTTTCATACTCATAAAGATTTCCACACATTGAAAAATGTTCAAATGTCTTTTAATGTTAATACTAATGAATGTCTCCTGCAACCTCCAAAGGGTTAGATGAATAATGGTATTAATATGGCCTTGTCCCCCTGTCCCTTCTCGGTCCAATGATGTTAATAGTCCTAATGTTCCATCGGGTTCAAATTTAGGAGGCAGTGGTTTTGTCACTATGGCTAACCCTCTTTTTGATGTTGAATTTGATGTTTTTCCCTCTAATGTTTTAATGCTTGTCAATCAGGTGTGAATACAGGAGGTAATGAAAATTATGATAAGAAGAATGAACATTAGTATGCTTTGGAATTCATTAAGAAGAAGGTAGAGGAAGTGATGAAAAGTTGTCTTATCAATGTTAATGATAATACCCCTTACCTAATGTTTGCAATCCCCAAAGTGAGGCAGAGACAGGTATTAAGTTCTCTGATATTAATTCTTTTGAGATAGAAATGGATGTGACTCGTGATGGTTTCAGTGAGGTTTGTAACAAGAACTATGAGAAAAAAAGGAAAATGGTTGAAGAATGCTCTAAATTGATTAAGTTAGATATCCTGAAGTGTTTTGATAGATTGTAAAAGAATCAAAATTATACCTAATCTATGTTTATGATGATTAATATCCATAGCTAGAATGTTAGAGGGCTAGAAATGCTTGATAGAAAACATAAGGTCAAAAAATGGTGCAAAAATTTGATTGGAAAAGATATTTTCTTTCTTCGGGTGATTAAATTCATGGGCTACCATGCATTCAATACACTGAAATTCTTTTGGGACAAATCCCATTGTTTATATATTGATCATGTAAGGGGTAAAGGTGGAGTTTCTATCGTTGTTGGACTTTAATGGGAATATTCTATTGTTAATGATGGTGTATCCCCTTACTAGAGGTCTCACTAGATTATCCTTAAAAATGAAGATAAGATCATAAGAATCTGTAACATATATTTCATCTAACGATTTTAGAGAAAGGTCAACATTTTGGGATTAGCTATATAATTACCTCCCAAATGCTCACTAGATCTTTATTGGTGACTTCAATATGATCGAGTGAAAAAATGATAAATCTGGTGGCATGCCTCATGGATGGAATGGAAATGAGTTTTTTTTTGGGTAGAAACTTAAAATGAAATTCAATCTTACAGATCCCATGGCTAACTCCAAAGGTAATAGTATTTGGTATACTCGATGCAAAAATCAGAGAGGTCATAACATACTGTATTGTAGATTAGATAGAATGTATTTTGATCAGTCCTTCTTTGGGTGTGGTAATATTGTTGAGCATCTAACTATTAAAGTTTCCCCTTTCAATTTTTCTGATCAGCCCCCTATTCATGGAAAAATACCATGGGGTGAATCCAATTTGAACTCTCGTAGAGGAGTGAACTCCTTCAAACTTAATGTCTTCTTTCTTAAAGATGTTGACACCTTGGAATCCATCAAGAATGCTCCTTTATTTTCTAAGTTTTGTAATTGAGATAAGAAACATGTATCCCAATGGAGTGACCTCACTATTGTGTGGAAAAATATTTTTCAAATGGTGGGGAAAAAGATTTCTATAGATAGAAGAACAAGGGAGGCTGGTCTACAAAGAAAATTAAATGATATTGAACTATAAATTCATACTTAGGGAGTTAGTCAAAATTTGGAGTTGGAGCTTATTAAAACAAATAATGATCTCAGAAAGATTCAAAATTATCATATCTGGGGTCATAAAATCATTACTGAGATGAATTGGATCCATGAGGGTGACATAGGATCTAAATATTTATTTAATATTTTAGGAGTAAGAAGAAAAATGAGGTGATTGAAGAGATTCAGATACATGGTAATTTGTCTAAAGATGTCATAGAAATTAAAGATTCATTATATTCTTTATATAAAGACATTTCTATCTCTAAACACAAGCAAGATAATCAAGAAAATTTGGATAAGTTTCTCCTCCTTATCCCTCAGAAAATGTCTAGAGAAGATGCCAAATCTCTTGATCAGGTTATTACCCTTAGTGCAGTGGAAGGAGCTATTACATCCACGAGCAATAATAAGTCTCCCAAGATAGATGGGTTACCTATTGAGTTCTAAAAAACAAATAATGATTGGATCTCCATTGAGATGTTGAATTTTTATGAGGGTGATTTTTATAAGGGCTTTGGGCAAAGAGATTAACAAAGGAGTCATCAAACTTATCACTAAGAGTGGTGACAAGACACTGGTGAAAAATTTGAGGCCTATTACCCCCTTGAATATTTCTTATAAAATTATAGCCAAACTTCTTGCGAGAAAACTCTCAAGGGTCCTGTAAAGAATCATCTCATGTATATGATATTTGGAGCCATTTTCCAAACCAAAAACACGAGGAGAAATGAGGAAAATGGCTCACGGATTTTGAGTTATGACATAGGTTTCAGGTACCTAATTTTTTCAGTCAGGTACGTGATAAGGCTTGTGATTTGGTGTTAGGTTTTCCAAAGTGTACTGACACCCAAGCCTACTAAAAATTCAACATACATTTTCATGCACTTTTGGATGACTTAAAAGTGGAATTTTTTACATCGCCACTTTTTGGCCCCTCATGATCTTGCACATACCCATATATACAAATTTATTATTAGTGCCCGCTCTATTTAGCTACATGTTGAGTAAAAAAATGTCATAGTTACCAATTCCAATTGAAATGCCAAACTAAACAATTCCAATGGCTATTAGTCTTCTTTATGTAGACATATTTACAATATAGATGGATTACACATACTTGAAGAAGTAAATAAATTGATATAGTTACACTCTTACAAAGACAAAAATAGAGTTGAACTAAGTGCACTCAAGTAATGGTTCCTTCCATAGCTAGAGGTAACTATCGAATAGCATGATAGGGCTTTGGACTTACGTTGATTTGTAGTATGCTATGAAATTTGCATTTGAAATATCTTCTACCAAATGAAAAAAAATTCCTTTTGTGTGGCTCTGTGCTATATACCACATATGCATGTATTGATTTGTCCCTCCAATTTTTGATGTTTGGTACAAATAAATTTGAGCCATTGATCTGATTTTATTTCTCAACCATTAATTCTTAAACAATTTTTGTAATTATTGGAGTAAGTTTCCAATAAATGGCGCAACACAATAAATCCACAAAAAACTTTTACCTTTTTTAGTAGTTAGTTCCTATACTTTAATATTGGATTGAAATCTTGATTCAATTTCTTTGAGAAGTTCCCCATCTACTTGCTTGTGCATGGATGAAATTGATACCACTCCCCGAGGCATGACATTGTAAAAAATGATTTCCCAAAGTTTTTTGTAGCAATTATATGGACTGATGAAACAACGTCAAACAATTTTGAAAAGTATTTCTGAAGCCATTGTCATTGTCTTTCTTCACTAGTTCTACCATAAGTATTGGCACATTATTGTGTTCACATATTTAATGATGTACAACTGGTTCTATAAATGTATTCAACTTGATAGGTATGTGAGGTCTATATTATGTTGTCATTGTCTCAATCTTTATCATATCCATCTTAATGTTATTAATTGCAATTATGTATGGAAGGAATGTCATATTTTCAAATAAAATATGATTATCTTTCATCCTCCCTTGATGCATACATGCCTATCAAAAAATTTCCAGTAGTTTTCTATAGTGAGTTAATATTGCCCAGAGATATTTTGTGAAGAATTTGGGATCTCTATCTCCAACAGGCTCTTCATGTGCAATACTATAGTCAATCACATTTATTTCAATAGGTGATTGAAATATGATTTCATTTGGATAGAAAATGATGAAAAGGAGAATGTTTTAATTCTTCAATAAATTTGGATGAGACTTAAGAGGAAGAGATAGTGATAAATCTACATTAATAAATATTAGAGAAGATATTTTAGTATGAGAAAGTGGCCATGAGGGAGAAAGAATATCTCAGAATATCTCTAGAGGAGTAAGGAAGAATAGAAACTCAAACAACAATAGTACTTAGTGCTATTATTGCAATAAATTTGGGCATGATACAAGTGAATGCTGGAAAAAGTTGAATGATTAGCCAAAGAAAAGTATAAATGTGGATGATGTGAATGTGGGTGAATGAAATAATCCTACAAAATTCATCATGTACAACATTGGTGAAGAAGGAAACTTTGAGGTCTCGTATTTGGGCAATTGTTGTAACAACCACATGAGTGGTAATGAAATTTAATTTTCTTTCATTGTTATAAAAGTAAAGTTAGAGATTATGATGGAGAATGATGGAATGGTTCCAACTACGGGAAAATGATCTATTGTATTTTGCACCAAGAAAGGTAAGAAGGATATTTAGAATATCTATTTTTCTCATATTATGAAGCACAATCTGATGAGTGTTGGACAACTCATGCATAATGGATACAAAGTATTGATGGAGAATGACGAATGTGTCATTTATGAGAAAGAGGAGAGTAAGAAAGTCATTATAGTAGTCCAAATGATAACTAATCAAATGTTGATGTTGAAGATAGACACAAATTTCTCTTCTCAGTCTGGATCTGCACCTCCCAAGAGAATGTACAGTAGTACAATATAAATTAACCCTAAAGAGTATGATTGAAGACCCCTCCAAGCTATGCCATTTAAGGTATGGACATCTTCGGTATATTTTTTTATGTTTATTATCCAAGAAATGAATGGTAGATGGCTTTCCATGTATTGTAGACTCTAGTACCAAGTCTAAGGCTTACAGTATTTTGGATAAGCAACATAGGATACCCTTTAAATCAAGTAACTCTAGAAGGGAAAGAGCACCATTAGAGATGGTGCACACTAATTTAGTTGGCCCTATGAAAATCACTTCCATTGGGTAGAGTACTTATTTTATGACCTTCATAGATGGTTTCATTCATGGGACATGGGTGTATCTTTTGAAACAAAAATATAAATAATTTGATAAGTTCTTAGAGTTCAAATTCCAGGATGATAAAAAAAGTGGACATTATGTTAAATTCTTATGGTTAGATAGAGTGGGGTAGTATACCTCTAATGTTTTTGTAAATTTTTTTAGGAAAAATTATATAAAGAAGGACCTTACATCTAGTTTTACTCCATAGAAAAATAGAGTTCTTGAAAGGAAGAATGGGACCATAATTGAAATGGAAAGGAGCGTGATGAAAGAAATAGGACACCCAACTAAATTTTGGAGAGAGACTGTAGGAACACTTTTTTATTTAATAAATAAAACTCCTAAAAAGGTAGTCTATGATAATACTCCTCTTTAGGTATGAGTGAAACATGGATGGATGGTTGAAAAATTAAGAGTATTTAGGTTTTTACCATATGCACACATACCAAAGGAGAAAAGGAAAAAGTTATATGACAAGGGTGTGAAGTGTGTCTTCATTGGTTATAGCCTAGAATCAATGGAATATAGATTATATAACTTGGTCACCAAGAAAATCATCACTTCATGGGACATGGAGTTCATTGAGAATGATTTATGGAAGTCTTGGTTGACACATCATCAAGAACTTCAAATAAAGTGTTTATATTACTAATTAAGATGATGAGTTTGATGATCAATAAGATAATGTAATGGGAGATACATAGAACTCTTGATAGCTCCTAACAAATCCTAACATCTCCTAACAACTCAAGAGAATTGGCTCCTAACGGCTCTCAAAAGCTTTGCATAGGTACACAAAGAGATATAGATGGCTCCATATATCTCTTAATGAATCTTGCGCAACATAATAGTAGAAATAGTGAGAGTTTTGACCCCACTCTCACCTCCCTAATGCCAAGAAAGACCAAGATTCTAAGGGATATCTACCAAGATGAAAGGTGTGAAGAATATTTTAATGTGAATATAAATTTTGCATTATTTTCTCATAGAGATCCAATTTATTTTGAGGATGTTGTGAAAGTCAAGAAATGGTGTGAGGCCATGGATGAGGAAATAGATGTAATAGAAAGAAATAAAACTTGGGAGCTCATTGATTTTTGTGGTAACAAGAAATTTATTGGGGTTAAATGTGTCTACAAGACCAAGAGCAATGATGATGAAGAAATAATTAGGCACAAGCCTTGATTAGTGGTCAAGGGGTACAAACAACAGTTTGGTAGAGACTATGATGAGATGTATGCCCCTTTTATAAGAATGGAAACCATGCATATTTTCATAGCAATTGCAGCCCAACAAAAATTGAAGATATTTTAAATGGATGTGAAATCTTTCTTCCTTAATGGATTGTTGAAAGAAGAGGTTTATGTGGAGAAACCACTGGGTTATGAAGTTCCATATGAATAAAAAAAAAGTATATAGGCTTAAGAGAGCTCTTTACGGGATGAAGAAAGCTCCACAATGATGGTACAATATTATTGAAGTTCATATTTGATGAGAAATAGATTTTGCAAAAGTGATGGCAAGCCCACTCTTTACATCAAAGAAAAAAATGGTAAACTTTTAATTATTGTGTTATATGTTTATGATTTACTTTTTACTAGGGATGAGGATTTCCTCTTTTTATTTCAAAGATGCAATGAAAATTAATTTTGAAATGTCAATCTTAGGTCTCTTGAGGTATTTTATAATAATATGAGTAAAAGAAATGTGTGATGAGATATTTAACTTTCAAGAAATAAATGCAAATCAGATCTTGGAGAGGTTTATAATACAGAACAAAAAGAATTCCACAACACCAATAACCATAGGTCTAAATTTGAGCAAGAAATATGAATCTGATGTTATGTAAAGGTTTCATTGGATGTTTGATGTATTAGATACAAAATATGCCTCATATAGTGCATGTAGTAACTCTGATTTCATGATTTATTGAAGCTCCAAATGACTCACATTTGCAAGCAGGTAAGAGAATCCTAAGGAATGTGATTAGTACCAAGAATGTGGTATTTTATAGGTATTTAATTAATTCTGATAAATTGAATAACCGTATATTTTAAAATTTTAATATTTTATAGGATATAAGTAATCAATTTCATTATTAACTTTGATTAAATCCTTTATCGATTTTAGCAAAAAATAACATCAAACCTATAGGCATGCCAACCTAAAGAAACTGACTACATTAAAAATACTCAATCAAACACAAAAGAAGGGTTTATGAATTCACGTGATCTTAAATAATTTGGAGGGTAATAAATAAGATATTTGTCCACTATTTTAGCATAATAAATAGTTTAGGTTAGAATTTGGACCTCTCTATTATCTCCCCTCTCTTTCCATTGAGATATTGCGATAGGGAATGCTCATCTTGGTAATTTGGGGAAGATGATGCTCGGTATCAAAAACTGTTCATAAAAGATGAGCATGTACATACATGTATAAATATACAAGAGATAATTATGGGGATCATATGATTGTGTGGATCTCACAAGAAAGTAATTATACCTCCATCCATCAACCATATGAGGCATGTAAAATAGAAAAGTGAATCATACATGCTAACCATACACATGCAAGTATGGGTGCAGTAAAACCATGAATATAAATAACATCATCATATGTGGATAATCAACATGAAGAGTGCAATAAAAGAGTTTTCCCTTATAAAATAAAAAGAAAACTATTGGGGGGGGGGGTATTACACTAAGCATAGAGGTGAGACTAATTACATGTTGTGAAGGCATAAATAATATTGGGAAAAGAGATGATAACATTTCCTAAAACTAACAAAATTTTAAGTAATGTGAAGATAAAGAACGTAAACTAGAGATTCAAATTTGGTAGATGAATGAGGACATGGAATCTAAATAAAAAAATTATGATTAGAATTCCTAATTACTATTACCTTCTTCAAGAAGATTCTACTAATGTCGACCCACTTGAAGAGGTCAGTATACTTTATGAACCAAATATTAAAATTATTCACATGGTACCATGAATCTATTAAGCCCTATAGAGAGAGTGTGAGATTATACATGATCAATGAAATTATAGAGCTTCTAGAAAGTATTGTCATATTTATCACAAATCACACCTACTCTTATAACAAAAATGAGTGGAGTATAGTAAGTATTAGTAATAAAATATATGGTTCAGTATAAGAATTAGTAATAAAGAGAAGATGAACATAAAATATATGGTTGAGTATAAGAATTAGTGATTTCCAATGTTAGTGTACGTGCCTATATTTACCTAGTTGTCTACATAGGCTTTTAAGCCTAGCTAGGTGAATTAATACCTACCCTCATGATTTTTTTAGGTTTGTGAGTGGTGTCAAATTATATTTGACACATAACCCTATTTCCTTGGGTCATTTTATCCACCACTCTTATTTGAGGATTATATCCCTCATTTTATGGAGGCACTCACACCTATCTTTAGCTCTCTTATATGCATAATTATATAATATTTTTACATTACTCTTCGTGCTTTCACTTTGACTCGATTGATCTTAGCTAATTTTACATGGTATTAGAGTGGTATGTTTTTTTTATAAGTCACCATTTTTTATTAGTCCTTGGTTGAGTAGGTACAAGATGTCAAGGATCATGCATAGGTCTGATGTGCCTATAGGCACCTTCGACCTTTTTCACCCTACAAAAGATTTGGTTGGCTCAATTCAATGGATGTGATAGGGTTCTATCAAGTTTCTTGATATCAATAGCTTGGCCTGAGAAAATGTAGGGGTCTTTGGTCTATCTAACATGGTCGTCTTCCACTAGGTATCACACCTTATGCTTATTTATGCATATCTTATTTATAATAATTTATTTAATACTTATAAAATTATTATTTAATTATATAATAATTGGGACTATTAAAAATGTGTGACTAATGTTTCCACTCTTACTCCTATATTGAAGAAGGATCTCTTTGAATTAGGAGTGTGTGAATCTAGAGCTTTATAATGAGCTATATCAATATGCATAGATGGCATTGTTTTTTATTAAGTAAAATAGGTTTTACAAGGCTCCTGAAATCCACAACAAAATAAAATTCTTGAGAAAGTAAAAAAGACCAACAAAAGTATATCAACCAAAATGAGCAAGGACAGGCCACCACAGGGCCGAACAAGAAAAAATAGAGAAAACATTTATGCCAAGCTCCCAAGCATAACCATCACGTTGTTTTCAAGGGCTTCCATTAGTTGAACTGTATCTTTAACATTCGGCACTTGGGAGCCTTAGGGATCAGTTTTCTCCCTATTCTTCCTGGTTCTTACCCTGGTTCTCTTCCTTGGAACTTCTGTCTACTCCTTGTCTTCCTTATTACTCCTCAAATCTATCTTGGGATCCATATTTTCTTCCATCTTTTTGATCAATAGTTTCAAATTTTTGTTGGATGTGTTAAGGATATTAAAAATTTTGTTTGCCACTCCCTTAAGGGTCTTTTATAGACTAATCATTTTGGAATCCATGTTCTTGACCCTGGTATCCAGGCTTGGAGGGTACTCTCTTATCTTTTCCGTATTGCCCAGACCATGAATTTTTTCCTTGATGTCCTCGATCTCATGGTAGAGCCACTTAAAAGACTAAAACTAGTCTAGCATACTATTTTTGGTGTTGTTGAGAAAATCCATGTCCATCTCCCTGGCTTTGTCAGTAAGAACAACCAAAGAAGGGTCAATCAATTCTTCCTTATGGAATTTTCCATCTTTGTCCTCCTGAATCTGTGGATAGATGGCTTCCATTGTTGGTTGCTTTTCCTTACAGGACCAAACTTGAATCAAAAGGTGGGCTTGATCCTCAAATTAGGCACTTAAGTTTGACAAGAAAATAGAACCAATTGATGAGGAAAGAAAACATCCTCCTTCTTCTTTGAGCTCCACATCACTCAGGTGGGTATTGCCTTATCTGCACACTCAGGACAACTCATGATAAACAATAGGCTCGCAGATAGATTATTGTGGAATAGTCTTCAAACCCCTTTAGGTATCCTGTACCCCAATGAAAGCAATCCTTAATGCAATAGACCTACCTACATAGAATGAGTCTGAAGACTAGAGACCTATACTAACAACATGAAGGGGAAATAGTGGAACTGAAAGTAAATGATTTAAAGATGGGTTGAAGGACCCTTGAGATGTCCTAAGTCCTTGATAGAGCAGTGCCTTGTCCAATGGGCCACAAAGTCAAATACCCTATTGTAATAAACAACTATGAAACAAGAAGACAATGTACTCAATGTGTTGATGCCTAACATCAATCACACACCATAACCAAACCTCACTTTAACAACCCACTTGTGTATCCAAGTATGTTATTACCCATTCAAAGGATTTTAACCCTCCCCTTAGAAGAGACCTATAAGCAGATAATACATTAACCAACATCCACTGGAAGACAAGCATGACATATCTTTGATACCTCAGCTCATACATACATGAAAAATAATCCTAAACCAGTTATCTCTGCGAAGACAACTCCACTTGCAAACACATAGGCAATGCAAATAGAAAAATCAAACACCCTTGATGTATGATTAATGAATTTAGAATTCAAATGGAGATACCTTAGTAACAGTAAGAATATACTGAATCCTCATACATAAGTCAAATCAATTACATCATGTATTATATTCCCTAAACCAACAAAGGAAGGAAGAACACCCTTTATGCAGAGAAGTAGAGAAAATCTACAGGAAAAGGACCCTTCATGGAACTAGTTCTCCACAAAATTTGCAGAAGAATAAAACATTTCACCATTTATACCACTAGCTACCTTGGAATCCCAAAGATGGGATGCAACAAGCTTCAGACAGCTAGGGTTAGGGTTTCAAGAACTACACCAACCCTAATTACAACAAAAAATCAAAATTCTTTGAGGGAAACCTGAGTACAGGTCTATCAAATCCAAGGATGATCTTCATGAATGAGAAAAATATTTGAGAAGTACAAGAAAATAATAAATTTGCCATATAAACCAATCTGATCAGACCTGCAAAGCACCTTGAGCCACCAAGAATATCCATCCCCACATGGTACAAACCCCCCTACAATCAATCAAGGTAGCCTAGACCACACTGCAACCACTAGCTCCACCAAACAAATCAAATCCAGCCTTTAAAACAATTAAAACCAATCCTTTCTGTCGCTGGAAATGTCTCAAGAAATTCAAATTTGAATTTCAACGGTCACTTCATGGCACCAATGGCAAATCAACGGTCAAAAATTGAACACAGATCAACTTTATATCGCCACCATCAGATCCTGTTATTTCACGGGCCTTATGTCTTAATTCATCGGATAGCCCAAGGTTAACTCAAGCGAACATGTGACAAGGCAAATTACTAACCTCAGTCCTTTATTTAGTGAACTGGCGACTGAAGGAATTCACTAGTTCACAAAACACTTTATGTCTCCGCTAAATAATTTAGCGATTACGTGACCTTCCTTCACTGAATCACCAATTATTTTGGAACACCACCATTTCTTCTCATGAATGAGAAAATCCTTTGAACCTTGTCAGCACCGCTAAACCTTTTGACCCCACCTGGGCCCTCTTTATGCCACTTGTCATCATGTCACTCATTGCAATCACTCTGTCACCCCAAACATAGGACCCACTGACACATCCAAGTAAGATGCGAGATCAACGGATGACGCATGATCTCAAAGGGTAGGAATATTCCTTAAGATCATGTGTCGACTGTTGATTGAAAAAACTTCTCTGCAGGCCCCACTAACAAGATCCTCTCAACAACACACTGACCAATGAGAGAACACCAATAGTGCCAACATGGTAGTGGACCTGCATCACTTTATCACTTCTGAGGAAATTAAGATCAATAGCCAGCATAATATCTCAAGCCTTTGACAAAGCCCATGAGAACTTATGCCCATCGTTGATCTTCTGTAGATGTCAGGACCCTCTGACGCATCTAACAACCAGGTCCCACTGACAACCTGATGTTAGATCCCAAATCGACGGCTATCGCATGATCGCGAAGGGTAAGAATATTCCTTGCGATCATGCGACAACCACTGGATCATCAAGCGACTAACAACATGACCCCACCCTACCGCATAGGCCATTTCAATTAATCAAGAGCTGCCACGTTGCAAAAATTGGCAGGTGGATGTTCAACTTTTCTTTTATTCTGACACAACCCTGCCACTTTATTACTCCTTTTGGCCAATGAGGAACCACCATTTGTGCATATGTGTCAATGGACCCACCGACAACATTATACCGCTAGGAAAATCAGATGGCTGGCACAAGATCTGAAAGGCTCAAGAGATTCTATGCGCTTACATGCCAACCATCGATCAAGAATCATTTGATTGAGATACCGGGCCTGCCGTGCTTCATAGGATATTTCGACGAATGATAGACCGCCACGTGAGCCTACCTAGCAATGGACCCACCTGCATTGAAAGGGTTATGTCATGGAAATGAATCAATGGTCATCTTAAGTTCGCAAGCCTCTGACACATCTAATGAGAAGATATGCCCATTGTCGGATGGAGATGGTGTTAGAGAGCCGAGCCCAGGAAAATACAAAGCCGAAACATTAGGAAGTATTAAAATAGTCATACTTAGGAAAAATTAAAATACACTGGGCATTGGGGACCTAGGAAAGATAAAGCGTAGGGACATAGGAAAAATTAAAGGGAACCCCATCGACACATGAAAAACCTAACCGCGAACATGGTAAAGTGGTCTCTAATAAGCACATGCAGATTTGGAACTTTAGTGGCTGGTAAAGGTAACTTAAAATTAGAATAGGGCCAAGGTAGACAAAGGGAATTTCAAGGCCAGAGACAAAAATAACTGCAGAGACCAGGAGAAAATTTCTAGAGCCATGAAATTTTTTGTAGGGTACTAATAGTGGCTCTAGTTGGGGATGCATGCCTCCTACAGGCATGGCAAGAAACTAAATCTCTGGAAAAAGCAGACCATCAACTGGAAAAGGGGCACAAAGATCTCAAAAAACACAGGGAACAAACTGGGGAAAATAGGAAGGGAAACTATATACAAAGTGTACACATTTTTTACAAAAAGACCGAAACCTCAAAACTTGAACCAATCTTTGCCCTTGTCAAAAATCTGGTTTTCATTTCTTTCTTCTTGAGGTAAACTATATACTTTATTCCCATTTGTTTCACCAGGCATATCAATACTTTTAATCAATCCATTAGGTAGAACAAAATTTTTATCTTCCTTCCCATAATGCAAGTAAAAATTTGAAGCATTTTCATCATCTTGCTCACTATGGAAGTAAAACTCAGCATGCTCATGAATACTATCATCAAACTAAAATTGATCCTTATCTACTGATTCATGTATGCCATCAATCTGAAATGCAAAAGTCACATATTTTATTTGATAGAAATCTTCATTCATACCTTGACTTGGCATATCCATAGGTGTAGCTAGTGGGAGTTTAAGAGAATAATCACATTTATACTTACACATGGCATCATCATCAAAATTGACTACATTTGAGACCTCCATGTGTTCTTCAAACAATGGATTGATAATTCCATGTAATACTCCTCGTTGCACATTATGACAGAAAATGGGCTGAACATCATCATAGTCCTCATCATATAAATTATTAGAAAACATTTCAAACTCACTACCCATTTCAACCTCATGGAGACTTACAACATATGAAGAAAAGTTAGAACAACATGAATATTCATAGTCAAGATCACCTACCCAACATATAGTGTCCACAATTATATCTTCTTCATTATCTTGTTTAGGAAAACCATCATAGCAAAACCATGGTTCACTCCTAAAATCTTTGTTATATGCTACAACCTCATTATCCAATGTAGGACCATTAGATAACCTTAAACTCAAACCTTCATGTTCATCCTCACTGACATCACATTGAATTACCACTTCTTTATCTTCAAACTTTGAGGACAAAACACCCTCAACATCTTCATACTCAAGCTAATTTGTACAATGTACAAATTGAGATGCACTCTCATTTTCAGATTCAGAAAATGAAAACATACCTTCACTGATAAAGGAATGTTCACTTTCATCATTACTTTCTTCCTCCCATGTTACATCTGACTCATATGAAGACACCTCAACATCACTATCTTCATCACTCTCACCAGAGTAACCACTTTTAGCACTATGTTCCTCTGACTGTGACTAACATATTTGTGAATGACATTCCTCACCTTGTCCAACAACATCAAACTCATCATTAGAGACATAACTTTTAGCCTCTTCATTTGTATAATACTGAGATATAGAAGTAGCAACCTCATGCCTAGGAACATAAGAAAAATCATGCTCATAATCAAAATTACAAGAATTGACTGCAGTGGCAAATTCACAACTCAAAATACTATCACACTGCTAAATTCTACCAAGGTCAGGAATATATCTTTCTATTGTAGCATCATGAACACATGTCTCATTAGTAGCAAATGACTCAACAACATTTATACACATATCTTGATTTGACATTTCAACTTGATTACAAACTACAATAGGGGTGTTGATACACTGATTTGGAGCTGTGGTATCAACACTACATTGTTCTTTTCTTTCATATTCATTGTTCTAGCACACACTCATGGCAAAATGACCTCTGGTCAATCCATATTTCAAATTGTTTTCAATGTCCATCGCAATTATAAATACTTGATATAATGACCTAGGTTCTTTATCCCTTAGCAAGTAGTTCATTTTCTTACCAAATGCATCGAAGTAGACACTCATACATACTTGATCATTGGGTCTATAATTTTCAGGGATATCATTCAATACTTTAGCAAATCTAATATTGAAATGAGGAACAAGTTCATCATTCTCAATATGAATCTTTAAAAAATTATCATAGGAATCAGATATGCTCACCCTTTCTCCAAATTGCTCCATGAAGGCCAAATGCATCTCACTCCAAGATGAAATAGAAGATTCTGGTAGAAAAGAGAACCAGTCTCTAGTATCACCCTCTAGAGTTTGAACAAACAATTTCATCCATAGGTCTTCATGGCAAACATCAAAATCACTCATCACATCAGCAAAGCATTGAACATGTTTCCTTGCTGACTGATACTGGTCCCTATTATACTTTGGTAAATATCTCCTAATTCCATTGAGGATCTTATTAGGGAAACTAGGTATGCCATCATAACAAAATGGTACATATCCTTTGACAAAAGAAACTCTGTGAACATCCATCACTAGCTACAACTCTTGCACACCCACCTGAAAATCTTCAAGACTAATCATAGGAAATCTATATTTGAAACTACCCTTATTTTGTCACTGAACCCTTCCTACATACTTCATACCTTACTCCTCTCTTAGTGCTTGATCACTTAATCAGGAGACATTTAGATCTTGAAAAGTACTTGAGAGTTTTGTAGCAAAAGACTTTGTTGACTGGAAGGCAGGGCAGATCTAGAGCTTACCATGCTGCTCCATCAAATTCTTTTTTGTGTAGAGTCACCACCTCCTTGAAGAGGAAAATATTGTACTTGTCCCTATTTCTTCTTCCAATCAACACAAAACTCCACCAAGTAAGCATGCACTATTTATCACGAACTACCTTAATCAAACAGAGAAACTTCAGAGTCGCCACTCAATACATATTGAGAGGATTTTAGCAAATGCTTTATTTTTCTATCGGACTCTTTCCAATGGGTCACCATTTTGTTGGTTGCTTTTCCTTGCAGGACCAAACTTGAATCAAAAGGTGGGATTGATCCTCAAATTAGGCACTCAAGTTTGACAAGAAAATAGAACAAATTGATGAGGATAGAGAACATCCTCCTTCTTCTTTGTGCTCCACATCACTCAGGCAGGTATTGCCTTATCTGCACACTCGGGACACCTCATGATAAACAATAGGCCTGCAGATAGATTATAGTGGAATAGTCTCCAAACCCCTTTAGGTATCTTGTACCCCAATGAAAGAAATCCTTAATGCAATAGCCCTACTTGCATAGAATGAGTCTGAAGATCAGAGACCTATACTAACAACATGAAAGGGAAAGGGTGGAACTGAAAGTAGATGATTTAAAGATGGGTTGAAGGACCCCTGAGATGTCCTAAGTCCCTAATAGACCAGTGCCTTGTCCAATGGGCCACAGAGTCAAATACCCTATTGTAATAAACAACTATGAAACAAGAAGACAATGTACTCAATGTGTTGATGCCTAACATCAATCACACACCATGACCAAACCTCACTTTAACAACCCACTTGTGTATCCAAGTATGTTATTACCCATTCAAAGGATTTTAACCCTCCCCTTAGAAGAGACCTATAAGCAGATAATACACTAACCTGCATCCACTGGAAGACAAGCATGACATATCTTTGATACCTCAGCTCATACATACATGAAAACCAATCCTAAACCAGTTATCTCTGTGAAGATAACTCCACTTGCAAACACATAGGCAATGCAAATAGAAAAATCAAACACCCTTGATGTATGATTAATAAATTTAGAATTCAAATGGAGATAGCTTAGTAACAGTAAGAATATACTGAATCCTCATACATAAGACAAATCAATTATAGCATGTATTATATTCCCTGAACCAACAAAGGAAGGAAGAACACCCTATATATAGAGAAGTACAAAAAATCTACAGGAAAAGGACCATTCATGGAACCAATTCTCCACAAAATTTAAAGAAGAATGAACCCCTTACAAAATAAAACATTTCACCTTTTATACCACTAGCTACCTTGGAATCCCAAAGATAGGATGTAACAAGCTTCAGATAGCTAGGGTTAGGGTTTCAACAACTACACCAACCCTAATTACAACAAAAAATCAAAATTCTCTGAGGGAAAATTGAGTATAGGTCTGTCAAATCCAAGGATGATCTTCGTGAATGAGAAAAATCTCTAAGAAGTACAGGAAAATCATAAATTCACCATATAAACCAATCTGATCAGACCTGCAAAGCACCTTGAGCCACCAAGAATATCCATCCCCACATGGTACAAACCCCCCTGCAATCGATTAAGGTAGCCTGGACCAGACTGCAACCACTGGCGCCACCAAACAAATCAAATCCAGCCTCTAAAACAATTAAAACTAGTCCTTTCTGTCGCTAGAAATGTCTCAGGAAATTCAAATTTGAATTTCAATGGTCACTTCATGGCACCAATGGAAAATCGATGGTAAAAAATTGAACTGAGATCAACTTTATATCGTGACTGTCAGATCCTATTATTTCATAGGCCTTATGTCTTAACTCATCGAATAGCATAGGGTTAACTCAAGCGAACATGTGACAAGGAAACCTACTAACCCTGGTCCTTTATTTAGCGAACTGGTGACTAAAGGAATTTGCCAGTTCGTAAAACACTTTATGTCTCTGCTAAATAATTTAGCGATTATGTGACCTTCCTTCACAGAATCGCCAATCATTTTGGAACACCACCATTTCTTCTCGCAAATGAGTGAATCCTTTAAACCTTGTCAGCACCGCTAACCTCATTCATCCAAACCGCTAAACCTTTTGACCCCACCTGGGCCCTCTTTATGCCACTTGTCATCATGTCACTCATTGCAATTGCTAGGTCACCCCTGACACAGGACCCACTGACACATCAAAGTAAGATGTGAGATCAATGGATGGCGCATGATCTCAAGGGGTAGGAATATTCCTTAAGATCATGCACCGACCATTGATTGAAAAACCTTCTCTGTAGGCCCCACTGACAAGATCCTTCTCAGCAACACACCGACCAATGAGAGAATGCTAACATGGCAGTGGACCCATGTCACTTTATCACTTCTAAGGAAAGTAAGATCAACAGCCAGCGTAAGATCTCAAGCCTCTTACAAAACCCATGAGAACTTACACCCATTGTCGATCTTCTGCAGATGTTAGGACCCTCTGATGCATCTGGCAACTAGGTCCCACTGACAACCTGATGTTAGATCCCAAATAGACAGTTGTCACATGATCGTGATGGGGAAGAATATTCCTTGCGATCATGTGACAACCACCAGATCATCAGGCGACTAACAACATGACCCCACCCTGCCGCATAGGCCATTTCAATGAATCACGAGCTGCCACATTATGAAAACTAGTAGGCGGACATGCAACTTTTCCTTTATTCTGACACAACCTTGCCACTTTATTACTCCTTTCAACCAATGAGGAACCGCCATTTGTGCATGTGTCAACGGATCCATCAAGAACATTATACTGCCAGGAAAATCGGATGGTTGGTGCAAGATCTGAAAGGCTCAAGAGATTCTATACGATTACACACCAACCATCGATCAAGAATCATCTAATTGAGATACCGGTCCTGCCGTGCTTTATAGGATATTTTGATGAATGATAGACCGCCACGTGAGCCTACCTAGCAGTGGACCCACCTGCATTGAAAGGGTTATGTCATGGAAATGAATCAATGGTTGTCTTAAGTTCGCAAGCCTCTGACACATCTCATGAGAAGATACGCCCACCATTAGATGGAGATGGTGTCAGAGAGTCGGGCCTAGGAAAATACAAATCCAAAAAATTAGGAAGTATTAAAATAGTTGGACTTAGGAAAAATTAAAATACACTGGGTGCTGTGGACTTAAGAAAGATAAAGCGCAGGGACAGAGGAAAAATTAAAGGGGACCCCACCAACACATGAAAAACCTAACCACGAACATGGTAAAGTGGTCTCTAATAAGCACATGCAGATTTGGAAATTTAGTGGCTGGTAAAGGTGACTTAAAATTAGAACGGGGCCAAAGTAGACAAAGGGAATTTCAAGGCTAGAGACACAAAAATAACTGCAGAGACCAGGAGAAAATTGCTAGAGCCATGAAATTTTTTGCAGGGTACTAACATCCCTGATAATGCCCATGTGCATAGTGTTAATATTAAAATTTCTTCAAACCTTTTTGCCGCTACCAGTGTCCTGACTATGGTACTCCTCACCAGAGATTTCTTCTATCTCATCAATCTTTATGGGTGATTGATTGGTGCCCTTATCATCTTTTTCTTCAGTCTCAAGGGCTTGAGTTTCTATCTTCGTACCTAGGGATTGGGGAGGAGGGGATTTTTCCTTGCTAACGGTGATGTCAACTGACAGGTAGCCAAAGAGGTCCTGCATAGGTTTGGGAGAGCCCTTTGTTTCATGTTCCTTCTTTTTTGTTGGATGGAATTGTTGACCATGTAGAAGTAATGAGAAATACCACCAACTTTGTGATAGAAAATAGTTTATAAGTATTCTTATTAAATTATTATTTATGGGGTTTCTGATGTAGCCCAAACCCTTCATGAACAACAATTTAGAAAATGCACAACACAAAATTTTAGAACTCCCAAATTCTTCATTAATCTTCTCCAACTTCATCTACCTCTATAATGAAAGAAAACTGTCACTCGTTACAATTCCAAAAATTACCATATTTGGTAGATTTTTGCGAAAATCAATTTTTTCAATTTTTGGTGTTTTTAAAACCCATCCTAAAAATCCCAATTTTTCCCAAGAAATACCCTCAACTAAGGCAAGATAAATTACCAACTAACCTATGAAATCAGAAACATGATTTCAGATTTATTACAAAAGACAACTTTCTAAAAACTGGAAAAAAACATGAAAAAGACCATTTTAGAGGCCAAGATGATATTTCTGGCTCCCAAAAAAAACTTGAAATGCCCACCAATCAAGTTGAGTTCCATCGGCAATCTAAATAACTCCTCTTGATGAAACTGTTTGTAAAATTTCGGCCAAAACCCACATTTGAGTCAAAAGTTATGATCCTCAGATGTAAATTTTGACCAAAACCCACATCTAAGTCAACAACCTTGATCCTTGGATGCTCTTGCATCACTTTCTTACCGGAAAGTGTTTTTCCCTTTTTAATCCTATAGAATTTGTATATTTATATTTGTATGATGCTCATGTTATTTATTATGTACATTTTTACTAATTATTTATATCTTAAGATCCTAATTTCTAACAACATTACTTTATAACATCTATAAAATTTTATCTTCACCATAATTGTGCCATATGGAGAGCAGGAGCCGGAGCAAGGTAGGTGCACGCGTGGGGGCAAGTGATGGGAGTACACCAGGTGGGACTAGGGTCTTTGGCCTGCATGATCAAGAGGGAGATGCCGATGAAGACGAAGATGGAGAGGGAAAACAGACAGTTTTGGTGGGGGGTTGGCGCTGCATCGTTGTCCCTCTTCTTTCTTTTCCTAAACTCTTTGTGGCTAGGGTTTGGGTACTCTGTGGTGGTGTTGGGGTGAAGGGGGCTCTCCTTCATGTCACTCCTATTTGGAGAAATCCTTCTCTTCCTCTAGCAGTTAGAGTTGGTGGTTGGCTAGATTGGCTACTTTGCTGGGATCCTCCTGTGTTGGTGTTTTCTTGGAACTCTCTTGGAGGGCTTCTATTTTTTTCCACTACTCTTGTTCCTTGGTAGGGAGAGTGGTAGCAGTTCTTTGGAAGATTTTGGGGGGTTTCTTACCCTCTTTATCTTGGAGAGGAGGTGGCCCTTGTCTCATTAGAAGTGTGATGGTGAGTGGTGGCTTTGGGTCCTGATTTCGGATCCTGTTGGGTTGGATTATTCCTAGGAACCTCACGGGTGGGCCTCTTTATGGGTTCCACTACTTCTTTCATTTATGTGGGAGAGGGGTGTTGGCTCATATGGAGTGGCCATGTGTGGGATCCCTATTGAGGCGAGGTTGCACACAAATGCTCATTAGTAGCTGCTAGTTTCTCATCTTCATTACTTCTCTAATCTGTTTCCTATGGAGGTGGAAGCATGTTTTGGGGTGAAGGTATCTTTCCCTCTTAACAACTCTTTCTTTCTTTTTATAGAGGTGTAAGTTCCTTCTGAGGTGGAGCCTCTACCTATTGAAGTGGCTAGTAGCTAGATGGAAGAGGTGGGTTGGGGTTTTGTTGGTGAGTTTGGCCATAGCTGGAGGGCTCAGTTTTTGCCAGAGATCTGTGATGGTTTCATCTTTTGCCTGGCAAGTTGTAAACTAGTGGCATGGGGAATACTCTTCTTCTCCTCCATTTCTTTGTTAAAGGTTGGGGGAGTCTTTCAAAACCCTATAGGGCTCAGCTTTTGCTAGAGTTTCCTATTTTTGCTAGAGATCCTTGAATGTCTTTCCTTTTTTCTGGAAGATTGTGACTCAGAGGTTTGGGGAGACATCCTCACTCCCATTTCTTTGTTAGTGGTAGGGGAAGCCATTCAAAACCCTAAATACTATGGTGCAGCTGAAGATTTTCTAGCTCATACTCATAAGTTGTTGTTTCATCTTTGGTATGGTCATGATAGGTTGGACCGGTCTGTTTGCTAGATCTATTGGATGTTAAAACCCATTTTGGTTATGGGAGCCATCAAAAAGGTTGGGGGAGCCTTTCAAAACCCTAAGATACTGGTGCAACTGAATCTCTACTTGTACAATTATGTGAGCTGATGTTTCATTAATTCTAGTTATTGGAACCATCAAAACTCTTATGTTCAGTTTAGGGATCCTGAAAACCCTAGATACATGGTGATGCTATAAGGCAATGGTCTTACTCTTTAGGTCTCGGTAGCTTGTACCTTTCTAATAATATTTTTCTAACTATTGTTATAACATTATGTTTTTGCTGCTGGTATTTCTACTGGCAGTTTGTGCTGGGGGGTGTTAGTCCATTTTCCTGTCAATGCAAAAATCCTGTGAAAATGGCCTGTTCCCTGCAAATGTTTTGTAATGCTATCCTGCCATGCCCGCAATCACACTTTTATCTTGCTATGAAAATATATGAGGTTTTATGGTGTGTGCTCTTAACCATAGGTTTTCCATGATGTCCCCTAGCTCCAGCTCTGATTGCATCTCTTAAGTCACAAAACCTAGACAGTTATTCAAGTTTTAAGGTTTGTGGGAAGCAGTTTCAGAATCTGCCAAAGTGTCGAAAACCTACAATGTTTTCTATTTGGTCTGCCTGAATTCCCTGGATGTTTTTGATCTTTTGCTAAAAACCCTATGTGTTTTCAACCTCCCACCTTTTCCTCTTTGTCAACATTTCCTCTTTGTGCAAGTGCGATTGGTTAGTGGGCTCGAGTCTTCAAGGGTTTTAAAATGATTGGTTGTCACATGGTCGCATGTCAGAAATTTTTGACATGCGACCATGCGATCGGTTACCTTTTTGTGCTGGGGCCCATTGGCAAGGAGGGTAGTGGTGCCACTGGTGGTTATGTGGCATCCTGTGGTTGGCTATCGCATGATTGCATATCAGAGTTTTCTAACATGCGATCATGTAACTGGTTGACACCTGATCCTGAGCCTGATGGTAGGTGGTGATTTGGCATCTTTCGGTTGGTCTGAGGTGGCCAGATGGTAGATGGGTCTGATTCATTTGGAAAGATTCTTGATCCTATGGTTTTCATGTGATCGCATGGAATCTTTCTAGCCCATGTGATCATGCGCCTGTCGTTCGATTTCGAAGGCTTATTTGCAGGAGGGTCCTATGGTAGAGATGAATGAATGGTATTCAGCGAATGGTGTTGTGACATGTGGAAAAAGGTGGGCCCATTGTCTTGTGTTGCTAGTGGTGTGCGTCTTTCATTGGTGGGGAGTGGTGGCACGATAGTGATAGGGCAGGTTAACGGTTGTAGTGTTGGTAGGTTGTCACATGATCGCATAGCCAGGAAATGGGCTACGTGACCATGCGACTAACCACTTTGTGTTAACTCTTAGTGGCATTGCGGAGTTATGACATGGTAAAGGGTTATAATTTAGGAGAGTTGTCGCATGTTCGCATTGCCTATCTCCTGGCTATGTGATCATGTGAAAACTATTATGAAGGTCACCATTGCGGAGTTAGGGGTGGTCCACGGTGCCAGTCTTTTTGAGGTGCTCGATTTCTATTGGCTGAGAGATTGATGTTGTGGCTGAGGACTTTAGGAGGTTTGTGATTGGCGTTGCGTGGTTTGGTGGTTGTGGTCGCATGATCGCAAAGGTTAGTTTGGTGCCTTGCGATCATGTGACCAAGCACATATATAGCTAGAATTCTTGTGGTGGTTAAGTTGATGACCACACGACTGTGCCACTAAAGATGAATGTAAAGTTGCCAAGCCCAAGAAAGTGAAGATCTGATGATGGGGACTTAAAGTTGGCTAAGATTTGAATATAGACTGCCGATTTACTTTTGGTGCCATGAATGTGACCATTTGAACTTGCAGAGAGTTTTTGCGATGGGAGGTACCAGAATTGAATGCTTTCATGACCAGATTTGATTGGTTGGGTGGCGCTTGCTGTTGTAGTGTGGTCTAGGGTTCCTATGGTCGACTGCATGATGGTTTTGTACCTAGTGAAGGACTATTTTGTTGCTTGAGGTGTCTTTGCAAGTGGCTGATTTGACTAGTTTTCATAGCAATCCCCTAGTTTTCTGTCCTGATCTTAGTGGTGCTCGTAATTGTAGAATTTGTCTGAGATCTTCTCTCTCTAGATTGCTTGGTTTCATGCCCTTGTAGTAAGTTTTGATGTAAATGTGATTGGTTGGGTAGTTGAAGCCCTGACCCTAGTCATCTGTAGCGTGTTGCAACCTATTTTGGGTTTCCAAGATGATTAGGGGGTATAAGTAGTTGAATTTTTTACTTAGTCAGGGTTCCAGCTTAGAGTTCCTTTCTAGTTCCATGAAAGGTTTTGTCCTACAGATTTATCCTTCTCTCTGCATACATGGTGTTCTTCTTTCCCTTGCTGGTTCAGAGAATATAGTGCATATTGTAACAAATTTGTATTATGTGTGAGGATTTAATATATTCTTACTGTTACCAAACTATCTCCATTTGAATTCTGGATTCATTAATCATACATTAAGGGTGTTTGATTTTTCTATTTGCACTGCCTATATGCTTGCAAGTGGAGTTGCCTTCGTAGGGATAACTGGGTCAAAGTTAGTGTTCATGTATGTATGAGCTGAGGTGTCAAAGATATGTCACGCTTGTCTTCCAGTGGATGCTAGTTAATGTATTATCTGTTTATGGGTCTCTTCTAAGGGGAGGGTTAAAATCCTTTGAGTGGATAGTAACATACTTGAATACATAGGTGGGTGCTAAGTTGAGGATTGGTCATGGTGTGTGATTGATGTTAGGCATCAACACATTGAGTATATTGTTTTCTTGTTTCATAGCTGCTCCTTGCAATACTGTATTTGACTCTGTGGCCCAATGGACAAGGCACTGGTCTATGAGAGACTTAGGGTATCTCAGGGGTCCCTTCCATCCAACTAAAATCATTTCCATTCAGTCCCACCCTTTCCCTTTTTATGCTATTAGTGTAGGTCTCTGGTTTTCAGACTCATTGCATGCAAGTAGGTTATTGCATCAGATTTGGTTTCATTGGGGTACAGGATACCTATAGGAGTGTGGTAACTATTCCACAATAATACATCAGTAGGCCTTTCGGTCATCAAGAAGAGTCATGAGTGTGCAGATGAGGCAATACCCGCCTGAGTGATGTGGAGCTCAAAGCAGAAGGAAGATGCCCTCGGTCCTCATCAATTGGTACTTTTTCCCTATCAGACTTTGCAGAGAAGACTAACAAGTTTGTCAATCATAGTGTAAACCTGGCACCATGTGGGAACAAGTTTAAAAGCCAACAGGGGGTTCTATAAGGGTTATCTTGTTCCCCAGCTGTCTCACTTTGAATTGAGCTAATTCTTCCTATGGTTATTATCAGGGTTATAGTTCCCACCAAAAACTATTTTTAAATGGTTTTAGGGCCCATTCAAAACCTACTTTTACCTTAATAAAAAACATCTATAAAATTTTACCCATTTTTCTTATTCTAGAGTATCACTATGATAGGAATTTGTCATTATTTTTAATATCAAAATCATGGTGAATTTTAATCATTAATATTGTTAATGTAGAGCTATCCAAACCTACTATATCTTTATTTCCCATCAACATTCCCAATAGAATATGTAAAGCCCATCTTCGACCGTCATTAATTTCAATGTGAAACTCGATAGAGGATTATTGGTTGACCCTACCTTCAAGGTGAATATCATTGTAGAAGAAGTATTATATAATATGTTCATTGTTATTTTATTTTTCCATCATATATGCATATTATTATAAAATATATAACTAATATTTTTACTAAACTAAGTAGGGAAGGGCTACGAGCCATTACAACTTTTCCAAAAAATATAAAAACTAGGACTAGGACAAAGCCAGTCACAAAACAACAAAACAAGCAAACTAGTCAAGGATTAAAAAAGATAAATCGAAAAGGTTACAACCTATTTTGAACTAGGGCTTTGTGATTACATATCTAACATAATAAATTAGGAGCTCTGGCTATAGAGACCAACTAAAAAGGTAGATCTATGTTATAATTTGATCATTATAGACACACAAGAAAAGATGGGTCAATAGAAATACATTTATAAATAACATGATTAGGTACAAAAACATTAATTTTAGGAAGATTATAATAGTCCCTTTCACCATTGTGATAATTTTTTAAAGTTGTATTAGCTTGAAAAAAATAGCTTGAGAAATAGTAGGAGACCCAACACCATGTTTTTTTTTGAGAAGAAGATTTGAACTAATGAGCATCACCAATAGGTAGACCATGAAAACATTGCATCAAAGCCAAAAAAATCATACTAGTAGAAAACCATAGATACATACGTAAATCATATACACTAGGACAAGAAGAAACATGAGTAGGTGGTTAAGAATCCTTTGAAACGATATCATTTCCTAAAGAAACATTAGGAATAATAGAAAGGTTATCACTGACAACATTCTTTTGCTAAGTTGAGGACTTTCTATGAGAATTATGTGAGTACTCAAAATCCAAATGCCTAGTAACAAAGCATTTCCTATATTTAAAAGTAATTACCTTATAGAATACCAAATAACACCAAGATATAAAATTAACATGAAGAATGACCTCTCTAGATGGACCTTTTCAAATATTAACTTAAACTACAATATGAGTGAAAGAAGTATCCATATACCTAACTTTGAATAATAGGAAAATATATAATAATCAATTTATCTATCTCTATCATTATATTCTTCTCTTATACCATCATATCTCACTCACTATCTTAGCCTTTAATTTTATCCCACCCATTTCTTAACATGTTCTACATGTGTACCATCCTAATTTATTTTTATCATCATATTTACTATCCCCCTAGTTTCCATCTATACATTATTCTAATTCTCTAAATGTTTTTCCAACCTTCAAAACATCATTCTCCATCCTACACTATCATGTGTTTTATGATTTGTAGCATATATCACTCTCAAGTCATCCTTGCCGCTATTGCTAATAAACTAAAATATTTATTTAGGAGTATAACCATATTTTTCCAAGTTTTCATCCTCTAAGGTGATTGTCATCGTATCTTCATCTAGTTCAATCACAAAAATAAAATTAAAAATCTAAATCCAAAATATGCAATGCCCCACTAGGGAGCTAGAGAGGATAACACAAAATTACAATAAACATGACACAACTTTTTTTTCTTTCTTAAACTTTAACTATACATTTAACATTAACATTGCATCAAATTAAAATATATTAGAACATCAAAATAACCATATCACATAAATGTTGGTGCAACTATTACATTAGTTAACATAAATAGGTTTCTTGTAACTATTAGTTGTATAACTAACTTTTGGTAACTGTTGTCATCCAAATTGTATAAATTCCTCAAGGTTAATTAATATGATCATCTTGAACATTTGAAATTCTAATAACTAATGTAATAGTTACACCAACAACATCATCTTAGGTTCCCCAATGTCACCACTTGAAATGCTTAACAAGTAATAATACTATAGTATAGATACAACCATTTATTAAATCATAAATCCAAGTGAAAATAATCTAATACATGTTGGTAATAATCAATTACATAACCAATATATCCAATACTACATCCTAGTGATCATTGATACATATGTATAACATGTATTTAATTATTTAAAAGAGTATAGGTTACAATGCCAAAACCTTTTACACTATAAGATACAATTTACAATCTTAATCAAGCATGAGGAAACTAGTATGAAAATATAAAAAATCTATCATAATGCATCAAAAACTATATAAAATCCTAAAACCAATAGTGAGTCTTGATTGTAAAATATTTTTTCACCCAACCACATGGAAGGACCACTCCTTTGTACTAGGAGATAACACAAGGCTGCACACCATGCAAGAAAGAAACAAAACACATCTTAGGAAGACATGAGGAGATCAAACATGACATGATATAAGCCCAAAGAATATAAATGACATATCACAAGGATACACATGGGATTCCACAAGACACTACAATATACTAGAGGAAAACCACAAGACTTACATGAGGGAATCCTAAGACACATGTCAAAGAGTGTCATCACATAGCTCCGACTGCATGGTTACTCTGGAAGTCTCTATTCCCCCTCTACAAACCCTGGCCCCTAGATGGAACTCATGCTGAACTAAAAACCTTTCATGGGAAGAAGGAAGTCAATTTTACAGATCAACACACCCACAGATGGTTTGACCATCTCCAAACCATCCTTATTCTATACAAGCATTCAAGGCCATGGGAAATAAAACTTAATTATCTTGATTAATGTGTATGTAACTCAACCCAATTTATTTTATTATCTTTTAACTCGATTAAAACTCCACAATGGATTACCTTTAACTAACCACTTTGGGCTTGAGCCCCCATTGTGAGTCACTCTCCTAGAAATGCTCCTAGAAAATCCTCATACGATTCAAACTAAAAACTAAAATAATGAAAAAAACTAATATTAATGAATCCTCATTAAATCTTTATAATCAAAGAAACCAAATAATTAGAGTTTGTAGCATAAACTCAAAATCATCAATAAGATCCATAATGTCAGATCATAACAAAGAGGACATCAAAATTGTATAAACATCACAATGAGAATCATATAGGAAATCTCTAGGTTCTAAAACATAGCCATAATTCCATATACAACATAGGTCATGTATAAGTCATCCTTTGGATCCATTCTAGATAAATTAGATACATAAGATCTCCTTGATCCATAAAATGCATATTTAGGCTTCTAAAAGTTCTAGTAAATCACAATACTATACAAACATGCTCACAAAATAACATAGTAGATCAAGGGGACCACATTCATCAATAAGTTAATATTAAACTTATTTCAATAATGAGATGCCAAGAAAACATAAACAGGACCCTTATGTGACCTCAATTATGCAATTATGCCCAGATCATAGATATAATTAAACTTCATAAGAAAACATCAATTTGAAATAAAAAAAGGATACGTAAGAACAAGAGTGCCTCTTCCCCCATGCCTTTGGTATACACAATGAATAACCCCACAAAAGAAAACATAACTAAATATAGTTTTTTTCATATATCTTGTTAATAAATAACTCATGTATCTATTTAAATAATTCAAGTTACTTTAATATTTTCTAAATAATAGAGAAAAATGGAGTTTAGGAAGTAATAACATTAGAAAATTTGTAAAGGACCATCGCAAAAGCTCAAGGTACAAAAGATTGATAATACAATATAGAAAATTAGCACATAAGAAATGAAATCTATCAACTTTTATCATTTGATCAAAAGAATCCCACACCTCTCACATGAAGAAAATTCAAAATATATTTAATACTCTAGAATGCCCTCTTAAAAAATATCTTGTGACCCTTGAACAAATATTGCAATAATAAGTCAAACTCTTAAATAGCACACCAATATGACTAATAATATTCACTAATTTCTAATGTCAAATTGCATTAACTCATAATAAATTTCCTAATTGAACAAATTAACCAACAACAAGATAACCACAAAATACATAGCTTGCACTAGACCAACCCCTAACGTCCAATCCGTAAAATATTATTTCCTATGATTTAAATTTAACTAATCAATGTTAATGCGTAATCACTAAAATGATATCATAATGACATCATAATAAATTTAAATTTAAATTAGAAAAAACCAACTTAACTAAGTAAAAACTAATTACCAATTAAATTTATGTAGTTCATAGGGTACAAGTATCATTCCCAACCAAGTAAAATATAGTTTCTAGTCACTAATTAAGTTTATAAAGTGAGAAGATTCAAAAGAATATTTTGGATTTTTAATAAAGACTAACTTATTTTAAAAGCTCCCAAGGTATAATGAGTTACATATTTTAAATAGTTGGTTGGCCTAGTGGTGAAGCTTAATGGTTCTCATTGAGCCCACTAGGGTTCAAATCTCACTAAGCCCAAGCCCGACGAGAAGACATTTTTAAAAGGGATGAGGCCAGGATCGTGCCCCAGGTGACTTTAGTGGAGTGGATACCCCTCAGACCTTGGCTCTAAGCTGAAGAAAAGTTATTAATATATGATTCTCAATAAATAAATAAATTATATAAAATAAAAAACTCTGAAAAAAAATAATAGATTCAAATAAGAATCTATTCCCTTAATCTAAAAACCTCTAAGAACTAAAAGTCATACGTATAAAGAAAGATTTTGAAAGTAAGGCTTTTCTCTTAACAATGTTTAGCAAATTTGTCAAAACAACTTGCAATTAATTCCAATGAACTATCCAAATTTAGGAAGAAATGAAATAAGAGTTAATACGTAAGAAGGAAACTAAAATTAAAGGTGCAAGGAGAAGAAACTAAAGAATGGTTTAAACAATTCCAACTAGTAGCATTGACTACATATGTGGAACATCAACAATTGAGGAAATCTGTGTATTCAAATAATACATAGAAACATGTAGTAGATAAAACATGCAAGAATGGGAGAAAAAAGACTTACACATAAATGAAAACTCAAGAGGACATGTGCATTGATTAGTAACAAAGGAAAAACTAAAACATAATTTTTTTTTTAAACAAAAGTGGACTAGCCACTGATAATTTTATTTAAAACCTGATTTGAAGACTCAACCAGGAAAGAATCAGGGAAGAAAACCTGATATCATTGTCATTACAGATATGGAAATAGAGAAAATCCTCCTATTACAACTTTGTTTGATCACAAGACAACATGTACATCATTCTCACAGCGCGGGCACAAGATATGTGAGGAGTCCATATTGTAATCAGAGCACACAACACTAGATGCAAAGGGGTTTATGTTCACTCATAAAAGTAGCATTACTGAGCAAATCAAATATCCCTTCAAACTGCTCACAATAAGCAGCATCGAACTCTATGACGATAAACAATCAAAATTAGGTAGAGAATGAATTACACCCAGCCCACCGTATAATTTGCACACTGGGGGTCACATGGTAGACTACAATTCGATAATTTGGAGCAAAACACACATGGTAATTATGCAATCTTTGTAAAGCTGGCAGACCTTGAAAACTTAATATTTTTCATCATTGATAATGTCCTGCAGGCCAATTATGAGGTGTGATGCTTGATTGAGAGATGAGGCTTCAATAATATTTCCATCACAACCAAAATTTGAAAGTAAATCAGCCACCCTGTTACCCTCTTTGAGAGTATGTGTAATGAAAATATCTTGAAAATATTATATGAGATGCTAGACATGATACATAAGATACTTCAAATACCAATCAATCATAACTTTGGATATGCATGCATTAATGATAATCAACGAGTCTCCTTCAATGTGTACCTTGGGAAATCCAATTTTTTTTGCTAAGGCCAATCCTTCCAACAGAGCTCAAACTTTGGCCACATTATTTGTCCCTGGGCTGATGGGGGCAGCTTTAAATGCAAGAACATTACCAGACCAATCTCTAATGCAAATTCCAATTCCCAATTCCCCCGGATTGCCTCTTGAGGCACCATCCAAGTTAATCTTCACAAAATCCCTAAATGGTGGATGCCATTTGATGAGGGTCATATCTTTAGAATGTAGAGATTTCCAATTCAGGATCCTACCAATGGGGAGTCAAATATAACTCCATTTTGAGATCATCTGGTTGTCCCAATGCGAAAAATAATAGTCACTTCTAAGACTAGACATATGAGCACTAACAATTTCTAAAATGGAGCATTCTAGCTTCTCCAACACCATCTTGATCGGTAATGGTTGACTCCTATGAATGCATTTATTACGCTCCCACCAAAGTGCCCAAAGAAAAGAAGAAGGAATGCATTTCCATAAAGAAATAAAAGAAGAAGCGGGAAACAATAATGGCCAAGATTCAAATAAATCCCAAAGCTTGTTAGGAAGTGGGAAAGAAGTATGCAGTTTGCTAATAACAAAAGCCCAACAAGCTCGAACAAAACTACAATTCAGGAAGAGATGATCCACTATTTCAGGTTCCTATCCGCATAACACACAATTGAAAGGGTCTGCAATTCCCAATTTGGTGAGCCTATCACTAGTTAAGGCTCAATTTCTCAGGGCTAAACAAGAAAAATAGCCAGCTTTAGGTAATACAGTTGGATTCCAACAAAAGCTATATGCTCTACTTTTTGCCATGGCATTTTCTCTATGTTGTAAGGCTCTATATCCTTCTCTAATTGAATACTGCCCATTCTTTGATGGTGCCCAAATTAATTTGTCAACCTTGTTAGAGAAGAAAACATTTCTAACAATTAATATAGAAGTCATAAGAGAGACCCTTTGTTCATTAAGAGCAAGTGAAGAAGGATCTTTCCATATGACTTTACCAGTAAAGATCTCCATAGCCAGGACATAATCCCATAACTTAGAACCCCAAGCATTAGAAGCAATATTCATGATTTGTACATTTTTCTAGTCTAGGCTAAGCGGTGGGAAGGCACACCATGAATCAATCTGAAAGTTAACATTACTACCATAGTTGACTTCCCAAGAGATGTATTTGGCTACAAGATCCCTAGAATTCATCATGAAGTTCCATATTGCAGACCCCTTCGGTGGATTAAGAATGGTCATAATGCGTAGTGGGCTGTCACCATCTAAGTATTTACCTTGCATGACTTGGCACCATTTTGAATGTGGCTTAGAATACATTTGCTAAATAGGTTTACCACCAAAAGCTTTGTTTCTATGTGCCAAATTGTGTAAACCAACTCCCCCATGTTTTATTTCCTGGGCCATAATATCAAGAGATATTATAGGAATATTTCTCTCTTCTGACATGTTGTTGGTCCAAAGAAAGTTTCTGATGATTTTTTGAATTTGTTGGATAATGGTTGCTGGGGCTTGAAGAACTGACATATAATAGTTTGGAAATGCAGATAACATAGACTTAATGAGAATGATTTTCCCTAATAGTGACAGCCACCTAGCCTTCCATGAAAAATACCTAGCTTGAATTATTTGAGCCACAATATTCCAATAAGTGGCCCTATTTGCACCCATAAAGAAGGGGATCCCAAGGTATGTAGAAGGCAACTGATCCACTGAAAAGCCCAATAACTTAATAATTCTATTTGAAATGGTCTCATTTGTGTTCAAAAGGAAAAATTTTGACTTAGTAGAGTTAATTTTTTGACCTAAAGCTGAAGTATATAATTCCAAAGTTTTCTTAATTTGTTTTCCTTCCAAACAAGAGGAGCTTCCAAACAAGAGTGTGTCATCTATGAAAAAAGAATGAGTCATTGAAATAGAAGTGTCTGGAATACTTACTCCTCGCCACAAACCCAATTCATGATCTTTTAAAATACACGTGCTAAAAGCATCAACCATGATGATGAAGAGTATTGGAGATAATGGATCTCCTTGTCTGATACCTTGATTAGAATTGAAGAACCCCACAGGGTATCCATTAATAAGAATACAAAACCATGCACCAGAAACACAATTTTTAATCCATTTACACATTTTACTCGAGAAGCCAAATCTAGAAAGGACTTTAAACAAGAATTCCCAAGAAACTTTTTCATAAGCCTTCATCATGTCTAACTTTATAACAAAGCTAGCTAGCTGATTTGATTGAATTGAATGAAGAGTCTCATGAGCAACCAAAGCACCCTCCATTGTTTCCCTTCCTGGAACAAAGCCATCCTGTTCTTGAGAAATAATGCAGGGAACAAAATGTTGCAATCTGAAATAAATAGCTTTAGTTACTATCTTGTAGACCAAATTGCATAAGGATATTGGTCCAAAATCTGTAAATGTTATAGGCGAATGAGTCTTTGGTATAAGAAAAATATTTGTAGTATTGAAGCATTTTAACATTGAACCACTCCTTCTAGATTCTTCCATAGCTGCTAGCAAGTCCTTACTAATAACATCCCAACATTTATGAAAAAAGAGGGTTTTAAATCTATCTGGACCTGAAGATTTATTCGAGGGAAATGAAAAAACCACTATATGAACCTCTTCGAGGGTAAAAGGTGCTAGTAAAGATCTATTGTCCTCTTCAGAAACTAAACTAGGAATACATTCAAGGAGTTGATTAGCAAGAATTGAGAACATTGCCATCCCCAAGAATCGAGTTATATCTCAAATTTATTTCGGTTATTTATTCCTGGTGCTACCATAATGAAAGGCTGGTGATACATAAGAAAATGCAAAGCCAACTAATACAAGTGTTGCCCATCATAATACCCTAGATCATGAGATGTTACCTCAGTAGGTATACACATATATGCAAACCAATCAAATCTTTTATTTGGTGTTATGCAACAATAATCTTGGGGACGTCTATTGAGGGTGATATAGAAAACCTAATCATTATTATGTTGACTGAAATAATTAATGAGATTATCTAAGCATCTAATTAGAGCAAGATGATAGAGGCACACGAGACTGAATATGCAAATATGGAAGGGTTTTACAGAATATATCAAAACATAAAAAGAATCATATGAATCTAATCAACCAATCAATCTAATTAATTTAAAATTGTCCCAACTAATCAACGCTTAACAATTTTATACTTGGAGCGTTATCTATTGTCAATACATCAAACCATTTTTCCACAACCAATTACATTTAAACGACACAGCTTCTTTTAGTCATAACTCCATTCCGAAGGAAGTGAAAATATTGACATTAACATCATGTATAGACTAATTTTAACAATATTATATCATATAGTTATCTAACAATCTAGGCACTCCTAATATACTAAAATAATTAATGTATTCATAAATCTATTATTTTATTCTACTTTAATTCATTAAATTTTATTTATTTTTAATTGTTTTAATTTTATTTGGAATCTATTTTCTACAATTAAATTAATATAAGCTATAAATTACACTTGATAACTTCAAGTTACTTAATTGATTTAGTTAATCACTTGATAAATCTAATTAAAAGTCAATTAATTTTATTAACTAGAAATCATAAATTAATTATAAAATAAAAACAAATATTAATTCAACAATCAACTAAATTTTGATTGATGATATCAACCAATTCACTAATCATTCCATTTTAAATTATATTTGTTCATTACAATATTCCACAAAAATAGCTTTAATCAAATCTAAATAAACCCTAAAACAGTAATAAAAAATAATACTAAAAGATAAAAATTGCTAGATTTGTAAAAAGATAATAAGTAAACCCTCATAACTTAGCCAAATATATTTCTCCTAAAATAAAGTTTACCATTTAACATCTAGGGCATAAAGTGATAATATCATAAGGTTCTATTCTAAATACTCTCATTGGAATGATATTATTATACCATTCTTTTATTTAATTGTCATCATTATGTATTTCTTTAGGGCCTGGGAAGATGGTAGGAATTGGAAGATGATAGTCAGGTTTGACCTGAATTCACTGTTTGGAACGCTCATTTCAAAATCGGGTTATACCATCAAAACCCGAATATACCACCAAAATGGGCATATCCATCTTCCCACCAAAGAGATAGAATTCGAAATTAAAACCTGATTTTGAGATAATCAAGTTTTGACTCAAATTCCAATTCTGCAAACAATTACTGAAAAATTATGGTAGCAGAAACAAGCGGGCTTTCCTGATGCATCAGCGTCACAGAATCCACCAAGTTGCTTTTCATCGTTTACGCAAGTACTGTTGCATTTCGCTACTACACAATCCCTTTATAATTATTATTTTGTTCTCCGCATCGCCCTCTATTTGTCGCATAGCCCACTTGTAATCATGAACAAAATACAGTAATCAGTAGTTTTTGCTCGGTCACAGATTAACTAGTACTTCTATAGTTTATAAATAAAATTTATCAAGAAGATATGGATAAAGATATAAATCAAGTTTTAAAAGATTTTAAATTAATGATATTCATAAAAAATAATTAAAACGACTTCGAAATTGATAGTATCCATAAAATTTATATGAAAGGAAAGTAGTTCTGAAGAAGAAAATAACAGTTTTATTTCTCTTCTGAAAGTGGTATCATTATATGATTGGACCTTTTGATATAACAAATAATTATTACAAGAATCTCAATTATACCGGAAATGAAGAGGGCTATCACCAGCAGAAGCAGCACAGACACATTTAACGCCTTTCCCATTGTCTCGGCAACTCAAAATCTCCAAATGTAATTTATAATGTGGAAGAAAGATTTAATACATAAGAGTATTTATAGGCAAGGAAATAGAATAGTTAATCACGTAAATGGCTCTGTGGGTAACGCTCAGTGTTTATTTCAATGTTTCAGCCGGCTGAAAATTATCCATTACAAATACTCCATGCACTAAAGGAGGCATTCTTATATATTTGTAAAAGATGAGACGGGAATATCGCTATGAATAAGTCTATTTTCTTGTATACGAAGAGTATACAAACAATGCGAAGTTGCTTTGGCCGCCTGTAAGCATCCCGCGCAAAACAGCTGTCGACCTTTATATATTCAGAAGATGTAAAATGAGAGAATATGATCATGATACTTTTGTGTATGTAAAATTTATAATTATTTAAGTTGATCCTAATAGATCTAGTCCAAACAGGTTTTGGGGTAATGTAGGAGATTTGAAGTTAGCATCATTTAGGTGTTTAAAATATGGATTCTGTTAAGTGTGATTCAAAATGTTGATATTAAAAATTTGCACATGGTTGAATTCAGAAACAAAAATAAATGATAGACTGAGGAAATCTAATGTCTTTGATATACTTTGTCATTAAACCAACCACCCTTCAGCAATAGTTTATAAGTATTAGGCATGATCCATCTTTATATATTTATAATAGATTTGACTCTAACATATCTCTTACAACTCTTTTATAAATATTAAGAATCATACATTAGATGATGTTTATCTATATTTATGAAAGACGAAAGAACGTCTTTATAAATACACATTTTTTTTTATATAAATATCAATCTCAACTCTGAGTATTTTGTGATGCAGGGCCCTCCATAGGTCATAATCTCATACAAAAACTTCCGAAGGTCATAACTTTTGGCTCAAGTCTGGGTTTTTGCTGAAACTTTTCGGGTGCGTGTCTCAAGTGGTGGCATTTGTTTTGCCAATGGATCTCACATCGATTGGGGTCCATTTTAGCCCATTTTTGGGAGCTGAAAGTTTCATCTCGAGCTCTGAAATCAGCTTTTAGTGTTTTTTTTAGTTTTTAGAAAGTTCTATTTTGTAATAAATTTAGGTTTATGTTATCAAATCTCAGATATTAGAATGAATTGCCAACTAATATCCGAGATTTGATAACATAAACTCAAATTTATTACAAAATAGAACTTTCTAAAAACTAGAGAAAAAATACTAAACGCTGATTTTAGAGCCCGAGATGAAACTTTTAGCTCCTGAAAATGTGCTAAAACAGACCCCAATTGATCTGAGATCCATTGGAAAAACAAATGCCACCACCTGAGGCACGCACCTGAAAAATTTCAGCAAAAACCCAGACTTGAGTCAAAAGTTATGACCTTTGAAAGTTTCTGCCTGAGATTATGACCTACAGAGGGCCCTACATCATTCTCCCCTTCTTTAAAGGAACACAACTCCTACAAGTGGTTCTCTGTGAACTACTACAACTTTGTGGGGTCCAATTTCATCACTTCCCATTCTGAGATTCAGGTGCTATCTGTTGCTGGTAATCTCTCCCACTAAATCAGGTACCTATTATAATGACCATTCTGGGCGACTGTAGACTGCTTGTCCAGAATGTGGGCAATCGTTTCCTTATTTTTGCTTGGAAGGTGCTGGTGCCAATCCACCTCATATGTACTGGCTGGCTCAGGTAGTTCTCCATGAAATGCATATAAATCAGAAACATTAAAGATAGGAGAAATATCCAGATCATCTGGTAGACAAACCTCATAAGATCATCTGGTAGACAAACCTCATAAGCATTATCATTGATCTTCTTCAAAATTTGGCAAGGACCTATCTTTTTGTATTTCAGCTTATGATATGTGCTAGTGGGAAATCACTCACACCTCAAGTACACCATCACCAAATCACCTGCATTAAATACCCGTCTCCTTCTACTGGCATCTGCAGCAGCCTTATATCGCTCATTACTATCCTGTAATTTACTCCTCACATCTTGTTGAAGTTGTTAAAGGTGCTCAGCAAATGCTTCCCCATCATCGCTAATGCTATCTTGCATAGGGAGTTGTACAAGGTCCAAAACACCCTAAGGATTATTACCATATATGATCTGAAAAGGAGATTTTCTAGTTAATCTGTTAACAAAACTATTGTAAGCAAACTCTGCTTGAGGCAATGCTAAGTCCCATTGCTTGGGCTTTTCACCAACAATACACCGTAATAGGTTTCCCAAACTCCAATCGACTACCTCAGTTTTCCCATCAGTTTGGGGATGATAGACACTGCTGAACTGCAACTGTGTTCCCATCTTCTTCCATAAGGTCCTCTAGAAATTACTCAAAAAATTAGTATCCCTGTCAGAAGTTATAGTCTTTGGAATGCCATGGAGTCTAACAACTTCTGAGAAAAATAAGTTGGCTATCCTTGTGGCATCATTAGTTTTTTTACAAGCAATAAAATGAGCCATCTCAGAGAATCTATCAACAACTACAAGGATAGAATCTATACCTCGCTGGGTGTGGTGAAGCCCCAATACAAAATCCATACTCACATCTATCCATGGCTCGATGGGTATAGGTAGAGGTGTATACAATCTTGCATTTTGGGAGTGACCCTTAGCCACTTGATAGATTTTGTACCTTGCCACGTACTTAGTAATGTCCCTTTTCAGTTTTGGCCAGTAGTAATTGTCTTGAACCAAGGCTATTGTCTTGTCCTTCCCAAAGTGACCAGCCAAACCACCACTATGAAATTCTTAGATAATATTTTCCCTCATGGAACTAGCTGGTATACAAAGTTGTTTCCCTTTAAAGAGGTAACCATCCTGCATAAAGTATTCTCCTCTCATGTGATCCAAAAGATTAATTCCTGGTTCTTTAATCTTCTCTATAATTTTCCAAAAATCATCATTAGCCTCATACAAAACTTTAATAGCATCAAAACCAATGACCTCAGATTCCATTGTAGTTATGAGTGTAGCACGTCGACTTAGGGCATCGACAACCTGATTCTACTTTCCAAACTTATGCTTCAAAACAAAATTATACCCTTGCAAGAAAGACACCCATTTAGCATGTCTACTATTCAATTTCTTTTTGTGTGTTCACATATTTCAGGGCCAAATGATCTATAAATATTACAAATTGTTGTGGGACCAAATAATGCCTCCAATGCCTTAAGGCTTGAACAATAGCATAAAATTTTAAATCATCGGTAGAATAGTTCTCCATTGCATCATTTAACTTTTCACTGAAAAAGGCTATTGGTTTACCTATCTGGCTAAGAACAGGACCTATCCCAACATGGGAAGCATCACACTCTACTTCAAATATTTTTCTTGTTTTTTCTATTTTTTTGGTTACTTAAGAGTTTGCAGCGAATTGTAGAAGTAGTTAGTGATGAATGAGAAATATTGAAGGTTTCAAATCTATGTTATTTGTCTTGTGATCAAATTTATTCTTAACAGAGTGTGTTGTGCTACATCATTTGGTATCAGAGCCTGAGATGAAACTTTCAGCTCTTGAAAATGTGGTAAAACAGAGCCCAATCGATCTGAGATCAATTGGCAAAACAAATGCCACCACCTGAGGCATGTACCAAAAAAATTTCAGTAAAAATCCAGACCTGAGTCAAAAGTTATGACCTTCGAAAGTTTCTATATGAGATTATGACCTACGGAGGGCCCTACATCATTTTGATATAGAGTTTAAACCATTTTTTTTTATCTTAGTATTTATAATTTTGGTCCAGTTGATTTTCAACTTACTTACAAAAATTATATCAGATAAATTATAATTTTCTATTCCAAATCTTATATATTCATTTAGGTTTCATCCCCTTTATCTAAAACAACTTGATATACCACTATCCCCTTCCCATTACGAGGCTCCAAAGAGCATAGAAAATAATTATGCATATATAGGTGTGATCAGTTGATTCCACCATATAATTACTATCAAATATACTATTACTTCAAAACTCCCAAACCAACTTACATCTGCTAAACTAATAAGAGCCATTTAAAAACCAGTTAAAAAAAATATATTTGCAAAGCTACTAGCCCCTCTTCACTTTGATTCACACTAACTAGATGTTACTAAGAAGTTAGAACCCTTAAAGTAATATTCTTTATTCTTGTCTATTTTGTAATTATAATCAATGATTTCTATTACTACAAAACAAATTCTATAACATAGTTAACTAGAGATTTATGGATCTACAAATAAGAAGGCAAGAATTCCAGCATTATGTTATCTTCTCTATCATATAGAACTCTATTTAAAGTGTCATCACCACATGAAATTTTAGAAATCACTTTCTTGAACCCTAAAATAAATGTTATTCTCTACATATGCCAAAGTATCAATGTTGGGTCCCCACAACATAGGAATTGAGGGTTGACCATTATTATTGTTAGTATTGTCACTTATTCTATGGAAAAGATCCTTTCCTAATATTGAATATATATCTTGATGAGTTTAGAAGTATTTATCAAGAGAATCTTTTGTTTGAATACACATGATCGAGTCTTAAAATAGAATCTCCTCTACAATCTAGCATATAGACCATATCAACCAACATGAAAATGACTTTGACTCAAGGTGACAAGATTGATTTTCTGAATGTAAGATCCACTCATAGAATCTGATTCCCTAATAGAGTCACAAAAACCCATTAGTTTATAAATTAGTTTCTTTCGAGACATCACAAAATAGAACAATTTGTGAAGGTAATATTCTCTTCAAATTCAAAGAGGAAGCACCCTATAATCTAAAATAAAGATAAACCTAATTTAAACTAATCTATCACACACACACACACACACACACACATGTCCATGTTAGGATTAGGAAGCACCAAGAGGGGGGCTAAATCAGTGTTGTAGTATTAGTAAATTTATTTAAGGTAATACCAAAATTTGAAAGCGTACATAACTAAAAGAAAAGAAAATAGAATGATAACACCTAAAATTATAACACCATTAATTTTTTTAAGGAAAATCATGTTAAGGGAAAATCCCTAGTGGGGATGGTACCCACGAAACTATCTCACTTCTATAGTAATAAGTACCCTATTATAGGTAATAGTACATAAGAGAGAATGTACACGACTCAGGATTACAAACCTAGAGCACACTACTTAATACAATAAAAATATCTGACCCTCGATAGGGTTCAACGATCTATCTTTAATTAAAATTTTTTATAGGACTTCATAGTCCCCAAAAAAATTTGAACTAACAAATAACATCAAATATGCCAATACAATTCCAATGAAGTTGAGCATCAATATCACATCAATTTTTTTCAATGTATCTAATCCTTCTATCTGCATCTCCTCATTTTACCTCATCTAATCCAATGACTTGATATTATATATGATATCATAAAATCAAAATCATACCTGTGTCAGCCCAAGATAAGATAATGAAACATGAACAATATTTTCACAAAATATTGATCAAATCATTAATTCAAATATTTATAAGAAAACATAATACTCTCCATAGTATTATCTAACATAAATAACTATCAAGCTAAAATCTAAACTAATTAACCAAGTATACTAAACAATCTTACCAAATTTCTCTCTTCAACCCATAAAACTATCAAACTGATGTTCACAAGTGAACATCTCATGCATACTAAAACTTAAAAATGTTTTAATATCATTTTTGAAATATTATAATATCTAATTTCATGGTCTACAATCATATCCTCTAACTCTCTATCATCTGTCCATACTAAGTTGTTATATTTGACTGTATACTACTCTACTTCTAGTACATAGTCATTTTCTTACACCCAAACCTTTGATAAACATACAAAACTAAAAGATGACCAAGGGAAGTGAATTTACTTTCCATAAATGACAACATATCATGCATCATTAGTAAACTCTATCGAATAATCTTCCCATTTGGCATTGATGGAAACACTTAGTGAAAAATGGCTCTGTATCCATCCCAAAATGTTATTTCTCAAAATGTCTCCAAAAATTGAACTCCCCCTAAGGTAATAATTTCTCCTATACATCATTTTCCACTTATCTTTCCCTCTTTGACATCAATGGAAAGTATGGGGGAGAAATCAAAACTCCTCTACCAAAATATTATATTGTCCTCATATATAAAAGTGATAATAACATACTTACAAAAACTTGATTACATATAAGAAGTTTTCCTTCAGAGTTAGATCCAATGTCCATTCCAAGTCTTTCTTAGAATATCCAAAATTTGAATCTTTCCACTTATTAAATAAGATAATTCCTCAACATGAACAATATCTAGTGGTGAAGGTTCTTTACTTATATTTTTTGTGTCTTTCAAGCTCTTTTGTAAGATATCTAACTTAGGAACTATAAGGTTCCTCAAGTCACAAAACCTTCCAAGCATTCTTTTCCTCTCAACTTCCAAAATTTGGATTTTATCATTTACTTTTACTATCTCCTTCATGTGATCAAAATAAAATCCCTTTAATGAATCAAAGTCCTTTTCTCTATCTACTAGTGCTTCATGTCTATCCGTAATGGTTTTATCAATATCAACAAAATGAGAGAATTTATTAATACACATCTATAATACATTAATCTCTTTCTGATCATCTTCCTTCAACTGATTTATTCCATCATCTAAAGAGCTTTTGTCTTGTTTAATTAATGAAGATAAATGATGAAATCTTTTTGTAACAAACTCTTTTTGAACTTTATCTTTGGAAACCTTCTCTAAATACTCAACATATGTTTCAAAATTATTTAAGATTTCTTCTAACTAATTAGGAACTAAATTATCTTGATTGACTTGAACATTAGGCTTTACCTTTTCAAGCACTTCAACTTCCCAAGATAATAGTCTTCTGCCTTTCTCACTTTTTCTTAGGGATTTTTCATTATCTTTGGCATGAGAAAAAAATGCAACTTTCATTAGCTCATATTAGTTCATATTTTCTAAATCAATTAGTCCATTAAAATATAATAATTTAAGAGAATCAAAAGCATCTCTTTCCAACAACTCAACATTAGCGAGAGATGCCTCAATCTCAGTCTGAAATTATTCTATCTTCTCCAATTTCTCCCATTTATCCTTTTCATCAAAAGTTTATGTTTTTATATGTTTCTCTTCTACCTTTTCATCTATTCTATTCGTGATCTTAGTATAGATATAAAATTCATATCATGAACATCATCAATATGTTCATCAATATCCTTTTCTTTTCTATCCTTAACATAAACTATCTTATCTATGGTGAATCTATTTCTAGACATGATTTCTCTTATTTCATCCTCTTTCATTATATTATATGGATCGGTAAATGGATCTTTTTCTTTTTATTCACCTTGTAAATTATTATCACCTTTCCCACCAAGAGTAATAGGTACTCCTACAATGAATAGAGATGGTTCCTTAGTTGTAGAAATAAATTGATCCCTTAGATCGTTCCTAAGGAACCATAAACATGTCTAATTTATATTAAGATTTTAATTACAATGTCATTAGTTTCTACAGTAATTTATTATGTCGTTTCATGCATTAACATGTTAATTATTTTCTTTGTCACTAGGCTCTTCTTAGTTTCATTAAGTAAGTTTTTTCTTTCATCGTTACTAATTACTGGGAACATCTTAGATATAGATATTTCCCTTATCCTTTTATTTTCCTCTAGAGAACCTAATCTTCTTTCTTCCAATATAGCATATAGATGATCAGGTATCTAATCCTTTATCACAACCAATGTCTTACTGAATTTATCCAGATGTGTAATTACACCTTACTCTAGACTTCTTTCAAATTCATCAAATATATGATAGTTCTTCTTCAATTTAACTATAATACCATACTCAACAACTTTTTCACAAAATTTATCAATCAAATTTTCATTCTTACCTATGCTCATAGTTTTGTACTTGATAATCCTAGTAGAAGTTTTACCTTCAGTAATAATCTTCTTCTTGGATTGATGTGAGTTAGTTGAAGAATCACATTCATCTACATTTTCTACCTTATGTGGTCCTAAACTCTTTTTCTTTGGTCTCCTCAATAGAGGTTCCATTTGTGATCCCTTAGATCATTTCCTTGTAAACTTTAATGTAGGTGCTCTAGGAGGTGTTGTGGAGATTTTAGTTTCACCCCTAGCTATTCTCTAACTAGATGGCATACAGATAGGTGAAGGTAGATTAGCTTCCTTCTCAGCTTCAATCGAATCTTTTTGTTATGTCCTACTTTTCTCCATATCTTCTTATTTTCTTCTAATTTATATGATCTAATCCTTGCGTATATTTCCTTCAGAGAAATGTTATCCACCATCTTCTTAATTTTCTTGGTCAATTTTGCATCATGAATTTGACTTTTAACTTTTTTATACTTTTTAGTGTAAGTACCGACACTTTCAGCATTAGGATCTATTAGTTTAATCAACATTTTCTCAACTTACCTAACCATAATCTCAAAATATACTTCATATCCCATTGGTGGAATCCACATGATCCTCAGCTCAACTACCTCCATACAATAAACATTAGTTTCAATCATTAAACAAATTTTATCCTTAGATTTGTCAATGGAAATATCTAGTCATCTTTCCCTCTTTTGCATCTTCTTTTGAGACAATTTGAAATAACCAAATATTTTCTTATCAATGTCTTCCTTTTTCTACATCCAATAGAATCTTCTAATCTATATTTCTATAGGGATGTCCTTCTGCGAGGTAATCACTCATTCTCAAGATATAAACGGATTGAATAAAATCATAGAATGCCCCTTTTATTCCTCAAATTCAAAAATATTCTTTCATTTAATGCCACTTGTACCCTAGCTTTAAAAAAGCTGATATAACTAATGAATTGTAAATTTTCTTATGATCCTTAATATGATCATGAAAGCTTTTGTGAAAATGAACATAGCCTTTCTAAACCAATCTTCAACTAGATATTCTACCATAGTCTTTATTGCTTCAATTCATAGGGTGACAAAAGATTATCTAATGAAAAATCACCCTTACTTCCTATGACCTAATTAGTTTGACGAAGAGGTGTCCACACTAGGAGCTAGTGAGACGAATCTAGAAGCATCAATTTTATCTTTCTTATCCCATGTCCTATTCATTTCCTTTCATTTTCATTAGCTAGCATGGTCTTCTTTCCTTTTTCATTTGATCCATTATTTTTCTTTGTTACATTGTTAGATCTACAATAACAAGCAATGTGTCCTATATTTATATAATTAAAAAATGTTTTGTTTCTATTTACATACATTTTATTTATTTTATTATCATTTCCCACACTATTCTTTCCAACTGAACCATTGATTCTCATTCCAACATTGTTATATCTATAATTTCTAGCTATATAACCAATATTGTTGCATTCTTAACAATATTTTGATTCACAAACCTCTAATTACTCTGATTAGTCCTCAACTTGAAGCCCCTTGCTAAGTGACCAAATTTATTGCATTTGAAACATGTAGGATTACCACATCTTGTAGGACTTGTATTAGCTTCGGTATTGTACATCTTTATCTCTTAGATTTGCATCAATATTACAAGTATGTTAATCATTATCCTAAAAATGATGTAGAAGAGGTGTTAGTTCTACATTATATTGTCCAATGACATAATATATTGCATGTGAAATATCTTCAATTGAATCTGTGGCCATTTTCTTCCCTCAAAAGTGTTTTCCTAGGTTCCTCCTTTTTTCTTTCTTTTACCAGAATCACTACTTTCCTATCCAAATTCAAAGCTTTCTCCTTTTCTCTAATTCTAGTCCTTTCTTTTCTCAGGGTGCTCCTTTATTTGTGATTTTTTCATCAAGCTTCATAGACATAGATTTGAATTTTTGTTGCATTTTTATAGCATCATCTATATCTTTTCTTAATATCTCATTTACTCTTTCCAACTCTTACTCATTATGTTTAGATTATTCAAGGTAGATTTTCAGCTGTCCAAATTCACCATTTATCTTGTAGGATTCTTTAGTTTTAGCCATTAAGGATTGTTGAAGAGTCTTCTTTTCTTTTATTTCTTAAGTCCTCTTGATTTCCATGGATTCCATCTCATTTTTTAGATTGTCTCTTCCGTTGATAATCAAATCATACTTTTAAGGTTTGTCTTCTTCAACAGGTGTAGATTCATTTCCTTTCAATAATAACTAATACACTAGTTCTTTCCTCTTATCTCTAGATTGCCTCAACTTTTCTTTCAAATTATCAGTGAATCTATCAATACTTTTTTTTAGTTTTTCTTCCAGATCAATGATGCAAGTATTGGATTTTTCTAGATAATCAAGTGCATTCAAAAGATACTTTAGATTACTTCTATATGTTTCCATCAAGATCTTCCTCAATCTTTTAAACTTTCTCCAAGGAACTAGGCTCTGATACCAATTTTTAGGATTAAGAAGCACCGGGAGGGGGGATTAATCAATACAACACTATTATTAAATTTATTGAAACAATACTAAAACTTGAAAGCATAGATAAATAAAAGAAAAAAAAAATATAATTAACACAAATAATATTATAACACCAACAATTAGTTTTGATAAAAAATCTATTAAGGGAAAAAAACCTGGTGGGGATGGTACCCACTAAACTATCTCACTATGTAGTAATAACTAAGATGTTAAAGATAATATTACACACAAGAGAATAAGTGCATGAATTCACACTTACAATCTAGAGAACACTACAAAAAAATAAAATAAAATAAAGATCAGACCTTTATTCGAGTTGACCAATCTATCTTTAATTACACTATTGAGATAGGACTTCACAGTCCAAAATTTTTTTGAACTGACAGATAGAATCAACTATGCTAATATAATTTCGATGAATTTCAACATCAATATCACATTCTTCTTATTATGTATCCAATCCTTCTATTTTAATCTACTCATTTTCCCTCATCACATCCAAAAACTTGATCTTATAGATGAGATCATAAACTCAAAATGATAACTCTGTCAACCCAAGATAAGACAATAAAATGTTTACAACCTTCACACCAAATCTTGATCAAATCATCAATTCAAATATTTATAATAAAATATAATTTCCTCCATAGTTTAATCTACCATAAAAAAATATCAAACTAAAAATCTGAACTGATTAACCAAGTATATTGAATGATCTTACCGAACTATTATGTTCTAGTCCAACATACTTTCAAACCGATGTTCACCAGTGAACATCTCATGCATACTGAAATATTTTCATTCTCTATAATCACAACCTCTAACTCTTTTTCATCCATCTATACTACTAAATTATTCCATCTGACTGTATACTACTCTACTTCTAGTAATTAGTAATTTTCTTGCTTCCAAACATTTAGAAAATATACAAAACTGAAATATGGCCAAGAGTAGTGAATGTAGTTTCCATCAAAGAAAACATATCATGCATCATCGGGAAATTGGTTCCAATAATTCATTCCATAAAATTTTTAATATGGGCAGTTTTCATTAAGAAAATAATTATTTGTTGGTATTTTTGCCTCTAACACAAGCCACAAACTGTTGATGGTAGATGGTAGTGCCTTGCAAGTAATATTTTTAGATATAAAAGGAGAGAAAACTATCTAAACATAAACCTCCTATTGGATAAAAGTAAAACATAGACCACTAATCCACTCTAAGTGATATTTGAAGGAAATAAAAACATACAAAACAATTGATTCATTTGACTTCAGTAAGTTAGCCCCATTCACATGACAAATTAAATGTAGTAAATCACATTCTATATCATTAATATATCAAAATAATAGTTTTAACTTTAAATGATATCTACAAGTTGATGAACATTGAAATATAACAACTAGTGCAAGCTATATCATGTAAGATTTGAAATGAGAATCAAGATGAACTTCTTAAGTTGGTGAATTTTTGGATCTGATCCACAAATTAATACTAAATGTTTTCAAGTCTAGTGAGCACATAGTAATAGTGAAGAAAAACCTTTCATTTTTACTGAGATATTACCATCACTTCAAAGCCATATATCACAAAACATATTTAGATGAGGATCAAACCAACTACCATAGTTTTGTCATTATCTTTCTTGGTAAGAGATCGATGTCTCTTTTATCTTATATTTTACTCATATAAAAACTACATTTTCTCACCTCATACAAAATAAGCTATTCTGGATAAATTTTATCATGTTTAAAAATTTATTGATATGTGGTTTTATCATAAATTTTGGGCCAGATAGATGTTGATATATCATTTTTTATTGAAAAATGTGTTATATTTTAAATTTCAAATTGACAATGACAAGTTTAATAGAATGATTAGTTGTGTGAAAATAGGAAATACTTTAGAAAAAAAAAAATTGGCTTTGTTTTCAACCTTTTCTAAAAGGGAAAGATATCATTTAAATGAATAGTCATTTGAACTTACATGAGCTATTACCATGGCATGTGAATATAAAGAGAGAGAAAGAATAATGAGAAAACTTATGAAAATGCCTAAAAGTGAAAAACCTGCATATTGTTTGTTATTTGGCACTTTCCACCATAGGTTTGAAACTCAAAATTGGGCTAAAATAGGTATTGAAATAGTTTCCAACACAAACTAGACCGTGACTCCCACATGCTCACCACTAGTTCTAGAATGTTATTGTAGCCTCCCCTAAATTGAGTAGCTATTGAATTGCCCAAACTTGTCAATAGTCTTTCAATAAATTTTGCAATTGCACATAAATAAACTAGGATGATATATGTAGTTTCTAAATCAAGGACATTATGCTATGTACTTAATCTATTTCATAACCTTCTATAGAGAGACTAATATTTTTAGTTCTCTTCCACAAACTAATGTAGCTCTTGCACATTTTTGGTACAATCAATATCAACTAGAGCACATCCATGTACAACTAGTGATAATGTTTTCATAGCAGTCAAAAATGATTGATGGAAGAAGATGTGATAAGGATAGGGACATTGTAGTGAAATTTCTATTCAATCATGTTCTTAGAGCTGTATTTAGGCCATGATAAAAATAAAAACTAATCTACACCTCTTCTAGTTTGCTTTGATTTTGTTGTAAATGTTGTATACTTTCTTTCATAACCTTGGTAGTGTTTCCTTTTGCATCAAGATTCTTTTGGGCTTCCATAATTACTTTTTCTTCATCATGCCATTCAAACTATGTTAGTTAACGTTATAGAAAAGATATTCATTGACATTATATTATGACTTTTACATTGTACTTTTCCTATTACATCAGATATTCTTGGATATTCTACATGTACAATATTCAAGGTAAGTAATTAGTTGTTAAAGTCTCTATATATTTATATTCTAAAATACCTTGATAGAATCATTTACATTTATAATATAGCTCTTCTTCTATCTTATAGGTAGTTGAATACATAATAGACTACAAGGAATTGTGCATTGGTACTAGCAAAGGTTAGTAATGAGTTGTATAACTAAACTGATACATTTCTATTCATATTGTAAAGCCATTGCATCCCACAAGTTGGTATTTCTTTTTTATTCCTAATTTGAAATAGGTAGATTGTAATTGGTGATTTAAAGAGAGATTATTCATTTTCATCTATAAGAAGGGAAAATGTTATATAAAATTAAGTAATGCTAGGGAATATTTCTTAAGTTCATCCTAATCTCTTCCTACATAGACTACTACACTGACTTTGAATCATGAATTACTCTTAATCTAGGGTGGAGTTATAATTAAGCTCAAGATAACTGGAACATCCAATATTTGTTGACATCATTTTAGATTTCCAATATACCATAAGATATATACTAAGTGGTTGTCTCTGAATTATCTATTTATGTGTACATAGTCTTGCGAACATTATAGTAATTGTTAGGTCTACTATTGGTAGATCAAATAGACAAAAGGATCCTACTATTCTTTAGTCTCATATCCAAACCATGATCACAAGATCTAGCTTTTGTTCTTGTTTGTTAAAAAGAAACAAAAAACATATCTTTCTCACCAATCAATCATACATTCTTCACTAGTTGAATTTGACTTTGATAGTTGGCAATATCCTCTCTCACGTTACCTCTTTTTTTTGGCATGAAAAATTATTTTTCCTTGCTTATGACAACTAGGCTATGCCAATAAACTTTATAGCAAAAGATACACATAGACACTATATTTTTACTTTAGCTTTCCATTTGGCCTAGTAAACCAAAATTTGTAAGAACATGTACATACCCAAAACTGAAGGTGATTAATCAATTATAGACGCCTTCATATATTTTTATTTTTGAGTACCTCAATAAAACCATCTATATTTATAATATTTACTCCTCTTCTATAGGGCCTTGACTATGCAATACCTAGGAAAATAAATATTGCAATCATAATATTCAACATTAGAGATGACTCATTATAGTTTTCGTAATATAGAGTTTACAAAAATTTTCTTCTTTATTAAGTTCCAATAATCAGCCCTTAGGTACTTCAACCATTACACCCTTTGTTCTATATTCTCTATCTAGATCCCATAGTCTAGTCAATAGACACTTTAAGCATTAGACCCTTTGTCCCATCTCATGTATTTAGTTTTCATATTATACACTATATTCCATCTTCTCTATTTAGTTCAAGTAGACTAGTCCATCGATAGTTTATCTGCTAAAACACTTTGTCCCATCTCCTATGTTTAGTTTCCATAGTCATCCTATAAGAGGCTAAACCATTTGAAATACAATATATCAATTTTATTTCCCAACCAAAAAGATAATAAATACTATTAGAGAGGTCTCCAAAAAATTGGGCATGTGCCACAAAATCTAATTATTGTAGACACATACATACCCTTATCAATTATTGATATTGTCAATTGTTGTAGACCTTGAGAAAGTACATTTTTTTCAATTGACTCATTCAAATTCAAAGTTGGTGACTTCTTATTTTATACAATAAATGTTCTTCTTTACTGTCAATACACACTTAATGAACTTCACAATGGGCTTGTGGACTATTTCTTGCATTAACTTCACACTGGTTGTGTCGAATCTTTAAACTATTTTGAACATAAACTGCACCCATCAATACTTTATGATTTTCATAAGGTACATGAATTTTTTTTTTTACATAGAATGAGGATTTTAGCAACAAAATTCAAAACACATGGTGAGGTTATACTTTTGGGTGAAATATTCTATGTACCATGAATGTCACATTGGTTGAACATCCTATATACATTTAGTCTTCAACAAGAAAAAGCCATATTTGCATTTCAATAAAGATGCATCTTATTTTATACAATTTATTCTCTTCCATGATACTAATCGAATAGCTAGACATTGTAATCCAATATTTTTGAGAGTAAGCACATATAATGTGCTGCAAAATATGCATCTACAACTGCTAATTTTATATTGCAAAATATTCAATATCTTAGACACAATTGCCAAACAATTTGGAAAGGTAGGTCTCAGTTAGCTTCCTGCATTTTTTCTCCATGTGGCCAAATAATGTTTTTTGTTATAGCTTTCTTAGCTAATAATCTATTTTATGCAATATATTTATGATTATTTGAAGCTCAATCATTGGATAATAAATTGAAAGCATAGAATAAATTTTCATTAGCATGCCTTAGAAGGTGTGAGCAGTCTACTAGGCTAGACAACAATTCTCTCTTGTGATTGCACCTACTAATTTCTAAGATTAGAAGACCATATACTAAAAGTAGCCTTGAAGGTTATGGATTCTACTTATGATATCTTTCATACATGTTTCATATAACTATACATGTATGGAAAGTAGCTATACCACTCAAATTTGAAGCATTTGAAGCATTTTGAATCATTAACTTAATTAGCTTCAAAAATAGCTTGGGTCATTTTCATTATGAACTGCTTCAAGAAAATGAACAACTATTGAATGAAATTCATAAAAAATAACCCATGTTTCTACAAGTTTTGAAAAAATGCATGTGAAACAACATGACAAATGATTCCCCATAATAAGATGAAGCATTTCATAAGTTACAAATTTTTCCACCATTAATATGAATGCATGTCACCCATTGTAATTATTAAAAGAAACAATACATAATAAAAACATGGGCCAAATAGATATGGTCACTATTCATGCTACTAGAATAAAAAATAAGGAAAATAAAAAAACCTCATGTTCACATGCCAAGAGAAAATGTCTATACTAGAAGACAAGATAAAGCCACCATCCCAACGTACATGTACGTACAAGTACATAAAATAGTGCAATCATGAAATCCATTAAATAGTACTTGTTAAACATGAATGATGCACCTAAATAATCATGTACTCTCTACGAGATGTTGTAATTCCATAAAGACATTTACACAGCCAACAAAGAATTTGTTTATACTTTGTCTATTCTTTCCATTTCTACTAAACAAAAAAAAACTACAATAGGATAGGCCATTTGTAACTAATGTATGAAAGCTACTACAAGTGACAAGATCCATTCTTTTGTTGGTCCATGGAACATAAGATGCAATAACCATATAGATGTTATCCATTCCTTGACTACTTTATGTTAGATTACAAAGAGGGGGTTTGAATTGGTAATCCTTGATTCTTTGTACCTTAAAAACTTTTCTCTGATTAACTTAGTTAAACATAATTCAACATTTATCGACAATAGTAAATAAAATTTAACGATCACCAGATCAATCACATAAATCACTCAACACATATAATACTAGTATTTAACATGGAAACACAGTTTTGGGAAAAACCATTGTGGGAATTGTCACCCACTAAAGAAAATAGTCTTCTAAAGTATGCTTGGTGAAGAGCCAATCCTATTAAAGATTACAATACACACTGATTATAGGTGTGATCCAGTCAAGGGATTTACCTTAGATCTATTAGGATCTTCACCCTATTAGGAGTGGCCTGGTTAAGGGTCTTCAAACACTGTTTTGAATGTTACCTTTTTCAAATATTTTACAATAAGACTGTTAAGTCCACTCAGTTAAGACATTTCTCTGTTATAAATATTAATAAGAAATAATAAATAGTTTGACCGGTAAATTTACAACTATCTTTTCATAATCAAATCCTTTGTGCGCTCTCTATCTTTACTTCAATCTTTCACTTTCCACTGGCTTCAACACTTCATCAAATCCTACTTTCTAACTCATAATCTATCTTCTCCTTTTTCACTGCATTAGTCGATGACTCTTCAACTCTTAAATTTACCAACCATTTATTCATAATAATTTATCATTTATATACACTTTTTTTTGTCTCTTAATCTCATCTATTACATTTTCCTTTGGTTAATCTCATCCGTCCAATTCATTTTACAAACTTATTCATTGAATCTGGATTTTGGTAACATGTTTTACCTTCACCTAGGAACTTGAACTTTCTTGAAACTTGTTCCTTCTCCTTTAACCATTTTGATCTAAGCCATAGATCATCATCCTAAATTTTCTTGATTGTAGATCTCTTAAACTAACTTTCCTTATTATCATAACCTTTCATCTCATGATCATAACTAATCATTAAATTTCATTCTAATCCTTGTATTTAATTTATGTTCCTTGCTCGGTGGATTCAGTTAACTTTGCTCGGTGTCTAAAAATTTCCTGCTCAGTGTCTTTCATTCCTTTTCCTTTACCAAAACATACTCTCTTTTACCTTTTACCTTTTTGCTCTTACCGAATGAATTTTCCTTCTCGGTAGCCAAAACTATTTTTCTTACCAACTTGAAAACTCTTTATTACCATACTTTACCGACTTGATATAATGATATGTTAGGTATAAAACAATTAGATCAACATAACCTTAACATTTTCTGATCTCTATTAATTTCCCAATTAAGTTCTTAATCTTCATAACATCTTATTTCTTCATTTCCTTAATGCATTCACTTTTATATCATACACTGAATGATATGGAAACACAATATAAATCAGATATCAATTTCTTGACATCAATGACAAGATAATAACCGATCTAACCTTTCTTCTATCTTGTATTCCTCTAATCTTGGTTGGTCTTCATCATCATCGCCACCATTTATAGTAACAATCTCCCTCTTTGGTAGTGATGGAAACACACTAACAATCTTCATTATACAAGATCCAAATCTTTAAGGAAATATTTTTATATTGAATGAGTTAAAAATTAAGATCATTGAGAGAAATATATTATTATAAATAGAGATGAAAACCACATTTAATGCTATTTAATAATTCCTTCTATTATACTTTATATACTTATTTTTGTATTATTTTACAACTGTAAAATTATGCTTATTTATATTTATGTCTAACAATGATTTAGTTAAACTACACAATAGAATAATGTTAAAACTATTGAATGTCCAATTTTCCATAAGCATTGTCACAAGCATCAAGAAGACAATAGAAAATGTAGTGAGTGATGAATAGCTTGGAAAATAAGTACTACTTTGCAAACGTCAATGTATCCTACCCACAACAAGCATATGGACACAAGAAGGTATTATAAATGGAGCTCTTGGTGAATTAATATAAATTTTTAATAATCTTGGTTCCAAACACCCTGACGCTTTGATGCATGTTGTAGAAATGATAGATATTTATAATTAACCTCCATGGAACCAAGACGACCTTAAAATTATACAAATAACTCATGCATCACTAGGTAGTCAAACACAAATACTACTCACACTGGCATTGGCTATGATTATACACAAATATCAACTACAATGCTATGTAGAGAGATCATTGAGAATATATATTTCTTTGTTGAAATTATATATACAAATATAAAATTATATTACAATCAATCACCACACTATGAAATAGGAATTTTTTTTATAAGTATGGAACATTCAAGAAATAGTGTTAATCATGATTGCTTCTTTTACAAATGATTTAAATTTATTTCATCCAATTTATCTTAATTATTTTCTTTACTATTATATATTGACATTAATTCTTCCCAACTATCAATTCCATTAAATTCATATATTTTACAACATTGTATAATCCATAAAATTTATTAAATTCTTGTATTTTAGAAGATTCTATCACCAACTAAACTCTATTTAAGCTATGAAAAATAATATCAGCCATTGAACTCTATTTAATCTGCAAAACTATAACTAGGATGTTGTATAAAAGAACATGTGTTGGTTTATTTTAACAATCAAAGATGCATCTATCTCTCATTAACTATATCGATTAATTAGTAAACTATTTGACTTCTATAATTACAATTAATTTCTAAACTAAAAGACAACTACTCCACTACGTGGCATTTTCACGAGTCCATTTCAAAGAGGACAAAAACATAATCACTAATATCATGCATGCTTAGATTTCTACATTCTACTATGATTTACTATTTAACATGTCGCCATTTTGAAAAAACTAAATTAACTCATATATCCCAAGTCTATTACACTATGACAATTTAATTTATTAGATATTTTTTAATTAATTTAATTTTAATTTATATAATTTATTAATAAATTAGTTAAATTCTGAATTATAGCTTATAAATTAACTCTTCAATAAAAATAATTAAATTTATAATCATTTTATTTAAATGGTTAAAGAAAATTATTCAAAAGATGATCAATTTAAGTCATACAAAGTTATAACTTAATTTTTAAATAAATAAATTATTAATCTACTAATTAAACAAGTTTAAATTAATGAGTTTAGATGATATATACTATGAATGTAAAAAACTAACTAAATATTTGATAATTCTGATAAGTTGAATGGTAGCAAGAACATCTCCATCAAGAAAGTCTCCCTTCTCTTTCTCCCATTGATCTGTGGAACTAGAATATCTCCCCCTGGCAAAACATACTTAAAACCATTGGTCAAAAGAAAGCAAAGGATTATAGGTACTCTAAAAAAATTCTCTCTGCGAAAGTTCACTTTGCTGAAACTAACGTTGAAACTGATCCCCAAAACTTCACTCTTTTCTCTTAAGTAGCTCAGGCTCAGAACAATCTCAAAAACACCAACAAGTTAAAATCAAAGGAGCCAAGATCAGATCTCGAGCTCATTGGTGATAGGGGATCAAAAATTTTCTTTAATCTTCTTAAACAAAAACAAGCTAATGAATCTATTGATAAAATCCTTGTAGACAACAAAGAGGTCACTGAGGAAAATGACATAAAAGAGGCTTTTCTTAACTTTTATAGTAAACTCTTTACTTTTGAGGACTCTGTGGAAGCTAAGACTCTCAAACAGGACTATAAAAATCTTATCCCAAGTACAATCTCCAGACATGATGGTGATTTACTTAATAAAAATATTTTGATAGATGAAATTGAGAAGGCTATTAAATCTATGAAGAATGACAAGGCCCCTGGCCCCGATGGTCTGTCAAGTGAATTCTATAAATCTAACATGGATTGGATTTGCAAGGACCTTTATGATTTATACTCTGATGCCTATGACAAAGGTACCATGGGTTGCCTCATTAAGAGAGGCATTATCAAACTTATCCCTAAGGATGGAGACAAAGCCCTCCTAAAGAATTAGAGGCCAATTACCCTTCTTAATATCTCCTATAAAATCCTTGCCAAGATTTTGGCCTTGAGACTTGAGTCTATCCTCCCTAAATTTGTGAATTCCACTCAAACTAGCTTCATCGAAGGTAGGTATATTCTTGAAAATCTAATTACTAGCTGGGAAGCCATGAATTGGTCCAAGCATTCTAATTAGAACTCTGCTATATTGCTCCTTGATTTTGAAAAGGCTTATGACCACATTGAATGGGATTTCATCATTATGATGTTAGAAGCTTTTGGATTCGCCCCCTATTATGTGATTTTGTCAAGATCCTTCTTAGAAATGCCTCGGCTTAGGTGGAGGTCAATGGATTCCTCTATGAACCTTTTCCTCTTGGTAGATCCATTAGATAGGGCTGTCCCCTGGCCCCTACCCTATTTTTCATTGCCTCTGATGCCTTATCTTACATCCTTAAGGATAATTCCCTCTCCCCTGCCGTCAAAGGAATAAATCTTCCCAACAATGCTGATCTTATTAACTACCAATTTTCTGATAATACCTCCTTATTTTCTGAAGCGAATGAGTCTAACTTTGATGCTCTTCAAACTAAGCTCAACACCTTCTACTCCATTTCTAGTTCCCGTATCTCTCAAACTAAGTCTATTTGCCTCGGCTGGTTTGATCAACCCCCTACTTGGTTTAATAAATCTGGTTTCCTTTGGGGAGGGCCTCAAAAATTTTTGCAATACCTGGGTATCTCCTTTTCCATAGAACCCTCCCTAAAGGACATGTGGCTCTGGATAAAGGATAAGATCTTTAACAAGCTTAATAAGTGGAATATCAAATCCCTCTCGCTTGCTAGAAGAGTCGAGGTTTGTCAAAAAATTCTCTCCTCCTACAATGTGTACTATTCCTCTGCTTGGATGTTTAACAATTATCAAGTTCTTGAGATTTAGAAGGCTATCAGAAATTTTCTTTGGTTTGACGGCAAAGGTAACAAGAAGCATCATGCTGTCAAATGGGACTGGTGCCAAACTGACAAGCTCCTTCGTGGTCTAGGCCTAAAAGATCTTAAAACTCAAGGGACTACCTTAGCCACCAAATGGATCTTTCACTCTCTCGAAGGTGATGAGCCCTGGAAGGTCCTTATTAGAGGTAATATTGAAAGACAGATCCCTAGAAAGGTTGGAACTCAGAAAAGCATCCATTTTGTGATATCATTGAGGGCGAATTTCCTATTCTTGTCCAAGCATCCTCGGTCTTTAAAACTATGTGGAAAGCATGGGAACATGTTAATAAATTCATTCCTAATAGAGCCTTCTTTGATAATAAACTCCTCTATGGTGAAAGATCCATTTGGTGGAATTCACATCTTGCTGGAAAACCTCTTGCCCTCTCCCAAGGATGCTCTGCCAAGTATTGGAATAATTTGGGTATTTCTCAACTCATCTGTCTCTTCGAGGATGATAGGCTTATTAGCTGGGAGGACATCATCTCCAAGTTCAATATCCCTCCTTCTCAAAAGAAAACTTATAACATGATCGTCAAAGCTTACAAAGATCTGCCTAAGAATTGTCATGTTGACTCTCATAGATTTCTGGAAATGAAATGGCCGGATGGGACCATTGTGGAAAAGATAAAAGCTAAAAACATTTACAAAATCATTGCTGCCAAAAATGATATCACTGGTCATATTAACAAACTCTGGTATTCTAATCTTGATGATAATTTATGGAAAAAGCATCTTGACAGACTTTGGAAGGATCCTATTGAGCCTAAAATTAAATGTTTCAAATGGTTCCTGCTTCTTGACAGACTGCCTATTAGAAAAGATCATGATCCTATCTGCAGATTTTGTGGGCTTCTAGAAACTAGTAGACATATTTTTCTTGATTGCTCTTTTGCCAAAAGTATTTGGTGTATGTTTGGTATTAATTATCCTATGTTTGTTAATATCTTTGAAATTGTCACTGGTTATATTGATGGTGTTAAAAATGATATGAATATCTTCTAGAACATGTTATCCTCCAACATTCTTTGGCAGATCTGGAAGTGCAGGAATGAAGAAAGGTATCAAGACTCCCCCAGATCCCTTACTGAGTTTTTACAAAAACTCACATATTTAAAAATCTCCTTGAAGGTGAACGTGAACATGGCACTGGATAAAAAGAAACTTATAAGATTCCTTCAAGCTGGGCACGCTACCATGTTCGCTTATGAGCTTAAGGATGGATATGACTAGAGAACCCACATAGACAACTTTGCTAACTTTGAAGAAACGCTGAAAAAATTCACCAAGGAAGTCAACCATAACTAGAATACAACCAATCAACAAATCTCGATGCTGTCTCAAATTCAGGACAAGAAAAATATTGTCTGGATGGAGGGCCCCGGGGGTTGGATCGCCTGGGTAGATGATAACAATGATATTCTATCTTAATATGTTCCTCTTTATGCTCTGTAATTAACTCTTTGTGAACTTGTGTGGTTGAGGCTGGGCCTCTCCCAACTTACTCTTGTTGGTTTTTTATTTTTGATATCCTTATAGTTAATTAAAAAAAAACTAAATATTTGAAAGTTCTATAATTTATATAGATGTTTGATCATTAAGATGATTGATCAATTTGCAAGATTAGAAAACCACTAACGGTCCCTTCTTAGCAATCTTACATTGAATCACTAAAAATGATATCTTGTTCACAAAGAACTACTATTGCTTACTAAATACAAATCTTACATCGAATCTAACAACACATATCATTATGAAATATCATAAACAAAAAAAAATTGTGCATCTTCTAGTTCATATAGTAGTATTTAAAATAATTTTACAGTTAACCGTGCTCTTATAAGAATCATATTCGAAGTATGGTGGATGGGTAGTTTTAATTCATTACTTTTGTTCATCTAGTAAATTTAGATATTACAATAAGAAAACACGGAGATTAGACAAAAAGGAAAAATCAAATTTTATCCTAGTGCACATAAGAGATCTTTGTGTTATTGTGTAAATAAATTAAGAGTAGCTTGTCTTAAGCCATTATACTTGGTTATGGAATAGCCATACGGTTTTAATAAATCCATTAATTCAAGCCTTTTTTTGGTTGGTTAAGCGCCAGAACTCGGGATTTTGCGTCAATAACGAAAAACATTACATAAATATCACATCTAAAATTTAACAGTTCTGATTAAAAAAGTCCTATTTTATCTTTTACCAAAATGAATCCATCTTCAGAACCTAGAAGCAGTCGAATGAGAATTGAAAGTGGAGCAGAAGGTTTTTTTTCACTATTTTTAGATCACTGGAATTTCGTTTACAAATACCTTAATACTATGCCTATAGTTTAAATATTTTCTTACTTAAACAATGATTCTATAATTTCGAAGTTTTTGATAAAATGCCCCCCAAAAGTTCCACGAACATAAATTGTAATAAATTGAGAAAGATGCAAGAGCATAGGGTTATGGTGGACCCAAATGAGCCGAAAGGATGAGCAACATTCAAAAGAATCGGGAACTCCGTAATCTGCTACTTCAATCAATTTTGGTGATACTCTGCTTGGACCAGAAAAAAGGCCTACCGAAAGCTGCTTTTCTATGAATTAAGGTCGGAGAGAGTGATACTCAATATTACTAGAGGAAGTCCTTGTCTACTTGTAAATTCCAATCTTTAAATTATACAAAACATACATATCATATATTAATTACAAACTACACATGTCATCATGAAATTAAAAATAAAAGATGATGTTATATCAAAGTTCAATAGGATGCTTTGTACTAACTTTTACATATCAAAACTGAATATGAATGTGTCGGTGCATTAAGTTCAGAACTCAATTTTGATAACCCAAACAGAGCAAACAACTCGATCAGAAAAATGAAACAAGTACACAAATTAACCATTGTTGGCCTTAATTATATATTTGAACTGGTACGGTCGCCAAGAATTTCAAAACAATAACAAATCTCGATAAGGAAAATCAATTACATAGAGAGTTTGTAGAGTTTGTAGGGCTTAGAAGCCCTACATAGGAAATACAAACTTGAAAGCTTAGAAGCCTTCATTGGACGACAATAGAAAACATAATGACATAAGAATTTGGTATTACTGTTCTAACAGAAATCATAGCAGAAACAAACCGATGACAGTGACGTCCATGACTTCCAATGGCAGTCCCCATCATAGGCACCTTCATGCGCTCGACATGTAAACTGGCAATGTTCACTGAATATGCATGCCCCGTCAAAAGAGCTGCTCATTCTTTTATTACACTTGCTCGCATCGCCCATTTGTGCTCCTTTACAGAAATACACTAATCAGTTGTGACTTCCAATGATAAACATCTATATTTCTAAACCGTTCAGAAATAAGCTGAATGAATCATTACCAGAAAGGACGACTAAGAATAGTAGAAGCAGCACATACACGTTCAACGCCTTCCCCATCTTCTCTCCAACTCGAAAACTGAAGATAAAATGTATTATATTACAGGGAGAGGTAACCCATGAGACTATTTATACAAGTGAGATGTATGAAAATCTTCTCGTCAGTAACGCTTATTATTATTATGTGAATCTTCATTGTTACGATCGTGTGATGGATAGAGAGAAATATATGTTTGGATTGAGTAACGCGTGCTTTGAATTTTCACTAGCCTCCAATATTCCACGGTAGCAAGAACCAATCACTATAATATGGCCTACGTATTTAGAAGAGAACAGAATATGGATATGAATAGATGTATTGTCTTCTATAGAGACAGTTTTAACAGTCTAATATAATAATAGAATATGTAATTGAAAGTTCATTAAACATACAATTTAAAATGTTCTTATTAAATTTGTTAAATTTGTTTTGGTTTGGCTACCATGGGCAAGGGTCTAACGTATTACATAATTGTCTTTGATGTAAATGAAACTGCTCTCACAAAAGAATTTTTAATTTGCTATACAGTGTTTGTATCAAGTTATTTTGGTAGATTTTGATTTTAAATTATAAAAATGAAAGTATTAGTGTTTTAATTTTTTCAGTGATAACTTTATTTTTATCTTAATATTAAATATTTCATCAAGAGTAAATATTCTATGATATGATTTATAAGTGTTACCATCATAATCAAAACGTAAAACTGTATAAAGGTAATGATGCATTATTTAGATAAAAGAAAATGGTATCAAAAAGTTAAATATACGATCTCTAGTGCAACAAATTCAATCATGATCTTATAGAACTCTTCTATAAGTTTTCCCACAAACACATTTCAACTTGATTAGACTCCCATGTTCAATGTTATGACCTTTAATGTTCCTAGATCATGAAGCATAGTATATTGTGCAAGGCCCCACATTTAAATGTTCATTTTAAATTCATTTTCTAAAACTACTTTCTATTGACCTTAGGTTTTGATTAATATTAAAAATGCTATGAAAAGAGAAATTTTGTATTGTTTTTGTTACGATACTATGTTGTAGTAATGATTGTGATTGAGTACATGATATGAGCTTCAAATTGATATTAAAAATAATGACTCATCAATAAGACCAACATGACAAGATAATTTTAAATGCCAACAATATAATAACGTCACCTTATAAAACTATAAAGATTAATAGCCATATAATTGAATAAATATAGAGAGGAAATATGAATAAATTTATAGGAAAATATATAAATGCATGTATAAAAAGAGTAGGAAATGTTATAAATAAAATGGATTATTGAATATAGGAGTGTGTGAAATATAAAGAGAAGTTACGAGTGTCATTTTTACATGATGTAACAACATCAAGATGTGATGCAAATCCCTCTCTTATAAGAATGACAAAGTCACTCCCAAGGTTCTCAGTAGTCATGGTACAACTGCGTGAAGACTTAGGTGAAGATAATGTGAATGCACAAGGAGGCCTTTGTTGGTTATGGAACTTGAGAAATTAGAAGTGATGGTTTTATAACTCTTTTCTTTTAATTTCCTGATTTTCAAAGCTAACAAACATATAATTTACCAATACAACTTAAATTGATTTTATGATTAACACCAATTCTCACTTTGATTTCAAAAATATCAAAAGATGAAGGTAAAGAGAGATTTAAGCAAACAACTAAAATAAATTTCTAACAAACATTAGTCATCGATTCAAATCACATGATTAAATTTGAGATAGATAAAGGAAAACCTAAAAGTATATGAATTAGAAAAACTCACAACTCATATCAAGCGAATGCAATCACCAATAGAAAGTTAATAGATAGTAGATATCTCAAAATTTAACAATTTGTGAAGCCATCCATATATACGCTTATTCAAGGACTCATCTAGGAAAGTATCGGTGAAGAAAACCCAGAATCCTAGTCCAGTACATATGATAATGCAAAATATGGAAACCTATACAAAGCTACTCAATTACAAAATAGAGTTTTTCTAAGCACTGATATACAATTAATGACTTTGTTTCTAGAAAAAGATGAGGTTTACACAAAAGTACTATGCAATCTGCAACTTTCACTGTATACAACCAAGAAGAATACCCAAAATCAAAACCCAACTAACCCAAATTTATATTTCCACGTCCTTTGTTTCTTGTCGAATGATAACCGTATTACCTCAGCTAGTGTCCCAAGTATTTTCCCAACTAGTGGGAGGAGCAATGGGGATTTCTATTACCCAGTCGTCGTTGTCATCTACAAGTCGGTCGCACAAAACCCCTATTACAACAAGAGCTTAATTTGGGGAAGATCCCACTAAGGGCGATAGATTTAAGTCCGCTGCAATGGTAGCCTTTGTTCTATTAATAGGATTCAGAACCTGGAGGAGAGTCCATAAGGAAACAATAGGGGAACCCAAAATGCCCAACATGGCATATACCATTCTCCTAATACTTGTCTCGAACTCCTTGCCCAATACCTTGTCCACATGCTATAGTATGTTTTTAACAAAGCAGAAGCTCTATTTCTCCAATGCCCATTTGATATTATCATATACCAGTATGTAATCATGCTTAGCCTATAGTTGGTGTCAATAAAACAAACCTCCCACCAAAGCACACCCCAACCATAAATTGTATTTGTGGATTGCAGACATTAACCTATTATCCCTAATGAACTGAGGATGAATCACTAATAACCCTTCAGATAGCACGATGAATCACCGGAGCATAGCATATAAACATATTATCCAGTTGGAAATCGTCAATCCTAGCAAGAAATTGTACCTCTATTTCACCAAGAAGAAGGAAGATATGGTAATTGCGGGGAAGCAATTCTTTGTGGAGGAGGCCGGAAGAATCGCACCTTGGGCATACATCTGCATTTGATGCCATCTGTTGGCTGGAGGCAGGGGATAGCAGAGTAAAGCAATAGACAGAGATCAAACAGAGAGATGCACAATAAAAACTTTGTATTGATTTTCTATGTTTATGCATAAACCAATTCAAAAGCAACAGAGAACTACTGTTCATACAGAGATAAGAAAATGTTGAGAATAAAATAGAGCTACAGCTCTTTAACAAATGAAGACCCCTATTTTTGTAAGTTTCTATCTACTGCTCAAGACTTACAAAAAACCTCTTTTTTTTACCTTCTACACACACTATTGCTCATCATCAATTTTCCCACACAAGACTAACTACTAGAAGCATCGAAAGGTGTATAGAAAAGAGAGAGAAATTCAAAAATTAATTGCAAGTTTAATGCTGATTACACAGCCATCGTAGCAAATTTGGAGGAGAAGATTTTGCATTTAAAACCATTTTAATTGCTGTCTTGGAGCATTGAAAAAATGATTGAGATGAGCTGGAGAAGAGAGTGATCGCACATGTGGGGAAGACTTTCATCGCCGCCAGTGAGAAAAACATACGGAACAGTAGGGCAAGTTGGGATTAATTCCAACACTCCCCCTTAATCTGATGAAGGGTGCTCCCCTTAATACCACAAACACATAACAGACATAGAGAAACAACAACAATAATATGCAAGAACAGAAAATTGGCTTCTTATTATCTCCACAAATGTGGAATTACAAATTTTCAGAATTACAACATGCAAAGCCACATGGGCATTCCCTTACAATATTCTATAGGACAAAGCCTCGAACTATTACCCAGATCTACTACCCAGAACCATTCTGAACTGCCTAAGACAATAATACAGCCTTCCTTATATAGGCAATTTTTCCACCCCCTGGGAAGGTTGCAGAATTTTAGCCAATAAGGCCGACCAACTTAGAATTATTTTATTTTACATTTTATTACATCATAGTCGGCTCAAGATAACCTTTGAAACCCGAAAAGAAATTTTGAAGAAAATTATTTTTCGCCATTTCAGGTGGCCCAACTTCTGAAGACCATAAGTCATCACCAGTTGACCCGCTCGGCTATTATACCCCATTTCAGAAACGCCACGAAGTGCTCTACAGGCTTGACTGGCGCAAGCGCTTGTCACCCAAATTTTCAACCTCATCTGGGGCCTCTAAAGCCTTCAAAACTGAGTTCAAAGTTTCTGTACCCTGCTGCCAATACCGAAAATCTTTAATATCTTTCAATATACACTTGATCTGGCAATGAAACTTTACTGGCAGACTTATATGACCAACATGAACCTCCAAGAAAGAAATCAGATCATTCTGAGATCGTATGACCAACTTACTAAAAATAGAAAGTTTCTAGAAATAGCAGCTCTGCACAAGATAGCCCTTATTGAAAAGCAAAAACAAATATTTTTGGGTGATGCAAGATTGCTCTTACACCCAGGATGCTCCTGCATCAGACACCCAGGGTAATTTGAGAAGTGACCCTATCACGACTCAGGTGTGCAGAGGAAAACCAAGATGGTGAACCTCCACCCTTGTTAGCCATGATGAATCTTCAATAGGTCATCCTTTCCACTTGACCAGATATTCTTCATATGTCCTGTTCCTTGTGCTTCTGCCAACACGACTGTTCAGTATATCTTCGATCTCCTTAGTGTCTGAACTAGTTGCTGGAATACTCCACTGTGCTGCTGTGATCTCATCTTCAACACCTCCTTCATGATACTCTGTCAAATCTGAAATGTTAAACACTGGTGAAATATTTAGCTCAGTAGGTAATTCTACCTCATATGCATTTCCTGAATCATGTTTCTTCAGTATCCTACATGGTCCAAACTTCTTCATTTTCAGCTTGTTATATGTACCAACTGGAAACCGCTCCTTCCGCAAATGAACCATGACTTCGTCACCAACTTGAAATTCCTTATACCTCCTTTTCTCATCTGCCTTAGCCTTATACTGTGCGTTCATCTTGGTAATATGCTTCCTCACCTCCCCATGGATGTTCTTCAAGTTTTCTGCAAAATCCTCAGCTTCAGCACTACTTATTTCTCCTTTATCTATCTTTCTCAATTCAGATGCATTTCTTGGACTACTTCCATATACAATCTAGAATAGTGATTTACCAGTGCTCCTGTTGACAGAATTATTGTATGCAAATTCTACCTGTGGTAAAATCAAATCCCATCCTGTTGGCTTATCTCCAACCAAACATCTCAGCAAATTTCCCAAACTCCTATTCACCACCTCTGTCTGTCCATCATTCTGTGGATGATGTGATGAACTGAACTTCAAATCTGTCTTCAACTTCTTCCACAATGTACGCCAGAAATATCCAACAAACTTAGTGTCCCGATCTGAAACTATGGTCTTTGGCAAACCATGAAGTCTCACTACTTCTCTGAAAAACAATTCTGCTACATGAACAACATCATTAGTCTTCTTGCAGGGAATGAAATGTGCCATCTTTGAAAATCTGTCAACCACCACAAAAATTGAATCATGTCCCCGCTGAGTCCTTGGTAAACCAAGAACAAAGTCCATGCTGATATCCTCCCAAGGCTTCTCTGGTACAGGTAATGGCTGATACAATCCTGTATTCTGCTTCACTCCTTTCACCATCTGACATACTCTGCAACGCTGTACAAACTTCTTCACATCTTGCTACAACTGTGGCCAATAATAATTCTCACTAACCAAACCAAGGGTTTTATCACGACCAAAATGTCCAGCCAATCCTCCACTATGCTTCTCCTTGATGAGATTCTCCCTCATAGAACTTCGTGGAATGCACAACTGACTCCCTCTGAATAGCATATCATCTTGGATGATAAAATCCAGCCATTTCATCCTGTCTAGAGTAACAGGTTCTTTACAAGCTTTCCAAGCTTCACCAAAATCAGGATCGTCTGGATACAAATTCTTGAGTTCCTTGAACCCAACCACTTCAATCTGCATTTCTGTCAGCAATAGTTACCTTCTGCTAAGAGCATTTGCAACCCTATTAGACTTTCCACTCCTGTGTTCCAAAACAAATGTATAACTCTGCAAAAACTCAACCCATTTCAAATGTCTCTGATTCAACTTTCCTTGACTATTTAAATATTACAAAGCTTGATGATCAGTATACAAAACAAACTCCTTAGGAAGTAGATAATGTCTCCACTTCTTTAATGCCTGAACTATAGCATAAAATTCTTGATCATAAACAGAATATTTCCTCTTGGCATCATTTAACTTCTCACTGAAATAAGCAACAGGTTTACCTTCTTGGCTCATAACAGCTCCTATTGCAGTACCACTAGCATCACAATCTACTTGAAACACCTTATTGAAATCTGGAAGTGCTAAAACAGGTTGTTCTGTAACTTTTTGTTTCAATAATTGAAAACTCTTTTCTGCCCCATTAGTCCACTTAAACTCTTTTCTATCCCCTCTCATTGTTTCAGTCAAGGGTCCACAAATACTGCTAAAATTTCTGATAAACTTTCTGTAAAAGCTAGCTAGACCATGAAAAGATCTTACCTCAGTAGCACTCCTTGGAGTAGGCCATTCAAGGATAGCCTGTACCTTCTCTGGGTCCATTTTTAGACCTTCTGCTGAAACTACAAATCCCAAATACACTAACTTTTTCTTCACAAAACTGCACTTCTTCAAATTAATCAACAATTTCTCTTCTCTCAACTTCTCAAATACCATATGAATATGCATCATATGCTCATCCAATGTCTTACTAAAGATCAAAATATCATCTAGGTAAACAATGACAAACTTACCCAGAAATTCTTTTAGAACCTCGTTCATGAGCCGCATGAAAGTGCTCGGTGCATTGGTTAGCCCAAAAGGCATGACTAACCACTCATACAGTCCTTCCTTTGTCTTGAAGGAAGTCTTCCATTCATCTCCTTCTCTGATCTGAATCTGATGATATCCACTTTTTAGATCTATCTTTGAGAAATACACAGCTCCACTCAAACAGTCCATAATATCATCCATTCGTGGCAATGGAAACCTGTACTTGATTGTGATCTTATTTATTGCCCTAGAATCTGTACACATCCTCCACTCTCCATTCTTCTTTGGTGCTAATACCACTGGTACAGCACAGGGACTCAGACTCTCACGGATCAATCCTTTCTGTAACAGTTCATGTACTTGTCTGTTCAACTCCTCACTTTCTGCAAGTGTCATTCTGTGTGCTGCCTTATTTGACAAACTCGCTCCTGGGATCAAATCCATCTGATGACTGATCTTCCTGACTGGTGGTAATCCATCAGGCACGTTATCAGATACAATATCCTGAAACTCATTCAATAAATCTGCAACTTCTACAGGAACATCTTCTACTTCCTCTTTACCAACTTTTGGAATTAAAGCAAAACATACATGCTCATGCCTCATACCATCTAGCAAATTTCTTCCATCAACAAAAGTTATCCTTGCATTACCACATACCTTTTCTTCAGTCTCCTTCAATGGTTTTATCTTATGTCACACTCCATCCTTTGTCAGGGAATAGGTATTCGCACGACCATCATGTACAGCACATCTGTCAAACTGCCATGGTCTACCCAACAACATATGACATGCATCCATAGATATGACATCACACAGTACCTCATCTTGGTATACACCAATCTTGAACTTCACCAGGCATTGTTCATTGACCATGACCTTGTGGTCATCCTGTACCCAGGCAATCCGATATGGATGTGGGTGTTTCTGTCTCTTGAGCTTCAACTTTGTCACCATCTCTTCTGACACCAAATTGTCAGTGCTTCCACTATCGATGATCACATCACAACATTTACCTTCACACTTGCACCTGGTGCGAAACAAGCTCCTCCTTTGCGCAGGTTCATTCTCACCACTCAACAGGACTCTTCTATTAATCAGCATTTCTCCTCTTTCAGCATCTTCAGAATTTGATGATCTGCAATCTTCATCTACATGTGCAACTCTGGCCTAGCCTTCATTTCTCCTGTCTGTTCTTCCTTGGCGCTGAGGACATTCAAATGCCCTATGACCTTCTTCTCCACAGTGAAAACATGTTCCACGGAAGCCACCTCTTCCAGATCCTTGTCCTCTTCCTCTTCCTCTCTGATCTCTATTATTCTGATCCTGGAAATGATTAGAATTATTTCCTCCCTGATTCTGACTGCTACTGGCCTCATCCTTCTTTTTCAGATCTTCATTTCGGCCACCATATGACCGTCCACCAGATCGTCCACCGCGACCTCTTCTGTTTTGTCTGCTCTCGAACTTCTTGTTCAGCTTTTCCTCTACTTTTAGGGAAAATTGGTATGCCTCCTCAATACTGCTCATTCGAACCAGATTCAACTCCTCCTGAATGCTTGGCCTTAACCCATTAAGGTATCGGGCAACTTTCTCCTTATCAGCTTCTGCATGGCCTGTTCTGATGAGAAGTCGGTAGAACTCCTCTGTATACTCCTGAACAGATCTTCCTGCTTGCTTCAAACTCTGCATTTTCTTCAGTAGGTCAAGCTCATAATCAACAGGAATGAACTATCGCTTCAATTTATCCACCATCCGATCCCATCTTGTGATTTTATCTTTCCCTCTTCTATTTCGCTATAATTGAATTTCTTGCCACCAGATCTTCGCATGACCTTTCAATCTGGCCTTCGCAAATTTGACCCTATCAGGATCGTCAACATCTTCGTACTCAAAATATTCCTCACATTCATTGATCCAGTCAATCAATTCCTCTGGGTTAAGATTTCCAGAAAATGTAGGAACCTCAATCTTAGGTCTTTTCCCAATCTTGGAAATGGCCCGAAAAAGTCTTTCTTCCTCCTGGTTCACAATTTCAACTTCTCATTGATATTCTTCTTCGGCTTCATCCTCGCTTTCATCTCTGATATTAAGATTCATTCCTCTGCGAATCTCTTCTTGCAATGCTCGCACTTGTCTCTGCAGCTCTCTAACCTCAGGTGTCACAGCACCAGCTCTTCCGCCACGTTCTCTTCGTGGAGGCATTTTCACGATGCGCGCTAAAACCCTAACCACGGTCCTGGTGCAAACTGCCTCACAGTCAGCGATCTGTTTACACACTCAAAAAAACCTGCTCTGATACCACTTGATGAAGGGTGCTCCCCTTAATACCATAAACACATAATAGACATAGAGAAACAACAACAATAATATGCAAGAACAGAAAATTGGCTTCTTATTATCTCCACAAATGTGGAATTACAAATTTTTAGAATTACAACATGCAAAGCCACATGGGCATTCCCTTACAATATTCTGTAGGACAAAGCCTCGAACTATTACCCAGATCTACTACCCAGAACCATTCTGAACTGCCTAAGACAATAATACAGCCTTCCTTATATAGGCAATTTTTCCACCCCTTGGGAAGGTTCCAGAATTTTAGCCAATAAGGCCGACCAACTTAGAATTATTTTATTTTACATTTTATTACATCATAGTCAGCTCAAGATAACCTTTGAAACCCAAACAGAAATTTTGAAAAAAAATTATTTTCTGCCATTTCAGGTGGCCCAACTTCTGAAGACCATAAGTCATCACCAGTTGACCCGCTCGGCTATTATAACCCCATTTCAAAAATGCCACAAAGTGCTCTACAGGCTTGACCTGTGCAAGCGCCCGTCACCCAAATTTTTGACCTCATCCGGGGCCTCTAAAGCCTTCAAAACTGAGTTCAAAGTTTTTGTACCCTGCTGCCAATACCGAAAATCTTCAATATCTTTCAATATACACTTGATCTGGCAATGAAACTTTACTGGCAGACTTATATGACCAACATGAACCTCCAAGAAAGAAATCAGATCATTCCGAGATCGTATGACCAACTTACTAAAAATAGAAAGTTTCTAGAAATAGCAGCTCTGCACAAGATAGCCCTTATTGAAAAGCAAAAACAAATATTTTTGGGTGATGCAAGATTGCTCTTACACCCAGGATGCTCCTGCATCATAATCACAACTTCTGCCATGAATGATGCCCAAACGATCTCTTTGAAAGATGAAGTTTTCTTTTCCTAATGCCTTCGTGAATATATCTGCACAATGGTCTTCAGACCTGTAAAAATCCAAAAGAATCTCGCCATTGTTAATTATCTCTCTAATAAAATGATACCTAGTATCTATGTGTTTGCTTCTCTTGTGAAAGACTAGATTCTTCGACAATGCTATGGCTGAATTATTGTCACAATAAATCTTTGTTGCTTCTTCTTGTTCATGCTTCAACTCTTTCATCACCCTTCTCATCCAAACCGCTTGACATGCTACCCCTGTTGCTGCTACATACTCTGCTTCCGCAGATGAAAGTGTCACAATGGATTGTTTCTTTGAAGCCCATGATACAACACCGGTTCCAAAATGAAATGCATAACCGGATGTGCTCCTTCTATCATCAAATCTTCTAGTAAAATCACTATCCGTGTATCCTATGAGTTTGAACTCATTTGAACAAGAGTATTGAATCCTAAAATCTCTTGTTCCATTCACATACCTTATAATTCTTTTCCCAGCTTTCCAATGTGTGTCTTTTGGAGACTCCATGAATCTTGAAATCAAACTTACACCATACATTATGTCCGGCCTTGTGGCTGTTAGGTACATGAGACTACCAACAAGTTTCTTATACAATTTAGAATCTACATTATACCCTTCATCATCCTTGCTTAGTTTCAAACCTGTAACAATTGGAGTTGGTGCTGATTTGCAATTTAACATGTTAAACCTTTTCAAAACATCATTAGCATACTTAGCTTGAGAGATGAATATACCATTTTCATTTTGATTCACCTCAATGCCTAAAAAATACTTCATGAGTCCCAAATCAGTCATTTCAAATTCTTTTTTCATTGCTTCTTTGAACAAATCAATTGATAAATCACCTGTGAATATCAAATCATCAACATATAAACATACAATCAAAATTTCACCTTTTTCATTCATCTTTGTGTACAATGTAGGTTCACTACTGCACCTATTGAAACCATTTTGCAAAAGATATGAGTCAATTCTGCTATACCAAGCTCTTGGGGCTTGCTTAAGACCATAAAGAGCCTTCTTGAGCTTATAAACTTTGTCTTCATGTCCTAAAATCTCATACCCGGGTGGCTGTTCCACATAAACTTCTTCTTCAAGATAACCATTCAAGAATGCTGATTTTACATCCATTTGGTCAACACACCATTTGTTTTGAGCAGCTATGGCAAGTACCATTCTTATGGTGTCTAAACGTGCAACGGGTGCAAATGTCTCATTGTAATCAATTCCGGGTTGTTGTGAATAACCCTTGGCTACTAGACGTGCCTTATGCTTTTGAACATCACCATTTGCACTTAGTTTGGTTTTGTAAACCCACTTCACTCCTATGACATCTTTACCTTTTGGAAGACTCACTAACTCCCATGTGTGATTCTTTTCTATTGCATCTATTTCTTCATCCATTGCACAAACCCATTTGTCATCTTTAATTGCATCTTCAAAATGGATTGGATCGTCAACATGAGAATATAAAGCAAACAAAGAATTCAGACCTACAGTGTTTTCACCTTCATTTTGCTCATAAATGTCTCTAATACTTCTGAGTTTTTGTCTCCTTAAGCTTGCTAATGTTGGATTTGATGTGTCACTTGAAGTGGAGCCCGTGGATTGTGGAGTTGCTGATCCAACATGAAAAGTCCCTATTGTAGATGGTGTTTGCTGCCCACTTGTTGAAATGTTTCCTGGTAAACGTGAGGCAACTCTCACACTTGTTGATGGTGTCATTTGTGGAGCACTTTGTTGAGCTTGAATGGGAGTGGATGGATTCACATTTGAATGAGTATTTTCTGGTGTAAAAACTTCATTATCTTCTTGTTGTATACTTGCTATTATGTTGACTATTTTTTCTATGCTTCCATCCCATGCTTCCTCTTCTATGAATTGCACATCTCTGCTGAAAATAACTTTTCTAGTGATAGGATTGAATAATTTGTATGCTTTTGTGTCCTCTAAATAACCAACAAATATACATTTTTGTCCTTTGTTGTCTAACTTTCTTCTCAACTCATTTGGCACATGCACATATGCAACACAACAACTTTCAAATGAGAAACACTATGTTTCATACCTGTCCAAGCCTCTTGAGGGATCTTATTTTTCACACTTTTAGTTGGGCACCTATTCATGATATAAACAGTAGTTGCTATTGCCTCAGCCCAATATTCATTTGATAGATGTTTGGCTGTCAACATGCTATGAGCCATTTCCATGATGGTTCTATTCTTCCTCTCCGCAACGCCATTTTGTTGAGGTGTATAGCTGGCTGTAAACTGTTTGTGTATGCCATGTGATTTGCAAAAGTTTAAAAATTCATGAGAAATATATTCTCCACCTCTATCCGTTCTTAACACTTTGATGTAATGGCCACTTTGCTTCTCCACAAGTGCCTTAAATTGCAGAAAGTAACCAAATGCATCAGATTTATGTTTTAAGAAATAAACCCAAGTTTTTCTTGTGAAATCATCAATGAAAGTAAGGAAATAAGTGCTGCCTCCTATGGATGGTGTCTGCATTTTTCCACAAATATCTGAATGCACAATTTCAAGTGGGGCTCTAGCTCTATGTGACTTGCCAATTGGAAAAGACTCTCTATGCTGTTTACCCAATATGCAACCTTCACAAATTCTTTCCGGTTTTTCAATTAAAGGTAAGCCTTTGACCATGTTCTTCAAGTGTAGTAGCTTCAACCCTCCAAAATTCAAATGACCATATCTAAAATGCCATAACCAAGATTCATCCAATACAACTGATTGAAGTGCTGCTTGTGTTTTCACACAACTAACTTTCTCTTCTTTAGGACTGAAATTGCATTCTTTGGAATTTGTTTTGGAGGTTATGTCATGACTATGTATGGCTGAAACCGATTCTATTTTTTCTTCTTTAAAATCAGATCCAAAATGTGCATTATTTGTTTCATTAACACCTTGGGGTGCTTTCCCTTTCATGTCCGGTCTTATCCTTATTGGAAACATGCGGTTGTTTGTCATTTGCACTTTGGCAACTAGCTGGTTGCTTGGGAACCTATCCAAAATTACACATTCATTATTCTCCATGTACACTCTATATCCTTTTTGCACTAATTGACCAATGCTCATCAAGTTATGTTTCAAACCAGCAACATAATACCCATCGGGCATGGCCTTTTGCTCCCCCCTTTTGGTTAGAATACTAATTGTTCCTTTGCCCAAAACAGTGACTTTATTGTTGTTCCCAAGTGTGACTTCAATTTGCACTGATTCATCCAAATAAGAAAAAAATTCTGCATTACCAGTCATGTGGTTACTACAACCCGAATCCAAATACCAAATGTCACTTGGACTTTCTTGGACAATATTACACTCAATGGGAGAGTTTGTAGAAATTGTTTCATGAATTTTGGTGCATGCAATAAACATGGTGCTTGTTTGAGGGTTATTACTTGATTGATTTTGACTTTGCTTGTGCTGGTCATGTTGCTTTTTTCTGCACTCATTAGCATAATGCCCAAATTTCTTACAATAATGACATTGAACATTTGACTTATCAAATTTTTGGCCACTTGGGTGACTAAAACTTTGGTTTTGGCTTCTAAAATTTTAGTTTTGACCTCTACCAACATTGTTTGTAGGGCTACTGCTACGTCCACCTCTAGATGAGTTTCTTCCTCTACTTCTAGAGCCAAATCTTCGCTGTCCTCTTCCATGAGTTATGAATGCTTGAGAAGAGAATGCATTTTCCAATGATGTGTTTGATCTATTCAATCTATATTCATGGTTTATAAGGGATGCATTCAACTCATCAATACTAAACTGGCTGAAATCTTTGGTTTCCTCCAAGGCCACAACAAGAGGCTCAAATTTTGAAGGAAGACTCCTCAACACTTTCTCAACAACCTTCCTATCCTCTATGGTTTCTCCATGAGATTTCATTTGATTTATCAAACCAACAACATGTGTAAAAAATGATTCTACTGAATCTGAATCTCTCATCAGCAAATTTTCAAAGTCTCTTCTAAGTAATTGTAACTTAGTAGTTTTAACTTTATCCATACCTTGATAGGCAGTTTTAAGTGTATCTCATGCCTCCTTGGCTTTTGCTGCTAATGCAACTCTTGGAAGTATGCTTTCATGCATTGCTTGGTGAATGTAAAACAAGGCCTTTCCATCCTTCTTTCTCTACTCCCTCAACGTATCCTTCTCAGCTTGTGAGAGTGCATTGTATGCAGCTTGGTCTGGTGGCTCTACATAACCATTCTCAACAATTTCCCAAATGTCTTGAGACTTGAACAAGGCTTTCATTGTTAGAGTCCAGTATTCATAATTTTTTCCCGTAAAGAGAGGAGTTTGAAGACTGGATAAAGATGCACCAGATGTGGATGCCATTAATGGCTATCAAGAGAAATGAGCAGACACAAGGAAGGAGAATGCAAAGAAGAAAACCAGGGCTCTGATACCACTTGTTGGCTGGAGGCAGGGGATAGCAGAGTAAAGCAATAGACAGAGATCAAACAGAGAGATGCACAATAAAAAATTTGTATTGATTTTCTATGTTTATGCATAAACCAATTCAAAACCAATAGAGAAGTGCTGTTCATATAGAGATAAGAAAATGCTGAGAATAAAATAGAGCTACAGCTCTTTAACAAATGAAGACCCCTATTTTTGTAAGTTTCTATCTGCTGCTCAAGACTTACAAAAAACCTCTTTTTTTTACCTTCTACATACACTGCTGCTCATCATCAATTTTCCCACACAAGACTAACTACTAGAAGCATCGAAAGGTGTATAGAAAAGAGAGAGAAATTCAAAAATTAATTGCAATTTTAATGCTGATTACACAGCCATCATAGCAAATCTAGAGGAGAAGATTTTGCATTTAAAACCATTTTAATTGCTGTCCTGGAGCATTGAAAAAATGACTGAGATGAGCTGGAGAAGAGAGTGATCGCACATGTGGGGAAGACTTTCATCGCCGCCAGTGAGAAAAACATACGAAACAACAGGGCAAGTTGGGATTAATTCCAACACCATCGAATACAATCCATAAATTTTGGCTACTGATTTAGGTGCTCCAGTTTACAACCTACATTGTATATGTAGTAATGAAGACAAGACATTTTGAAATCCCACACAATCACCAACATAAATCCGAGTCTTGTACAATCCGTGATTAAAATCCTGATTCATCCCTAGAGTCGATCTGAAACTGAAGATATGCTTATCCCCTATTACGCTGCTTGTAATTTTATATCAATATTTTCAACTCATTGTCCTTGTTGATGAGGTCACATGGTGATGTTGTGTTATAATTCATGCCATCACAACCCAGATTTGTAAGGTAATCAGCTAGAGCATTCCCTTCTCACATAGTTGTTAGGAATAACAGTCCACAATACAACTGAGAGGGGGGGGGTGAATCAGTTGTATGATAGATTATTAAACTTTAAACTTTGAGTAGCAGCAATATCAGATCCAATGAACACAATGAATGCCAACACAATAACACAATATTTTGGTCTCAGGGAAACCCTATTAAAGGTAAAAACCGTAGTGGGAATTAACACCCACAAATTATGTACTAAGAGTATAGTATCCTTGTTAGAAGATCTAGCCCTGTTAGGATGTTATTGAATCATTATAGTAAACAATCCTTCTTAGAGGACAGAACCTATTAGGATTCAAGAAATAAGGGTGGGCTCATTACCAAGACTGACTACCCAAAGAAGGTTAAATCCACCTTCAGAACTCACTATTCCCAACAAGTGTATATGAATACATACATAGTCTTTTGAACTGTCTAACAACAAATTTCTTTGCTTGATTAGTTCCAATATCTCTGCTCTACATTTAGTAGACACAAGCTCATAGCTTCTTACAATCCTCTTTACATCACATTCATTCTCAACACACCTTTTCCAAAGAAAAGATCTTGCATATATACCCTATTACATTCTATATGATCAGGTCAACCAATTAGGCTTTCCTATTTACATAAAATCTTACTAAGATACACATGGTACCTAAACAACTATACAATGATTCCATTACAACAATTAAGGATCGATGTCCTTAATTCACATTTGCAAAACAAAGTGCACACTACACTTCTAAAGCCAGCTCCCTAATAAGTCTTCTCTAAATCATACGCCACAACTGATGTCATCAAAAATTCCTTACCTTGCCCTGACCAATGCCTTCAGTGCCTTTTCATTCATCTCCTAAAATCACATGTACCAAATCCATATCTTCTGAAAGATATACCAAAAATATAGAAGCTCACTCTGTCAGCTTCCACTGTTTCTGTCTAGTGACAATTCTTTACCAAAACAAGTGTAAGTCTCTCATTATGGAACATTAAATGATGCAATCTTGGATATTGTTATGCCAATTTTCTGTCATAGAAAAATCTTATGAGATTGGCCTCTCCCCTGCAAGTGGTATGTGTGTCTTGCCCTATGTGTTTCATGTGTCACCTTACTTCAGCCCAAGTCACCTCTGCTAATGTGAAAAATGCGGTAAGATTTTTGAGTTTCAAGGTCCGCGGGAAGCATTTTTAAGGTTCTGCCTCAGTTTCAAAAACCCACAATGTTTTTGAAAACCCGTGATGTTTTCGGCTTCCTTGCTATCTTTCGGTTTGTTGAAAATTCCTGTGTGCTTTCAATCTTTTGCTGAAAACGTGCGTTGTTTTTGACCCTTTGCCTTCAAGCTTTGTGCACTTGTCCTATGGTGCCAAAAAATTTGTGTGTTTTTGATATTCCCTCAACTGTGCAAGCCCGATGTGGATGGTGGGCCTGGGTTTTCAAAAGCTCTTCCTGATTGGTTGCCGCATGGCCGCATGTCAGACTTCTTTGACATGTGATCATGTGATCGCCTGCCACTTATCCGTGTGGGTCTGGTTCTTCCTGTTGTACATCCTAGCTAGTGGTTATGTCTCCATTCCGTGACTTGGTGACTTGTGGTTATCTCGCATTTGCTGGTTTCTGGCGGTTATCCCCTTAGCATTCAGTAACCTGGCAGGTGGTCCATTTCTCTTCAGTCGCGCAATCTCTTCATTCCAAGTGGTTATCTACTAACATCTCACAACTTGGTGAATGGTTAGTCACGTAGTCACTGAATGCTTGGCAGTCAGTTGGTGGGGCCAGTGTTTCCAGCGACATGGGCATTCCTGATTGGCCGGTAGGTGGTAACTTGGCTTTTGTCAATGGGTCTGTTGTTAGGGTGGAGAGAGTTGGCATCTTTTGATTGGTAGGCAGATTGACAGGTTGGATAGTGTTGGTGGGTCCGTAGTCTTCTGAGGAGGTTAAAGCATGGACAGATCTGGTGGTTGTCATTATACCACTGAGCGGAGGTGCTCACTTTTTAACATCACGGTATAGCGACAACCATCGATTCTAGTTTATGAGGAGACTGCCCGGTGGACCCGTTTGCAGCAGGTGGTGATGTGGCAGCCTGTGATTGGCTATCGCATGATCGCATAGCCCAATTTTTGGTTATGCAATCATGCAACTGCTTGCCACGTGTCCCTAGGGCCCATCGGTAGAATGATGCTGGTTGTAGTTTGGTGGCAGTTACGGTGGTCTGAGTTGGTGGGTTTTCATTCATCCATGATGTATGAGGTGGATTTTTTGTCAGGTGAGCCCGCGTTGAAATCTTTTAATTTGACGGTCGGTGCATGATCTTAAGGAATGTTCCCACCCCTTCTGATCATGCACCATCCATTGATCTAGCATCTTCTCTGTGCAATGCAAGTGGGACCATCTACCATGTGGTGCTTAGTTGCGGTGTTCCTATTGGTCGATGTGGATATGCTCAGTGCTGGTGTTAGTGTTTGCAGTAAAAGGGTGGCAATCTCATGGCTTGTCATGTGTTCGCATAGCCCATCCTTCGGCTATGTGATCATGTGACCACTATTGGTCATCACGTTTGTGGAGTTAGGATGGGTCCACTATGCGGGTCTTGCCGGCGTGCCCAATTTTGATTGGTCGGCGATTGGTGGTGGGGATGAGGATTTCTGCGGGTGGTCTACAGTCGGCATTGTGCAATTAAGCAGCTACCATCGAATGATCGCAAGGGTTAGTTTGGTACCTTGCGATCATGTGACCAGATGTAACATGAGGCTTGGTTCCCTATGGCGATGAGGTTGGTAACTGCGTGACTACGCCACTGAAGATGAATGTTAAGATGTAAAGCACGCGAGGGGAGATTGATCAGATGGCGGGGATATAAAGTTGATGAAGGTTTAAATGTGGGCCATTGTTTCTCTGCAGGCACAATAGAAGTGGCCGTTGGTATTCAAATTCAAATTTCTCTGAGAGCTTCCAGCACCAGAAAGTACCAAATTTATGGATTTTATTACAGAAGTGACCCTGTTCGGTGAGAAATGACTGGTTTGCTGTTTGCGGTGTGGTCCAGGGTCTATGCGGTTAATTGCAAAGGTCTTGTACCTAGTGAAGGATAGTCTTGGCTCGAGGTGTTTTTGCAGTGAATTTTGTGACCATTTCCAGCAGGTTGGGTGGTTGAAACCCTAACCCTAGTCATCTGTAGCTTGTTGTAGATTTCAAGATGACTAGGGGGTATAAGTTAGAGAATTCTAGATTTTGCAAGGGTTCCAAAATATTGCTATTTTTTGGTCCCTATTTTTTTACTATAATACACTGATAGAGGTATGGTTTTGTGACTTTTCTCATCTTGGTGTTATTCTAATTGTATGTTGATTCTAGATTTGTTAAGGAAAACATCATTGAATCCCAATCTTGTATCTTGTGTATGCCTTCTTGCTTGTCTCTGAGCTCATATATGTTAATATCACAAAGTGTGTTAATGTATGGTAATCAAAGAGTATTTTGAATTCATCTCTGAGTTTCTAACAAAGTTAGGATTAAAGTCTTCTAGGTGAATTCAGTGAGTTTGCAGTCAGGTGTAGAATTTGATGTCCTTGTGCTTAAGGGAAAGGGGTAATAGGCAAAGCACTTACCTCAGATTCCATTGTGTTTGATTTGAGATATTCAGTTGAGGTATACAGTTAGGTGACTCTGAGCCCTGGGATAAGGCACTGGTCCTTGCTCTTGAGGTATGCATGGTTAACAACCACAAACTTAAACATTCATTTGATAAACCTTTTATAGACTTGTGTTGAGCATTGTGTGCATCATTTTGAGACTCCTTTGAAGAAGTGAGTTAAGGGTACACCTGCCTGAGCATTGAAGCTCAATGAGTAGGAGGATCCTTTGATCCTTGTTAGTTGGCCCTCTTCTTTGTGGACTTTGGAGTGGTGATAGAGTCAGAGTTTCATTTACATTATCCATCAAAGTGTAAATCTACAAGTTGAAGATCAAAGGGAATAATCCACAACCAACAAAATGGTGACTCTTCTGAGGACAACTATGAAGATATGCATTTGTAAGAGTCAGTGATTCTACTAGGGAGAATCTAAAGAGAAAGATTATATTCTGTTCTTGTTTTCATGAGTGTTTTGAAGATTTCCCATCTAGGTGGGTGGCAAATCAAAGGTTTGAACCAGTGCAACATATTGAAGAAGCATGGATAAGAGGAGAAATACTAGGTCATATGTTAGAAAGAATTCGGAGGTCACTCTGGAGAAATTACTTAGATAGGGAAACAAGAGTTGGATTAGAAGGAATGGTGAGCCTACCAGTGCTCCCATGAGAGAATAGAGAAATGCTAGAGCCAGAAGACCACATGTATCCTCAAGTGAGGATGGTTCACAAAATTGAGTTTGTAGATCAGAAGGTGGTCACTCTGAAGAGAGATTTTATGATACCCCTGAGGCTGCATTTCATGACAAAGGTCCATTGCCTACAGGTCAGAATGAAGAAAACAGAGATGCAGGTTTAGAGGTTGACTTGGATCTCGATGAAGATCAATTCAGAAGAGAACCCATGAGACATAGGTAGGTTCACTTCCCATATCAAAATCTTCCTGATATGGATGTGTCATCTGGTTCTGATGACATTATGGTAGATCCTGATGATTTGAATGCACTGAGGTTGCAGTTGGCAGAGTAGGATGCCATACATAAAAAGTTACAAGAGGAGAGAGAGGCTGAAAAGGTAAATGCTTTGATAGAGAGGCAGTCTCTTATTAGAAAAATAAATGAAATGAAGGAGAGAAACAAAATGCTTGCTTCTGCTCCTAAAACATTGCAGCATGATGTTTTTGGTGATCTTGATGCCTTGAGGAGTGAGGAGGAATGCTTACTGCAGGATCATGAATTTGAAAATGAGGGCCCTATGGTTAGACAAGTGCAAAGCTATGTCCCTTTGCCTAAAGATAAGGATGGGCATAAGATTACCAGACCTGCTGTTATTATAAATGAGAAAGGAAAGCAGAAGATGGTGGGTGACCAAGCAAGAAAACTAGTGACAATACCAGGGATCCCACCACCTGATTCAAATAAGGACACTAAAATGGAGAGAAGGAGAAAAGAAGATGAGGACCTTGCAAGAGAACTAGAGAGAGCTGAGGTTGACGCTACCATTGCAGAAAAGAAAAAGGAAGATCCAATTTTTTTAGGCTTCTTTAGCTAATGCTCTTGGCACATCTACTACTGAACTAGGTATGCCATCTATGACTACTACTTTTCCACTTAGTAATGCTACTAGTTCTATTCCTTCTTCATCTACTAGGATAGGTGCAGATCCTAGGCAGCAGTCAAATGCACAGATAAATGTAGATGCTAATGTTGATCCTAGGGTTAACACTAGTTCGAGCTTTCAAAGAAGACCTATGCAACTAGAAGGCTATAGGCAAATAAGTTTTGATGGAATTCCTGGCTATCCAAATGCTTTTCCAAATGATATTAGAGATAAGGTACCTAAGTTTGCTGGTAATAATGCTATAAGTTGTGAAGAGCATCTTAGGTTATTTGTTGATATGCTTAATGATTATGAGGTAGAGCATGAGGATGTGGTCATGAAATTGTTTGTTCAATCTCTAATGGAGGATGCTAGAGATTGGTTTAAGAGGCTTCTTGATAAGTGTATTGATACTTGGGACTCTTTTGAGAAATGTTTCAAGGAGTAGTATGGTGATAGGCCTAATGCTAGCTTCATGTTGAATGAATTCAATACCATAAGGAAAAATCAGAATGAGTCTGCAGCTGAATTCAACATGAGATTTCAGAAGGGTATGCATAAGTTGTTCTAAGTCATGCAGTTGGATGACAATGTCTATCTGACTACATACTTCAATGCATTTGATGGGAAGATGGGATATTTATTGAGGGATAAAGAACCAAGAACTCTTAGGGATGATTTTAAGATTGCTTTCAATATTGAGAACAACATGAAAATATTAGGAAAGTTAGGTGGAAAGAGAGATGACCCAAAGTTGTTTGAGGACAGGAAATACAAAAAAGAAAATGATAAGAGCGTTGGATCTAGGAGGCAGGAAGAAGATAAGTTGAATAAGATGCTTAATGCATTGAAGGATTTGAAGGCATCTACAAATAGGAACATCAGTGCTCCTACCAATGAGAGGCCTCGGTTCAACAACAATTTCAATAAGCAAAATAGACTACAAAAATACCCCTACAACACCCAATGGAAGGATGGCAAGCCTATTGTCCTTGCTGCAAGAGGAAACAATGACAGAAGTGTCCCTGGCCCTCTACATAAAGCTTCAATAAATGTCATGGAGAATGTATCATGGTGTGTTGCATGCCAGTCCCCTCATTCTACAGAGCATTGTGTGGTTTCACAATCTATGGCTACAAATCAAGATTGCGGCGATGAGGAGATAGAACAAGAAGAAGAACAAGATGATGTTGGATGCAACATGGTTTCTTCATGTCTAGGATATGAAGATGATTCTGATTTTGATGAAGAGGCAGATGTGAATATGAAGAGACATAATCAGGCCCTTTTTCATCAAGAGGTTTTTTCTGATGGTGAATGCATTGATCAGAAAACATGTAACATGAACTCTTCTCCCAAGCCAGTAAATTTGAGAATACCTTCTACAGAGGAGATGGAGAGGATTACTACAGAAATGATTGCCTAGGTGCAAACTAGAGGCATGGTGGCAAGGAATACAAATGAGAAAGCTATAGGAATGTTTAGAAAGAGTACCAACTCTGGAGAAACTAATGAGAACAAATCAAAGGTTGATCACATGGTGAAATTAAAGAATGTAAAAAGTAAACATTGTGAACCTAAGGGAGTTGGAATTGAAAAGATCTCTAGTGAGATTGAGAAGCCAGTTAACACAATGGCTAAGGTTGGAAAAATGAGGGTGGTCAATACACCTAATATGTTAGACAAGCAAAAGGATGTTAAGGTAGTGTAGATTGAGATTCCTACTTCTACCCTATTGACATGTTATCTGTATTGTCACAAATTATAGTTAAGGTTCCATTGTCAAAGTTGTTGAGGATCCTTGAACATAAAGATAAAGCTATTGCATGGGTTGGTAATACTCACAAAAATGATACTTCATGCAATGAATCTCAGGATAAAGCTTTGAAGGATGTTGTTGCTTAGGGAATTGTGTCCCAAATTCCTCCAATATATTTGGATAGTTCTGTCAATGCCAGCCTTGAAAATATTGACCCATTCTTCTTAAGTGTTCTTGTGAATGGGATGAAGTTAAGAAATTGTATGATTGATAGTGGTGCCTCTAATACTATCATGCCTTTCAAAATCATGGAGAGGTTGGGCCTTAAAGTTGATACAGTGCAGGGCAGGTGTTGTGCAATGGATCAGAGGGAGGTACCAGTTATTGGGACTATCAATCCAATGCCATATAGGTTGGCAGCATATCCGAAGAAGGAGCTCACAATGAGTGTTTTAGTGGTGTATATCCCTCCTCATTATGGGATGTTGCTATCTAGAAGATGGAGTGCTGCCATGGGTGGAAGTTTACAGTGTGATTTGTCCTATGCAACTTTCAAGATTGATGATCAGTTTGTCAAGATTGAACGAGAGTCAAGAGTATGCCACATGATTGAGAGAAACATAGATAATGAAACTACATGTTTTGTGGATATTGATGTAAATGCTTTTAGGGAAGAGATCCCTATATTTAAAAATGAACATATTTTGTCACCTATTTCTACTGAGGTAGGTGCTGACTCTGTGAAGGGTGATTTGTGGGTCATGTACTTTGATGGTGCAAACTGCAAAGATGGTGCAGGAGCAGGTATTTTACTTATTTCTCCTGATGGAGACACCTACAAGTTCTCTTTCACATTGAATTTCTTTTGTACCAACAATATAGCAGAATATGAGGCCTTGTTGTTAGGACTGAGGTTGGCACAAAAGCATGGTATAAAATGCATAAGTGTTATTGGTGATTTTGAGTTGGTGGTGTCCCAAGTCAGGTCAGTGTATGCTTCCAAGAATAGAAGGTTGAAACAATATAGGAATGCAGTGTGGGATTTGACTGAGCATTTTGATGCCTTCAATATTGAGTGGAAGGATAGGAGTAACAACAAGATGGCTGACTTGTTGGCCAATATTGCAATCAATCCTAATGATGTTACATTCTCTGGTATTTCTAAAGTTAAAATTCAGGCTAGGCCTAGTATACCAGACAATATTGAGAATTGGCAAGTTTTTGATGATGATAATGATATTTTGAAGTTAATGGATTGCAAGGATCAATATCATGGTCAGGAACTTGATTGTTTAGCCTTGGTTGAGTCAATAGAAGGAAGGGAGGTTGTCTTAGGAAATGAGGTCATTTAGCTTAGAACTAACAAGGTACCCAAGGGGTTTGTTATTTTGGAGACTGTCTTTGACAACCAAGAGTTCAAAAGAATATCAAAGGAGAAGATCATGCTAATCTTGAGGAGATAAATCTTGGATCACATGAGGCACCTAAGAAAGTATACATTGGTAGAGATATATCTCAAAAGGTGAGGAGACCTTTGGTTGAATTATTGAAGAAATTCAGGCATGTTTTTGCATGGTCGTATGATGACCTAAAGGTTTATAGAGAGGATTTAGTTCAGCATGTTATTCCATTAAGAGAAGATGCTAAACCTTTCTGGAAAAAGCAAAGGCCTATCAATCCTACTTTGGCACCCAAGATGCAAGAAGAATTAATGAAGTTGAGAGATGCTAGCATTATCAAGCCTATAAGGCATTCTTCTTGGGTGTCAAATCTTGTTCCTGTAAGAAAAAAGAATGGTGACATCAGGCTTTGTGTGGACTTTAAAAATTTGAACATCAGCTCATTGAAAGATAATTATTGTTTGCCTAATATGGAGGCTATGTTGCAGAGAGTAACCGGGTCAGAATTAATGTCAATGATGGATGGTTTCTCTGGCTACAATCAGGTCATTGTTAAGGAATCAAAACAATTCAAGACAACCTTTACAACACTTTGGGGAACATATGTTTATGTGAGAATGCCTTTTGGTCTCACAAATGCTGGTGCTACTTTTCAGAGGGCAATGGATGTTGCCTTTTCAGATTTAATTAGTGATTTCCTTATTGTGTATCAGGATGATTTAACTGCCTATTCCAAGAAGGAGGAGAACCATTGTGCTCATTTAGAGAAAATATTTATGAGGGCCTTGGAATTTGGCATTTCATTAAACCAAAGGAAATGTGCTTTTGGTGTCACAAAAGGTAAGTTGCTTGGCCACTTGGTTGGGAAGCAAGGAGTGAGAATTGACCCAGAGAGGGTAGCAGCAATTGATAAAATTCAAAGGCCAAAGAATGTTAAAGGGATTCAGTCCTTCTTTGGTCAGGTCAATTTTTTAAGAAGGTTTGTGACAAACTTTGCAGAGGTTACTAGACCTATTTCCAAGATGTTGAAGAAGGGATATGTAATCAATTGGGAGGGTGAGCCTGATGAGGCTTTCAAGAATATCAAGTAGGCTATCAAAGATGTACCGGTGCTAAAGGCACCTAATTATAGTGTCCCAATGCATATCTTTTATTTTGCATCTTTTCATACTATTGCTATAGTTTTGTTACAAAAGAATAAGGATGGTTTTGAGTAGCCTATTGCATTTTTTAGTAAATCTTTGCAGGCTGCAGAATTGAAATATGATATAAATGAGAAGTAAGCTTATGCACTTGTGAAGGAAATCAAGGCTTTTAGATGTTACTTGATGGGAGCAGTTGTGATCGCTTTTGTGCCAAGTGCAGCTGTGAAGGACATTTTCTCATAGAAAGAGGTGTCTGGAAGAAGATGTAGATGGATCAATAGGATCCAGGAATTCAATGTTAAGATATAGATCACTAAATTGGTTAGAGAACAGGGATTGGCAAAGCTGATGGCCCAATCCAATCTAGATGCAAACTAGGTAAATCATTCTGAAATTGATTATACATGTGATATGGATGATTGTATTTGGTATCAGGATATTATTTACTATTTGAGAAACATGAGGTGTCCAGATAGTATGAATGATAATCAAAAGAGGACGTTGAAGTTACAGGCCATCAAGTATGTGATTGTGAAATGTAAGCTGTATAGAAAAAATTTGGATTGCATACTATTGAAATGTGTAGATGAGAATCAAGCTAATCTATTGTTGAAGGAGATGCATGAGGGAGTTTTTGGTGGACATTATATGGGTAAAAAAACTACTCATAAGATATTGAGAGCAGGGTTTTGGTGGCCCACAATCTTCAAGGATGCAGAACAGTTGGTAAGGAGATGTGATGCTTGTCAAAGGTTCTTTGGTAAGCTTAATTTTTTAGGTAATGTACCATTAAAACTAGTAGAAGTTCAGGCTCCTTTCTAGCAGTGGGGAATTGATTTCATAGGGGAGATACCAAACAAGTCAAGTGGAGGACATTCATGGATCTTAGTTGCCACTGATTACTTTACAAAGTGGGTAAAAGCTATACCTACAAGGAATGCAACTAGCAGAGTCGTAATTGACTTTCTGATGAATAATATTATTACAAGGTTTGGGTGCCCTAAGAGGATAGTGAGTGATAATGCTATGTGCTTCAGGTCTGCCGAATATAGGGACTTTTGCAAAGGTTTGGGAATTCATATTTCTAATTCCTTGCCTTATCATCCGCAAGGAAATGGTTAGGCAGAATCTACTAATAAGAGCTTGATTAAAATCTTGAAGAGAATTTTGGAGGAGAATAAGAGGGCATGGAATTCAAATCTGCCATTAGCTTTATGGGCTAATAGGGTAACTATGAAGAGGGAAATTGGTTGTGCACCATTTGACCTGGTGTATAGAATTCATGCTAGAATGCCTCAGAATAATTTGTTGGAGATGTACAAGTTTGTGCAGTTGTATGATGATGACATTGATGATGAGATGCAGTTGAGAATTGAGGACCTCATTAGGTTGGATGAAACTAGAAGAGAATCAGTTGCAAGGAATGCCAAATTGTAGTTGCAGGTTAAGAATCTATTTGATAAAAAGACTGTTGACAGAAAGTTTGAGCCTGGTGATTTGGTGTTAGTTTGGAATGCCAAATTGGAGGATAAGGGGAAACATGGTAAATTTGATCCCATCTAGTTAGGGCCATATCTGATTCATGAGAAATGGGGCCAAGATTCTTACATCATCAAATATTCTAATGGTGGTATTCAAGAGTTGCTAGTTCATGGACAATTCTTGAAGCAGTACTTCATTTGAAGTACTCTATTTTCCATGAACAGTAATTAGGGTTGTACATCATGTAAATTTCTGTATATAAGTTGCTTTCCCCTACCTTGTTTTGCGCTAGTCTGTCATTTTTTGGTCTTGTTGCTTGGTCTTTCCCTGTTTGCTCCTTGCTCTCTGCAATTTTGTCCTGTGGGATGGTCTTCTTTAACCAGTGATTCTAAGTCCTTTCTATGTCTGCAGGAGGCATACATCCCCAGAAAAAGCCACTGTTAGGCCAATTTTCTATCATAGCAAAAAAATTATGAGATTGGCCTCCCCCTTGCAAGTGGTATGTATGTCTTGCCTTGTGTGTTTCATGTGTCACCTTGCTTCAGCCCAAGTCACATTTGCTAATGTGCAAAACCCAGTAAGATTTTTGAGTTTCAAGGTCTGCGGGAAGCATTTTTAAGGTTCTGCCTCAATGTTGAAAACCCACAGTGTTTTTGAAAACCCGTGATGTTTTCAACTTCCTTGCTATCTTTTGGTCTGTTGAAAATTCAGGTGGGCTTTCGATCTTTCACCGAAAACCTGTGTTGTTTTTGACCCTTTGCCTTCAAGCTTTGTGCACTTGTCCTATGGTGCCGAAAACTTTGTGTGTTTTTGACATTCCGTCAACTACGCAAGCCCAACATGGATGGTGGGCTTGAGTTTTCGAAAGCTCTTCCTGATTGGCTACCGCATGGCCACATGTTAGACTTCTCTGACATGCGATCATGCAACCGCTTGCCACCTGTCCATGTGGGTCCGGTTCTTCCTGTTGTTCATCCTGGCTGGCGTTTATGTCTCCATTCCATGACTTGGTGACTTGTGGTTATCTCCCATTCGCTGGTTTCTGGTGGTTATCCCCTTAGCGTTCAGTGACCTGGTGGGTGGTCGATTTCTCTTCAGTCGCGCAATCTCTTCATTCCAGGAGGTTATCTACTAACATCTCGTGACTTAGGTGAACGGTTAGTTGCGTAGTTGCTGAATGCTTGGCAGTCAGTTGGTGGGGCCGGTGTTTCCAGTGACATGGGTGTTCCTGATTGGCTGGCAGGTGGTGACTTGGCTTTTGTCAGTAGGTCCATTGTCAGGGTGGAGCGAGTTGGCATCTTTTGATTGGTAGGTAGATTGATAGGTTGGATAGCATTAGTGGGTCCATAGTCTTTTGAGGAGGTTAAAGCGTGGACAAATCTAGTGGTTGCCGTTATATCATTGAGCGGAGGTGCTCACATTTTAACATCATGGTATAGTAACAACCGTCGATTTTGGTTTATGAGGAAACTGCCCAATGGACCCATTTGCAACAGGTGGTGATGTGGCAGCCTGTGATTAGCTATCGCATGATCGCATAGCCTAGTTTTTGGTTATGCGATCATGCGACCGCTTGCCCCATGTCCTTGGGGCCCATCGGCAGAATGGTGCTGGTTGTAGTTCGGTGGCGGTTACGGTGGTTTGAATTGGCAGGTTTTCATTCATCCACGATGTATGAGGTGGATTTGTTGTCAGGCGGGCCCATGTTGAAAGCTTTTAATCCAATGGTTAGTGCATGATCTTAAGGAATGTTCCCACCACTTCAAATCGTGCACCATCCATTGATCTAGCATCTTCTCTATGTGATGCAAGTGGGACCATCTGCCATGTGGTGCTTAGTTGCTGTGTTCCTATTGGTTGATGTGGATATGCTCAGTGGTGGGGCCGGTGTTTACGGTGACAGGGTGGTAATCTCATGGCTTGTCATGTGTTCGCATAGCCCATCTTTTGGCTATGCAATCATGCAACCACTGTTGGTCATCATGTTTGTAGAGTTAGGATGGGTCCACTATACAGGTCTTGCCGGCATGCCCAATTTTGATTGGTCGGCGATTGGTGGTGGGGCCGAAGATTTCTATGGGTGGTCTGCGGTCAGCATTGCGTGATTAAGAAGCTACCGTCACATGATCACAAGGGTTATTTTGGTGCCTTGCGATCATTTGACTAGACATAACATGAGGCCCAGTTCCCTATGGTGGTGAGGTTGGTAATCGCATGACTGCACCACTGAAGATGAATGTTAAGATGTAAACCCCGTGAGGGGAGATTGATCAGATTGCGGGGATATATAGTTGATGAAGGTTTAAATGTGGGCCATTGTTTCTCTATAGGCGCCATAGAACTGGCTATTGGTATTCAAATTCAAATTTCTCTGAGAGCCTCTAGTGCTAGAAAGTACCAAATTTATGGATTTTATTGCAGAAGTGACCATGTTCGGTGAGAAATGACTGGTTTTCTATTTGTGGTATGGTCCAGGGTCTATGCGGTTAATTGCAAAGGAGGTCTTGTACCTGGTGAAGGACAGTCTTGGCTCGAGGTGTTTTTGTAGTGAATTTTGTGACCGTTTCCATCAAGTTGGGTGGTTGAAACCCTAACCCTAGTCATCTGTAGCTTGTTGCTGATTTCAAGATGACTAGGGGGTATAAGTTAGAGAATTTTGGATTTTGCAAGGGTTCCAAAACATTGCTGGTTTTTGGTCCCTAGTTTTTTACTGTAATATACTGATAGAGGTCTAATTTTGTGACTTTTCTCATCTTGGTGTTATTCTAATTGTATGCTGATTCTAGATTAGTTAAGGAAAACATCATTGAATCCAAATCTTGTATCTTGTGTATGTCTTCTTGCTTGTCTCTGAGCTCATATATGTTAATATCAAAAAGTGTGTTAATGTATGGTAAACAAAGAGTATTTTGAATTCATCTCTGAGTTTCTAACAAAGTTAGGATTAAAGTCTTCTAGGTGAATTTAGTGAGTTTGCAGTCAGGTGTAGAATTTGATGTCCTTGTGCTTGAGGGAAAGAGGTAATAGGCAAAGCACTTACCTCAGATTCCATTATGTTTGATTTGAGATATTCAGTTGAGGTATATAGTTAGGTGACTCTAAGCCCTGGGATAAGGCACTGGTCCTTCCTCTTGAGGTATGCATGGTTAACAACCACAAACTTAAACATTCATTTGATAAACCTTTTATAGACTTGTGTTGAGCATTGTGTGCATCATTTTGAGACTCCTTTGAAGAAGTGAGTCAAGGGTACACCTGCCTGAGCATTGAAGCTCAAAGAGTAGAAGGATTCTTTGATCCTTGTCAGTTGGCCCTCTTCCTTGTGGAATTTGGAGTGGCGATAGAGTCATATTTTCATTTACATTATCCATCAAAGTGTAAATCTGCAAGTTGAAGATCAAAGGGAATAATCCACAACCAACAGATATAATATCACAAAATCTTCCTATACTCACATCTGTCTTCACATGTTTTGAAACATTCGTATAGTGTCTATACACTATCATAATTAGCCTGTACTCTTCATAGAGACATATGTTGACATCAATGACAAACCACAAATGACAATAGTATGAATGCTCATTTAGTAACGCAGTGATTAAACATATTAAATATATCAACCATGACCCCATGCATTAGCAATATCCAACAATCTTGCCCTTTGGCATTGATGTAAACATATGGGAAAATCTATCATCCCAGAGTTATATCAATCCAAAGTTCTACAACCAAACAATACTACATACAATCTCCCTATACAATAGGGATTTTCCCATAGCAACACTCCCCCTTCGACAATAATGGCATCAATGGAAATATAAAAAAATTAGATATACCTATAGGTCCTTGACCCTTACATAAATTCTTGGATCACTCAAGTGACCCCATAAATATATACTGTTTCATAAATCTCCCATTTTGACATAGGATAAGAGCATAGTGATAGAAGATAGATCTATTTTGTGCATAACATGAAGTCATCGTATTCCATGAGAGTGCATCTTTTGAGAATATTTTTTTGAGCATTTCAAGGGATCAGTAGTTCTACAATTAAATCATCATCACTTTCCCATTACTTAACCATCACACATGGCACAAACTATCTTCAAACTGACATTGATACATTCCATGTGTAGTACAAAACTATTAGTAATTGGCAGATTAAATGTAGATAATTACTAATAGATTAAGCATATTATTACTAATAGATTAAGTATATTATTGCTATGCTTAATGTTCCATTTAAATGCTAGTATATAAATAAGACAATGAAAATTTTTCTAAGCAATAGTCTACATAATTAGACCTTTATTTTAAATGTATATAACACAAAAAAATTACAAAACTGAACCAATGGCATGTTTACAACAAAGAAATAGAATGATAATAATATGCTAAAAATTCTATTCTATTTAATACATGCCAAAGGACCAGTCCCAACAATTGTTAAACATACTTTATCTGATATGATGAATTCTTTAATAATTGTTTAAGAATTCATCGTATCATATAAAGTATGTTTAAGAATTGGTGGGAGTTCTATTAGACCTTTGTTGTAAACATGCCATTGGTTCAGTTTTGTAATTTTGTTTTTTGTGTTCAATGCATTTAAATGGAACATTAAGCATAGTAATAATATGCTTAATCTATTAGTTAAGATTTAAAATGAAAATTTTATTGCTCATTGGTCCACACTTCCATGATATTTAACCACTGGTTTGAACATACTTGCATATAGGTGCACAGTGTTGACCTAGTGCAGCTTCCCACCTTATAACACCTCCTTTAGCACTCCTCTTCTCACAGACTATGCCAAAATTAAATAACATGAAATGTGTCGGTAGGCGGGATATATGTATAAAATTTGACCTTTTTTTTTTACTTCTATTCTTGTGTTGGTCAGAATTACTTTATCTGATATTATGAATTCTTAATAAAAGTTCAAATTTAAAGACTACTAGCATGAAGGAAGATTTGACCTAGCCAAATATTCCTTGTACCATAAAAAAAACTATGTGATAACTATATCTACTCCAACCTTAATTGTTTAAGAATTCATCATATCAGATAAAGTATGTTTAAGAATTGTTAGGAGTTCTATTAGACCAAGACTATTTGACAAATCAATGATGTACTCAATATTTCTAAAGTTATTTAAAAGGGCGCTTAAACTCACCATGACTCTTCACAAGACTTCTAATGTTTGTAAGCTATACTTGAAAAAAATTGTGAGTTTGTTGTAATATCTTGGTTGTGATGTTGGAGTTACTATTTTTCCTTGTTAACACCAAATTAAAAACTTGGAATGAAGGTTTCATATTCAACAACATTAGTAGTGCCATAGAAATGTAATTTAAAAGTTGGAAGATAGTCACTATTCCTTTCATCCTTTCACCTTCCCTACACAAACACTTATAGGCCTAGGTAATATAAGGCAAGGCTTCTCCCACAAGTCACATTAAACATAGAAAGTGGGATAGCCTAGGAAATCATTGGTTCTTCAAGACAAAGATTGTTTGCATGCCAAGAACTGTAGAGGAACAGTTAGTAAAATGATTGGAATTCTTTGATTTTAAGACTTCAAAACAATATAATCAGTACATTGAATGAGAAAAAGTTATAATACCAATCAATGAATGTTTTTCCTATCAATGTTGCATTGAATAGAGAGTTTAATAATATAAACACCAGACTATGTCATCACAAGAAGAGAAGTGATTGTTTGTAAAGAATTAAAATTTTATTGCTTGGTAGTTCATTACATTGTCTTCTTCAACCATACACACCTCCCCACAACTTCTAAGACTCCTCTCCCATAAAACACACATATAAAATCAACCAAAATCCCCTTAAAAACTAATTTTCAACTTATGCTTAACCTGCATAGTTAGTTATATGACTGTTGCAATTATTTATTCATTTGCATTGTTGTCTAGTTGTCAACTTCGACCACTTTAATCTTTCTTGGATCATATTTAACCTTTCAAAAGGTTTTAGGTTCCTATCCTAATCCCCTAAACTCCCTAAACCTCTACTAAACCCTCATTTATCCCTTTAGGCCATAATTGCATAAAAATCTAATTTTACATCTTTTTGGCATCTTTGCGCTTTGAAGTGCAATTGATAATAATGGCATTAATGGCCATATAACAAACTGAGATATACCTATATAGGTCCTTCACCCTTACATAAATGCTTGGTCAAATCTTCATATTTCTCAAATGTAAATAGAATATGTTGTGCCTGACATACTTAAATGGAATACACCCAGAAGTACCAAATGATGAATGCTCAATTGTTGTAATGGCAAAGCATCAGAACCGGCCATTTCTAGAACTTGAGTTTTCTATAGTCCTAATGATTTATCTTATTTTTTGTCTTTTGTCCCTTTTTTATTTCCTATGTCTGTGCTTCATGACAGGATTTTGAACATTGTTGACATACTTAAATGGAATACTTAAATGGAATACACAATAGCAAATGATGAATTCTCAATTGTTGTAATGGAAAAGCATCAAAACTGTCCATTTCTAAAATTTGATTTTCTATAGTCTTAATTATTTTTCTATTGTCCTAATGATTTTGAACATTGTTGACAAATAGTGTTTCTTTTTGTGATTATAGTCTTAATGATTTTTCTATACTCTTAATGATTTTTCTATAGTTGTAATGATTTTTGTTATTTCTTGTCTTTTGTCCCTTTTTTATTTCCTATGTCTATGCTCCGTGATATTATTTTGTCACCTTCTTTTGATGGTATATTTCATTCAATCTATGTGGAATACTATTTTGTTCACTATTTTATTTCAGCTTGATATTTATTTCATTTTTCATATACCCAGAGACTATGCATGCTCATAAAAAAATGAGCTAATAGATTTAGGTTTACTTTTCATGATTGTAAATGGTTAATATTTCTGATGGTACTCCTTGGTGTAGTCCATATAAAAATAATCAAGTTTCTATGGCATGATAAATGTCCCTTTGTGTTGAGAAAATGAGAGTTGAGAAAATGGTTGTTCAATGACGATTTATATCTGTAGGTTGCAAACAAATCATCCTTCTTCCACAAATGAGTCATTCCATTCAAGAAAGACCATGTCTGACAATATAAACCCACAAAAAAATAGGGAGACAATTGCTAGATCGTGTTCTAACATTAAAAGAAAATGTGATGGAAAATGTTATTTTCCTCATAAAATTTGTAAGGGATTAAAGACTTGAAGATATCTAATCAAAACAACTTAGGAACATTGTAGGCAGCATGGTCACATTGAAGGGGGGAACAAATTTCATCCATTGGTATGTATTTTATTAATTTATAAAATATATAAGACATGATTTGATGATGACATCATAGCCATGGTTAATTTAAGGTCATCATTTTGATATAGGTCAACCACCCTGGGTTTCATGTTATGGACCATGATAATCCAAAGAATGTGGATTTCCAAATGAGGGAACACAGAGGTGTGAATATAGAAGCAGAAGGTAATGATCCTATGGAAGAAGATCATGATGATCAAGAAGATCATGATGATCAAGATGATGATGATGATGATGATGATGATGATGATGATGATGATGATGATGATGATGATGATGATGATGATGATGATGATGATGATGATAATGATGATGATGATGATGATGATGATTATGATGATGATTATGATGATGGAGATGACCTTGACATACCTATACTTTAGAAGGCATACAAGCCCCTATACGAAGGCTCCCAAACAACTCTTCTTGATGATATATTTTTGTTGGTGAACTTGAAGTTTATGAATGGTTTATCTAGCATTGAAATGACATGTATGTTAAGGTATGTCATCTTTTTTCATTTTTTTAGTTGTAATTCCCTAACAACTAATAAAGGGTGAATCATGTAGCAATTAATATTATTTATATTAAAAAATTATATTTTTGGTTGTAGGTTGATAGGTGAGTGTTTTTTACCACCATGAAACATTCTACCGCCCTGGTACCGAGAATTATTTACCATTATGAAATATATTGGAATGGAGCATCAAACAATACATGCATGTCTAAATGATCATATTATATATCATAAACAACATGAATTTGCAACAGAATACCTTGATTGTCATATTACTAGATATCGATCAGATCAAATAACAAAAAAGGTGCCTCGCAAGGTTCTTCGGTATATTCCCATTATTCCATGTCTACAATGATTATTGAGGTGCAATAGCTTGGCAAAATTTATGGATTACCATGCACCCAATAGAAGTCGAGATGACATTATGTGAATTCCTATGGATGGTTTGGCATTTAAGGAAATAGAGGAAACTTGGCCACACTTTAAAGAAGAACCTCATAATCTCAAGCTTTCATTGGCAGTGGACAATGTTAATCCGTTTGGAGAGATGAGATCTATTTACTCGGTGTGGCATGTTTTTTTTATGAACAATAATATTCCTCCTTGGATGTCCATAAAGAGGGATAGCATAATGTTGGCAATGATTCTTCCAGGTTTTTTTTAATTTAATATTCATCTAAATTAATTTATTATAAATAATCCATCAAAATGGTCATAATAATTATGTAATGTTTTTGTTCATTCAACTAGGTAAGTACCAAGTTAAAGATATCAATATATATATTGACACCCTTATCGACGAGTTGATGGTGTTATGGAATGGGGTCACTATGTATGACATCTCTAGACCAATAGAACAAGGACAATTTTAATTCTATGCAATGTTTGTATGGACAATACATGATGCCCCTGGGCTAACACATTTTTGTGGTATGTTCTCTTCTTAACACCTCTTTTTTGGTTTGTTATAGTTCTAATGCAAAATTAACATATTTAGTCCAATTATACACGATCTTGTAGGTCTTTAGAAAAAGGGAAAATTTGCATGTCTAGTTTGTGGTCCAAAGATGAAATCTTGTCAAGGTAATGTTATTCCAGGTAATGGAATTCCATCTGATGGTTTTTCTTTGATATTTATATTTTGATATTGTGTTTTGTTTATTGATGATGTTATTGATACTCATGAAGGTCATCAAGTTATTAATGACCAACTTCCAAAACAACTAAAAAGTTATCCTACATAATTTAGTAGGTTGTTGTACTACGAGCAACTCCCAATCATGTATTTGTTTGATGCTATGCATATTGGAAAGAATGTGACAGAGACATTATGGAAAATATTAGATGGAAGGCGTGACAAAGACAAAATTTTCAAAATTTGTAGTGACATTGAAGAATCCAACCATGTAATGAAAAATTTCATTTGATCAAATAACAATGGATACCAAATTGATACACATGCTCTTACTTGGTTATTGTTGGAGCAACAGAGAAATGTTATAAAATAAGTCATAAAAAAAATGATTTTCCATAGGATTTGTTGAGAACATAAACAATCTCATATGAAAGAAAAGTGAATTTGGGCCAGGGATGAAAACACATTATTGGCATACATTTACTAAGGTAATTCATGTTACTTTGTATTCACTATATATTTGTATACTGCATGTAGTTTTCATTGCATTCTTTTATAAAATATTGATAAGATCATTTTACAAATATTACAGTGCGTTCTACCTGTATCTCTCCCACACCACTTTGACAATAGTGTCAAACAAGTTATATATGATCTTGGGAAATACATGAGGTGGTTTTCATAAAAAGAAATTAATAAAGAAGATATAAAATATTGAAACAGAAAAATTCCTCATCTTATGTGTGAAATGCAAAAGAGTCTACCTTCAACTTTTTTCAATGCACAAGAAAAATACCTCATACATCAAGTTGAGGAGATTGAATTGTGTGGACCTATACAAACTAGGTCAATGTGGATGGTTGTGAGGCACTTGAAATTTTTGAAAGACTTGGTTCGATAGAGAGCACATCCTGAGGGTTCTATGGTGGAGGGATATATGATATACCAAACCATGGTGTACATTAGTGAATATCTTCCTAATTTTGTAGAAAAGATCCATGTAGATCATATTTGGGATCTTGACTCCATTAACAAATTTGAAGGGGATTACTTGATGGGAAAAGGTAGATTGAGGAAGGTGAGAGGTAAATATAAGATGTTATTGTAGTTAATTAATTCTTATAAATCTTCAATATAAGTTATTTGTAATTGGTGTTATTTTTGTATACAATCTTGATTGGATGACGGTATGGATTGAATGATGTCAAAAAAAATGGTTTCTCATTAACATGAGAAGGTGTTGCTTCATTGGTTAGAGAATCTCATCGTAATTGAGATTCCAATGTTACACCAATGGTAATTGATCTAGGATATGCTTTAAGAGGTAGACAGGTATGTAAAAATTTATTAATGATCATGACCCATATGTTTCATATCAACTCATGATGCAAATAATTTTCACAGACTTGAAAAATTATAGGTCAAGCACCACAAAGCTATGTACTATCATGGCCACAAATTTTTCATTAAAAAGTTGGATGACACGAAGAAAAATTGTGATTATAGGATAATTGTAATTTTTGAGGTCACTAATATATCATCTAGAAATGACATACATCCCCAACAATCTCAAAATCGATACGATGATATCTTGGATGATATAATTGAGTGTGACTTTAACTCCTTCAAATTAGTTCTATTCATCATCAAATGGTACAGGCTACGACTGAATAAAAATGATCCTAATAGAACAGTTATTCAACATGATAATGGATTTACAATGATTAATACAAGGTCATTTGAGGTAGTTGGAGATGAGCCCTATGTTCTTCCAAGCCAATCTGAGCAAGTGTTTTCCTTAGAGGTTCCACATAAACATGGTTGGTCATTTGTTGTTAGACATGATCCAAGAGGAAGGCCGATAAAGTATAATGTTATGGAAGAAGAAGATATTGAAGATGACGAAGAAGAATATGATGATGAGGAAGGTGATGGTGATGATGATGATGAGATGGATGAAGAAGATGATCGATGACATGATTAAAATGTACAAAGTATGTGTTACTCCAATTTTCATGTGCATACAAATTTGGCTAAAACCTATTCCAAAATCTCTATTTTCACCTTGCCAAGCATCCCTAAAAATTTTATGATTTTATGATTGGTTTCCTGCCCTCTACAAATTTTCTGTCTCCCTGGCCTGCAAGTAAAAAAATTGAAAAAAGTAGCCGTTACCAAGAAAGACCTTGAAAACCCTAGGCCTTCATTCTATTTCATTATTACTTTATTGGCCACTTTAATTCTTAATTCTCCATGTGCGCTTTCCATTCATTGGCGGGTCACTAGTTCTCCAAGTCAGTCAGCAGTTACCTTTTCCTTCTGGCAATTCAGCAAATGCCTTGTTCCCATAATACCCCAATGTTTCACGATTAAGTCCTTAGCAGTTAGCGATTCAGTGAGCGGTTAACTTCCCTTCAGTCACATGTTTGCTAAGAGGTTTGGTGGTCTTTTTATGTGGGGTCCCCGGTTAAAAGATCTAACAGTTGTCTGATGATGTGAAGGGTTTGTGTCAGAGCATCAGATCATGCACCGACCGTCGATTCCCTTTCAATGAAGCACTGTAGTGTGTCAGTGGGTCTGATGCCATGTCGTCCCATGTGGAAGCTCTTGATTGGTCGAGAGATGATGATTTTTAAAGAATGTTAGAGTGGGCCCAACAGATTGTGTCCCTTTTAATCCTACAGTTGGCGCATGATCTCATGGGTTGTGTCAGAGTCATGAGATCATTCATCGACCATCAATTTCACTTTGTTGTTAGAGCCTTGTGGGTGGGACCTCATTTACTGATGTGCTCATTATCTATTGGTCCACATAGTGATGACTAAGATTTGTCAATGGGGCCATGTCAGAGTCTCTGCAGGGATGTCAAAAGGATGAAGATCAACGACTGGCATATCTTTGCAAAGAGGTTTTCTGACACATGCGATCTTGCACCCACCGTTCGATCTACCATGTGTTCAAATCCTATCAGTGGGTCCAATGCTAGGTTAGGGTGACATGCCATTTTTTGATTGGTCAAATTAAAGGTAAATGTTAGGTGGGGCCAGTGTTGCATGTTTCTAACTTGCTTGAATATGATTCATTATCATGTGCTGACAAGGACTTACAGGTGGTCCAGTGTGTTAGTGGGGTCACAATTAGAAAGGATCTATGGTTGGCACATGATCAGAAGGAATATTCGGGGGCCATGAGATCATGCACCCACTGTTGGATTGAAATCTAATTGCAATGGGTCCTTTGTCAGAAAGGTTGTCGAGGTGGTTGTTGATGGAGCAGTCAGAATGAATAGAAAGGTGACATGTGGCAGCTTGGGCCTAGGGTTAGTAAAGTATTAAGTGACTCAATGACAGAAGGATTTCTTATGTTCACTTAATGGAACTAGGGTTAGCTAAAAGACTCAGTGATTCAATGAAACACCTTGTTCCCTGAATCGCTTGACCAGACTAGGGTTAGTCGAAAGACTTAGAAATTTAGCGACCGCTTTGTTTGTGTAGTCATTTAACCTGACCAGGGTTATGCGAGGTTCTTCGTGACTTAGAGAAATGTCTTTGGTTGCATAGTCACTGAATGAATTAAGAAGGAAAAGCTCGAGGTGGGGCCAAAATGACAGATGTGCTGACATGTCAATTTGTTCATTTCTTATTGGCCACTGACTTCCATGGTGGTTTTCAATTTTTAGAAGGGTTTTAAGGTTGTTTTCTTAGCGTATCATGGCTGTTCATTTGTTGGGAAATAAAAGGGTTTCTCATTAATGCTTACATTTTAAAATTTTCCCCTAGCTATTATATTTCAAAATTCAAATGTCTCTGTGAGGGTTTTGTGTTCTTTTGGCCATGCACGACATTGGGTAGCTTAGGAATTGATTTCTCAGGATGGTTATGGTTGAGGGGGTGATGGAGATGACTGTTGGCTGGTGCTGCAGGGTAGCATGTCATGTTGAAGGTGCTAAATAGATTGGCACCACCTTTTGCCAGTGATATTATTGAAAATATAGATATCTTCCAAATCAGATTTGGAGCCTTCATGGCTTAGTGGAGTTGCAAGTGGGTTGGTAAGTCAAGGTTGTTGTGTCTGTAGGTGAGCTCAATACCAGATGGATCCCCAAAAAGAAAGATATGATTTGATCAATGGCGTTCTCAGAAATTTTCATAATAAGTGATCATTACCCTAGGGTTTGATATCATTGTTTAATTTTGTAACCCTAGTTAGGTTTGGAATCTTGTCTGCATGCAGGAGGGGATGTATATATTGTATTTTTAGATCTTTTGAGCTCAAAGTTGGAAAATTGTAAAAGAATTTCACTTTTCTTAAGGGTCATGTGTGGTATCATTTATACCCTCTGGCCTATACTGTTGTAAATCTCCCATTGATAATAAAAACATTGCAGAGGTATTTTGTGATAGTTCTTCATGTCCCTATGCTTTCCTTGTTTGGATCATCTCTTACTAGATTAAGGTATATGATGTTTTTTGGTGGTATCTTAGGGTTCCTGATCTCTCTTACTTTTTGTAATTGTGTGTGTTATTGTGTTTGATCTAATTTAGATGTTTTTGTGGGTATACTTCAGCCCCCTAATAGTCTTGTCTCAATCCTACACCAATTTGTAGAAGTGAATGTCTGCTTGTAGGTCATAAGTTGTGTCTTATGTTCAGGCCCTCCTATGAAACACTTATGCAAGCTTAATCAGTAAGTTGTGACCTACTATACCTAAGCCTTTGATTGATTCCATTCCTTTCTACTAAGATCCAAACCCTAATTTCAGTGCATCACCTACTAGGTAGTTTGCTTTCAGTCATTTCCCTTTCCAAGCATTCCTTCTATCCCTTTCCCACAAAAGTTTACTTTTCATTTCTAGAAGAAAATTAAGGTGATTATCCAAGAGGAACTAGCCTAGAACCTAGAGGTCTCATCTTAGTTAGCATAGGTCCCACAACCTAGAGATGATTCCCATGTTATACTAGGTTATCAAGACTACAAGAGCTTGAGAGAAGGGTGCAAACTTAGTGTATAACAATTTTGGCATGCTCGGTGGGACTACAAAAAAGAAACTATTGTTTGAAGATTATGTTATCTTTGATATATAGATTGCATAATATATTCTTTTAGAAGTTGTTCTATCAGGTATATCTGGTGACTCCACTAATTTCAAGGATCAGGGCTAGCCTTGTTTAAGGTTTATGAGAAAGATTAAGTCTAGGAGCTCAAAGCCCACTAAATTTTTAGAGTTTCCCTCAAGAAGAAGTCACAAAAGTAGGTCAACTCAAAGAACATCCCCTGTAAGGAGAGTTCAGTCTAAACCTCCTAATACTTCCGAAAGGAGACCTTTTCCCTTTCATTCTAGAAGAAGAGGCAGATCTCTAACCAGAGATCTAGAGGAAGATTCAAATCCACCAGCAAATACAACTCACATTGTTGTCAATCTTCAGATTCCAACTCCTGCAATGGCTAGGCCATTTGCCTTTGCACCTTTCAACCAAGGAAGTCCATTGGATTTTGCTCAATATCATGATGTTCCCTTGGTTGCACTATAGAGTATACCTAATTTCACAAGTGAAGGGTAGACAACTACTTTTGAACACATAAGAGATGTGACCACCATATGCAGCATACACAACATAACTCAAGAGGATGTGGCCACAAAATTATTAGCAGCCTCTCTAAAAGATAAGGCTCTTGAATGGTTTAGAACTTTAACTATTGGTTCTATTACTTCATGGGATGAGTTAGGAGATGCATTAAGTAAACATTTTGAGTATAAATTAGATAACTTGTCTCTAGTTGAGCAGTTAACAACTATTAAGAGAGACCCTCAAGAGAAAATGACAAATTACAGTAGTAAATTCCTCAAAACATGGAATAGAATTCCAGTCTCTATGAGACCATCATCTGACCATGCTTTTCTATACTACTTGCAAAGTCTAAATGGTCAAATTTCTATCATGATCCAATCTATGGGTGGTACTTCTTTACCCCAAGCTTTTGACATAGCTATCAGGGCTGAAAATTGTTTAATCCAAGCAAGCATGATTGCTAGAAGGCCACCAATGCCCATTTTCCCTAGCCTTCAGCCCATTGCACCTGGACAAGTACCCCTATTTACCCCTATTAATACCATACTAGCACCTCAGGCTAGTACCAGTGGTCAGGAGCTAACAGCTAGTTTCTCTCAAGAGTTACAAGAGATAAAGAACAATCAAGAAAATAGTAAACAAGAAATAAAAAATTTGTTGCAGACCTTGACTAAAGAGGTTACAAATTTGAACAAACAAGGTCATGGAATTAGACCATCATTTTAGACACAAGGCCAAGGTTCTAATTAGCAATATCAAAATCAGGGACAACCTTATCAACAAAATAGGCCACCATACCAAGGAGGCTATCAAGGACAAAGACAAAGTTTTAATCAGAGACCATTCCAACCATATAACCCTGCACCTCTCAATTCTGCAAACCCAATGAGGGATATAGTTCCTAGTCAAAATAATATGGCTATGGATAATGAATGGTTTTTTCCTTGTAATCAGCCTCACAATCAGGCTACATATTCAAATGGATGGATGAACCAAGCTCTAATGGTTCAAAATGCCTCACAAGCTCAATCAGAGGTTTCATCTAGTGGGTCAGTTCCTCAACAAGAATCGCAAGAGAATGAGACTTCTCTTTTCAATTGGGAGCAACCAGACTTCAATGGAGTCAATGATGAAGTTGATTTTGTTGCCTATACAAGAGCAAAAAGAAGAGCTCAAGACATGGACAGAGCAGATTCCAATGCCAAAGCCACTACATCTGTAGAGCCACTGTAGCAAGCTAATCCCATCACCTAAGGAGGCTCCTGTCATTACCAGCAAAGAAGGCCAACATTCTAAGGAAGTGGAGCCCATCATAGTGAAGGCACAACAAAGAGTACACATTGTGACACCGTTAATATTGTAGAGAACATGAAGAAGGTGAATGTCACCATGTCCATGTGGGACTCTTTGGCTCTTCCAGGATAGCCTGAAGTTTTGAGGAAGGCCATGACCGAAGTGGCAGCTCCTCAACCTGCAAAAGAAGCTGCAAAGCCAGTGTTGGTTAACACTGATCAAGAAAAGGAGGCTCCAAGTAGAAACTCAAAAGGCAATGCCACACAAGGTAGGAATTCAAAACCACCTCCCTTTTATGTATCTCTAATTATTGGAAAATCTTTAGTGCATAATTGTATGGTAGATAGTGGAGCTACTAGCACTGTAATGCCCAAGAAAGTAGCTGACCAATTAGGACTAAAATATGAGCCCTTCCAAAAGAGGGTAACACAACTTGATGGATCCTCAATCAATACTATAGGTGTGGCTAAGGATACCAGTTTGATCCTTCATGCTAGTCCTAATTTTTCCATCCTCCTTGATATATATATCATAGATCTCCCTGCTTTATTTTCTATATGTCTTTGAAGTTAGTTTACAACCAAGATAGTAGGGTATCTATCTTCTGATTCGTCTCACATGATTTTTCATACAAGATATGGTACCAAGGTAGCACAACATATAGAGCCTTATGTGTATAATTCCATCAATGTAAACTACCCTATATTTGATGACAGTGACTTCCAAACCATTAGTGAAGAAAACACAAGGATACAGAGTATCCCTGATATTTTTCTAGATGAAAGAGATTTAGAAGCCCAAGAAAATATTGTTTGGGATTTTGGTTTGGGAAGTTATTTGATACAAGAAAGTGGAGCCATAGAACCAAGCCTTCTCAAGGAAGACACTGATTCAGAGGATCAGAGCAATCAGGTTTGGGAACTATTCTTTGATGGAGCTAGAAGTAGACATGGTTCTAGCGGTGGTGCTATGCTAGTGTCCTGAAAAGGAGAAAGGTATTATACTACCATTAGATTTAGTTTCTCTTGCATTAGCAACACTGCAAAGTATGAAAGTCTAGTCAATGGACTAGAGTGGGCTAGAAAAAGAGTGCTTAAGGCCTTAAAAGTTTATGGTGACAGTGAGTTGGTTGTCAACCAAGTAAGAGGGATAAGTGCAACCAAAAATGACACCTTAAAATCATACAAACATAGGTTTTGGGATGCAATTGAAGATTTTTGTGCTTTCAATATTGTTGCTATCCTTAGGAAGCTAAATCAAAATGCAGATAGGTTAGCAGCTATTGGATTTCAGTATGATATTCCCAATAGAATTTCAAAAGAGATAGATCAACAACATATCAAAGTGATTGTCAGATCCTCTATTCTTGATAATGATGTCAATTGGCAAGTGTTTGACAATGATGAACAAATTTTGCAATTCTTGTTTGAAGAAGATGTCTTTTCAGAATACAATCAAGATAGGCTATCAAAAAGTTATGGTGATCAGGTAATACAACTTAAATCTAATAAGATGCCTAGAGTTCTTGTTACATTAGAGATTATCTTCAAAAAGGATGATGAAGTCAAGAAAAATAAAGCTGGCCTAGTAGTTCAATAAGAACATTGTCTTGAATTAGAGTTGGAACTAGGTAAGAGCTTACAATTTGGAAAAGTGAACACTAAATTGGAAAAACAAGCTTACACTCAGTTATTGAAAGAATTCAGTGATGTTTTTGCATGGCAATTTGAGGACCTCAAAGGTTTTGACCCTACTCTTGTCCAACACACTATTGAATTGGAGCCTAATGCCAAACCAGTGAGGCAAAAGCAAAGGCCTGTTAATCCCAAGCTTGAGCCACTCATGCATAAAGAAGTACTCAAACTAATAGAAAGTGGTATCATCTACCCCATTAAGCATACTAGTTGGGTTTCCAACCTTGTTCCTATCAGGAAGAAGAATGGGGAGCTGAGGTTATGTGTTGACTTCAGGGATCTTAACAGGGCCTCTCTAAAAGACCGCCATCCATTACCCTCTATGGAGGAAATCTTACAATGTGTCTCTGGATCTGAGAGATTTTTATTATTGGATGGCTATTTAGGATACAATCAAATCTTAGTGAATGAAAGGGATCAATACAAGACAACATTTACAACCAAATGGGGAACCATGGCTTATCAAAACATGCCCTTTGGTTTGTCAAATGCAGGTGCTACATTTCAAAAGGAAATGGATATGACCTTTAAAAGCCTCATGTACAAATTTGTACTGGTTTATCTAGATGACATAACTATCTATTCTAAACATGCAGTAGATCACATCAAACATTTGAGGAAGATTTTTGAAAGGTGTAGAGAATTTGGGATATCTCTTAATCCCAAGAAGTGTGTGTTTGTAGTCCATGAAGGAAAATTGTTGGGATATGTAGTATCCAAAGAAGGAATTATAGTGGATCCTGAGAGAATTGTAGCTATCCTAGAACTACCCCTACCACATCATAGGAAAAGTCTCCAATCTTTCATAGGAAAGATTAACTTTGTTAGGAGATTCTTGCCTAACATTGCAGATTTACTTAAGCCTTTGACAACCATGTTGAAAAAGAATTCAGCTTTTAGTTGGACCAAAGAATGGAGAGTCAATTTTCAAGCTATCAAAGAGGCCTTAACAGAAGCCCCTATTCTCCTAAGCCCAAATTTCAGTAAGGATTTTATCCTTTATGCTTATGGAGGTCATGGTGCCATATCTGCAATGCTGACCCAAGAAAATTCAGATGGATTGGAGCAGCCTATTTCTTTCTTTAGCAAAGGCTTGGAGGAGTATGAACAGAGATACTCTTTTGTAGAGAAACATGTACTTGCTGTGGTGAAGAGCCTTAAAAATTTTAGATATTTGTTGACCCATAGCAAGGTACACTTGAAAGTTACTCATCCAAGTGTCAAAGAATTTTTTCTTTCAAGGACCTAAATGAGAAAAGAGCTAGTTGGATCACCAAGGTGATGGAATATGACATAGATATCCAAACTACCAAGTTGGTTAGAGAAAGAGGTCTTTGTGAGCATTTGGTAAAGGATGAAAGTTCAAAGAAGTCAGAGCAAATAGATGCATCTTTGGTGGTGCATTCTACAGAAGAACAAGCCAAGGCAACAAGCTGGTTGCCTAATATGATCAATTATTTGAGGATAGGATAATGTCCTCCAGGTTTGGATTTAGAAAAAGGGAGGTATTATAGGTTATAATCTATTCCTTTTGCATAAGTGTTTTTTGAAGTTTTGTTTGCACACTTAGCCAATTTTCCCATATGTTGCCACCAATGACAAAGGGGGAGATTGTTGGCAATTTGGCTAATGTGGATGCATAGATGTTGTCATTATGGAAACATATGATCTCTATTGAGAGCACATAATCTAGAATGCAAGTATGGCAAGTTGAAGGAAGAAATTGTCTAAGTATGGATACAGTGATCCTGACAGAGCACCCGATGAAGATTTAGTTGGTGACATCCACTGGAGCAATATTTTTGTTTGCATAGTTAACTAAAGCTTCTATAGAGTATGAGGATACCCCATCTCAGTGCACATAAAGTTTGGAGCAGTACAGACAAAGTTATTTGAAGTTTACCAAAGATAGTTTTTGCAAACAGAATAGTTTTGGAGATAGTATTAGCGAAAGAGTTAAGGGATTATTTTTGCTTGTCAAAATAATGACTTAACATTATGAAGGGATGGCATCCTAGATGTTTACTCTTGGATAAATATTTTGGAAGCTAACCATGTAAATTTATTAGCTTTAATAACTCATATATTATGCATACTTGAAATGTAATGAAATATACAAGTGTGATATGTAAAAAGAAAGAAAAAATAACTTGCGATAGTTGTTTATTATGATAGAAGCAAAGGATATTGATGCGAAGTTTTAAGCAGTACCATATTACAAATAGAAACATTTTGTATTACCTGTTTGGGCAGTGAGCTCAGCTGGTGATCAGGTTTTCTAATCTAACTCCTAACAGGGTTAAGGCTTCTAACGAGGCCTAAAGTCCTTTAACCAGGACAGATCTACTATATATTGTAAATTGACTCCTAACAGGGTCCAATATCCCTAACAAGATACTTTTGATTAGTGATCTTTGTGGGTACCATCCCCACCACAATTTTCCCTTGGCCAGGGTTTCCTCGAGAACATATGATGTGTTATGAGTTTTTTCTATTTACTGCTATGTTTGTTAATGAGCTTGATAATCTTTGTATGCACTAAAGTAATCTGTTATATCCATAAGTGGGCAAAAGAAAAAGTTTGTGAAATACTGATTCACCCCCCCTCTCAGTATTTCCTATTTCTAACAGGATTGACAATGAACAAAGAGGTTTCAAAAAATAGTGATATGTACACTATCAAAGAATATTGTGGTATTCACAATCAAAGAACAAAGATGTGCTAAAGGTTATAAAACAATGATTTGTTTTAGAATTTGAAGAGTGTAGTAAGAACAGTAGTAAGTGATGTTTCAATAACAATGAATGCAGGACAAAGATGTAATGGAAGTGAAAAAATAGTGATTGTTCAAGGGTTTTTCTATACAAAGTTAATGGTGAACAAACATTGATACAAAACAATGAAATGATAGGATCCATGAGGAAGATGAGTCATTCACCATTCTTGATGTAGCAAAGTCAACAAGATCAGTCGAAGGCCATAAAAAAAATCAATTACAATTATCTAGGAACTATGTTAAAGCATTGTCCCAAGAAATGATGAAGGTGTGTTTTCAAGAACAGAGATGGAGTCTTTGTTTTGATAGAGGGGTCATGTTTTAGAGAGGGATGACAAGAACCATAATACAAAGGTATCATTTTATTATTTTGTCATCATGAATATATAGCATGGTGAGTTTGTAAATGATTGTCATAAAGAGCAAAAAAATATACCTAATAGGAACACATTAAAGTATCATATGGGGAAATTAGAGGCCAAAAGGACATCAAGTGACAATCACAAGAACCTTATTGTAAAAATAATTGTCAAGTGGGATTAAAGATAGTGTTTCTATAATGCATTAGCAATACATAACAATGATTAGTAAAGTGTGCAAAAAACCAGTGATAGAGTGTCGATATGCATAGAGGTCATAATAGTAATAAATGTTTATAACAATGCTTTTAATAATTTTCCAAACATTGAGAATGCAAGATACCTATAATGATGAACTTCATTTTGACTTGCTAATTGCCTGTCACTATTAACTCTAAGCCCATCTTTAAATTTTGAGCTTCACTTGGTTTCAAGAATAGTTTAATATTCTCTACTCAACAAGGCCAACCACATGAAGGTGTAAGCTCATTTGGCCCTTCCCTCCCCCCCACCCAACATCACTCTAAATTCCCCATTAACATCTAATAACATTCATTCATTCATTCATTCATCCATTTTTGAAATATAACATTCAATCATTATAATCACATGATAACATTCATTAACACATAAATTTCATTAACACACAACATTCATGAATAATTAATTAAGACATGAAATTCATTAACACACAACATTCATGAATAATTCATTAACACATCATGCATCAACATTACTAGTACAAAATTATATCCATTATGACAACGTTCTTCAATTACCAAAAAATGTTAATTATAATCATTTCTTTTTGGGTTTCTTGTTGTTTTTTTCATGTAATTTTAAAGAGGAAGATCAATGTCCTCGTCATTCCCCTCCTCTACTGATTCTAATGGCAATCCATGTCTCCTCCTCATCTATTTAGAAATAGAAGGTCATTGCGCCAAAGGGGGGTCCGCTGCAATAACAACTACGTCATGAGTTAAATTCACACATAATTAATTTAAAAGAACAAAACATAGATTTTCTTTACCTGAATGTACCACATGATCTACATGGTGATCACTCTGAATATCCTCCGGCACTCATTCAGCATGACATTCTGTATCCTCTAAAATATACACAAAAAAGGTTACACCAAGTTCAATTTAAGATGTTAAATTGTATTAATAATTACGTAAGTAATTTTAAATAGAAAATGAGTACCTCCATTGACACTATGAAGCACATTAGGGGCTTCATCATGTGGTGTATGATTTGTGTTATGATTAAGAGGCTGCATTGCAATGTCATGCACATTATTATCAAATAGATTGTTTCTCAAGTATTCAATTTCTAATATTTTTTTTTGCATATTTACCTATTCACATGATGCAAGAGACTCTTCGGTTGGGCCAATGGAAGCTTGGTGTAGGCATTCAGCCATGACTTGATAGCCTTCCTTGAAGGAAATTTTTTTATGTTTTGGCGTGGCCTCTAAATTAAATTCAGAGCCCTGCATTTTTTGATTAAACAAAATTATTTGCATTTTATAAATAATTTTTCTCTGCAATTCATTTACTGCTACTTACAATTCGTGCTTTAATTTTGGAATATCCACCAGAGCCAAGTCTGTGCTGCCCAATCTTTTATAGCATGGCCTTTGTTTCCTTTGATGTTTACTGCAACCTATGAAAAGTTTTAAATATGTTAGATATTATATATATATATATATATATATATATATATATATATATATATATATATATATATATATATATATATATATATATATATATATATATATATATATATATATATATATATATATATATATCACTAATTAGTGCATTATTACATTGTACTTGTAGTTAATACTATTGCATGCCTTCTTCTCCCATTTGGTGGTGTAATTCCTCTTTGAGCATGCCCTTTGTCCTTTGCATCCAAAATGAATTCATTCCAGTCCCTCACTGGAATAAAGGGAGGACGCTCTTACTTTGGGTTTTGGATGAGACTCCTATATGAGTCCCTCATAGTCTTAAGATGTTTGTAAGATTTTTCTAAAATTTTCTTCTCCTCAAAAATATTACTACCAAACTCATGCTCTAAATCTTTAATGAGCTGATCTTTTAATTTTTTGTATTGCAAGTTCCACCTTTTAAGAAAACACACAAAATTGTTACATAGAAAAATTAACTAAAGTTGTGTACCTTGAATATAGTAAAAGAAAAGACCTAAATGAAAGGAAAAATACTACCAATTAATGATATGAAAAAAAATAGTGGGATAGGGTTAGTTAACTTATGATGTTCCACCTTGTACGTATGCTGGACCCGAATATCTTTAGTACGAGGTCATAAAGCATCTTATAAAATGAATCATTTCCTACAAAAAATGTCATGGGATAATCAATCCAAAACTTGTTATGAATAGGTAAATGCATATTATAATATAAAAAATAATAATTTTAAAGTACGTGGAATCTTAGGACATTTTAAAGGCATCAATTCATTATCATCAATCAACAATGACGTCTGAATAACTCCCGTGCTAGAAAGATGGGTAGATCCAGGAAATGATGGTGAATTATCACCAATACATGTACTCTGATCTATATCTAGTCTAGTAGATGGCATCGGTGTATCTCCTACTCCACAAAATTAATCCACTATGTGATGCACCCAAGATTAAAGTACAAATTATTAAATCATAATTAACACAAAACCAAATATAGCAAAAATAGGATTTACCAGGTGTAGACTGTGAAGGCATCAATGTTTTTATGCTCCTTGTTGCCGAAATTGCACTTGAAAATCTCTGATGGATGTTCGTTGACCTCCTAGGAGGAGTCACCTACACTTGATGACCTGAACAATACATTGTTAGCAAAGACATTCTGAAATAATAAAAGTAAGAGTTAACTTAAGAAGTTTTTGAATGTTCCAAAGAAAAAATTTCTTTTAACTTGTCAACTAAAGGATTATTTTACCTAAGGCGGCTGGAGCTCTGCTACTACCAACCTCACTGCATTGTCCTTGACCAGGTACTTGAGTTTCCAAAAAATCCTATAACAAGAACACATATTACATATTTTACTTCACAACATAAAAGAGTATAAAATATAAACCTTTATTGAACTTTTGTTATAACTAAAGATTCATTACTTCTTACTTCATAATGACATGCTTGCGCCATCAATTTAGATAGCCTATTCAGCATCTCCTCGATTGGATTTGCTTCATCCAAAATGCTCATAATTTCTAAATTGATTTTTTTAGTTTTTTCCTCAACGTAATTGTTATATTAGGTGTTTCTATGATATCATCATCAAAAGGGGTAGCTATTGTCTCTGTTGCTGTAGGTACTTTTCCACTATCCTTAACATCAAATTGTGACAAGAATATCAGTAAAACTATCATAAAAAATCCAAAATCCTAAATAAAATAACATAATAATATAACATTTTTCAACTATCTAATTTGTACAATTTCAATAAGGTTTACCATTTCTAAAGAATGGGTGGGAGGAGCATCCTCATGGCCTCTATCATGTGGGGGATTCATATCATCCTATGACAAAGATTAAATATAAAAACTTCAACGAACTGAAGGCAATAGACTTAGCAAAAAAAACTTATTAATAAAATGGTATATAGTACTTACCACCCTCATGATAGTAAGTTTGTTTGTATCTATGTGATTTAAATGGAAATCTATTAGCAGTTCTTCCCCTGCACTTATTGATTTTATCGCAAATACAAAAACTTGATTCCCCTCACGCGCCTCAAATATGCAATTGGGTTGCTTATTAGTTAAGGAAGGTCACGTACTATTTATAAAACCCACAATATTACTTTTTGCTTTTGGTCTCCCATCAATGTACATTGTAAATCTTTTACTTTGATCATTTTCTTTCCATTGTATATAATTTGTTGATAGTGCATACCTACACATATTTTTTTTATATTGAACAATCTGCATCCAATCATTGTAATTATAACATGGACCGACATACTTGAACAATTCAACAATTTTTTTGTAACATACCTTTATTCCATCCATGGAAAATAGGCCCAAACCATGTAATGAGCATGGAGCTATGTGATATATCCTCTCATTAATACAAAAATCAGTGTTAACTGGAGGTAGCTCATTGGGTACCCATTCTTTCTCAATATGTGTGTATCGAAAGGGCACCTTGATGTCACCTTTGGTCTCATCATCATAAGAACATGAACCCCCTTTAGCAAGGAAAAATTACATGTGTTTATCAAATTTTTTCTAATCTTTTGACCTCTAGTTGATCTCCCCATTTTAGCCATACTACATGTAGAACTTTCATCTACCATTCTCGTATTTCCCTCATTCGATGTAGATAGATATGTCAAGTACCTATTTGGTCAGTCCTGCAATCCATCAAATGAGATATTGTCACATCCCCACTTCAAATATAATTTTGATAATATTTAAATAATATATATAGAATAATCAAGTTGTGACCCATACGTACGGTTCTTCTTTGTCTATACATGGGAGATATAAAATGTACTAAGTTGAAAGTGATTATATAATATGTCTATTTATAACATACGTGCTCAGTGATAAACAAGAAGAATATAAGAAAATTATATCTATTTACTGATTTATACTTGCTGATCCATGTCACTCTGCAAGATCCACGACAAAGGGGTTAAATTTCCTGCATATGTTAATCATTTATCTTAAGTTAGCTAAAAATTACATGATACATATGCTAAAAATAACTTAGAAGACAACATGAATAATATGCAACATCGTAAACATGAACAAATTTACCTTATATATGGAATGCAAGATTGTCAACAAAAGGGGTGACAATGTCTGTAGTCAATTCCCTGTTTGCAAAAAAGGTGATAATCAAACACAATATATACATGTATCAGTGGTAATTAATTGAGCATCGTAAGAAAAATATTGGTAATTATAAATCATATATGTTGTAATCGTTAGAATTGAACACAATAAATACATAATCATTAGAATTGAAATCAATAAATCAATATTAAACATATATACTAATCAATATAAATATATATAAATAACTAAATCACATATGTACCTTGTACATTTCAATCATGTCATTGATCATCATCATCATCATCATCATCATCATCATCATCATCATCATCATCATCATCATCATCATCATCATCATCATCATCATCATCATCATCGCCATCATCACCATCATCATCGCCATCATTACCATCACCACCACCATCACCATCACCATCATCATTATCATCATCACTAGCATCACCATCATCACCATCATCTTGATCTTCATCATCTTCAATATCTTCTTCTTCCATAACATTATACTTTATTGTCCTTCCTCTTGGATAATGTCTAACAACAAATGACCAACCCTATTTATGTGGAACCTCTGAGTAAAATACTTTCTCACATTGGCTTGAAAGAACATAGGGCTCATCTCCATTTGGCTCAAATGACCTTGTATTAATTATTTTAAATCCATTATCATGTTGAATAACAGTTCTATTTAGATCATTTTTATTCAGTCGTAGCCTATACCATTTGATGACAAATAGAACTACTTTGAAGGAGTTAAAGTCGCACTCAATTATATCATCCAAGATTCCATAGTATCAATTTTATGATTGTTGAGGATGTATATCATTTCTATATGATATATTAGTGACCTCAAAAACTACAGTTATCCTAGAATCACAAGTTTTCTTTGTGTCATCCAACTTTTTAATGAAAAATTTGTGGCAGTGATAGTACATAGCTTTGTGGTGCTTGACCTATGATTTTTCAAGCATGTGAAAATTATTTGCATCATGAGTTGATATGAAACATATGAGTCATGATCATTAATAAATTGTACGTACCTCTCTACCTCTTAAACCATATGCTAGATCAATTATCATTGGCATAAGATTGGAATCTCCATTATGATGAGCTTCTCTAACCAATGAAGCAACACCTTCCCATGTTAATGAACACCCATTTTGTTGACATCGTTCAATCCATACCATCATCCAATCAAAATTGTTCTCAATATACAAATGTATTGCATCCAACTCTTGACCAACTGTATAATAAAATACACCAATTATAAATAACTTATATTGAAGATTTATAAGAATTAATTAACTACAATAACATCTTATATTTACCTCACACTTTCCTCAATCTACCTTTTCCCATCAAGTACTCCCCTTCAAATTTGTTAATGGAGTTGGGATCCCAAATACGATCTACATGGATCTTTCCTACAAACTTAGAAAGATATTCACTAATGTACACCATAGTCTGGTATACCATATATCCCTCCACCATAGAACCCTTAGGGTGTGCTCTTTGTCAAACCAAGCCTTTCAAAAATTTTAAGTGCCTCTCAACCATCCACACTAACCTAGTTGGTACAGGTCCACACAATTCAATCTCGTCAACTTGATGTATAAGGTAGTGTTCTTGTGCATTGAAAAAAGTTGAAGGTAGACACTTTTGCATTTCAAAAGAAGAGGAATTTTTCTCTTCCAATATTTTATATGTTCTTTATTGATTTCTTTTTATGACAACCACTTTATGTATTTTATAAGATCATATATAACTTGTTTGACACTGTTGGTGAAGTGGTGTGGGAGAGATAGAGGTAGAACATACTGCAATATTTGTAAAATGATCTTATCAATATTTTATAAAAGAATGCAATGAAAACTACATGCATTATACAAATATATAGTGAATACAAAATAAGATGAATTACCTTAATAAATATATGCCAATCATGTCTTTTAATCCCTAGCCCAAATTCACTTTTCTTTGATATGAGATCATTTATGTTCACAGCAAATCCTGTGGGTAATCATTTTTTTTTTATGACTTCTTTTATAGCATTGCTCTGCTACTCTAACGATAACCAACTAAGGGAACTTGTATCAATATGGTCTCCATTGTTATTTGATTGAATGACATTTTTCATTGCATGGTTGGATTCTTCAATTTCACTATAAATTTTGATAATTTTGTCTTTGTCATGCCTTCCATCCAAGATTTTCCATAATGTCTTTGTTACATTCTTTCCAATATGCATAGGATCAAACAAATGTACAATTGGGAGTTTGTTGTAGTATGAAAACCTACTAAATTTCATATGATAACTTTTTAGTCCTTTTGAAAGTTGGTCATTAATGCTCTGATGACCTTCATGAGCATCAATTACATCATCAGTAAAGAAAACACAATATCAAAATATAAATTTCAAACAAAAACCATCAGAAGGAATGACATTACCTTGACGATTTATTTTATTGTATTCTAAATTCCATAGGCAAGGTGTCATTCTCCATGGCTTTGATGTAGTCTCTTCTTTTTTATTGAAAAGATGTTTTTCAGTAATTTGGTACTTATGGTTTATGTGGAGAAAGTGTCTATTCTCATCGAACACCTTCTTTCCTAAACTTTTTGAATGAAGAGATTTCATCTTTGGACCACAAACTGGACATACAAATTTTCCCTTTGTCTGAAGACCTACAAGATCTTGTATAATTGGATTAAATATGAACACTTTGTGTTAGCACTATAACATATCAAAAAAGAGGTGTGAAGAAAAGAACATACGATAAAAATATCTTAGCTTAGAGGCATCATGTATTATCCATACAAGCATTGCATGGAATTGAAATTTTCTTTGTCCTATTGATCTAGAGATGTCATACATAGTGACCCCATTCCATAACACCATCAACTTGTCAATAAGGGGCTCAATATATGCATTGATATCTTTAACTTGGTACTTACCTAGTTGAATGAACAAAATCATTACATAATTATTATGACCATTTTGATGGATTATTTATAATAAAATAATTTAGATGACTATTAAATGAAAAAATACCTAGAACAATCAGTGCCAACATTATGTGCTCCCTCTTTATGGACATCCAAGGAGGAATTTTATTTTTGATAACAAAAATAGGCCACACCGAGTAAGTAGATCTCATTTCTCCAAATAGATTGACACTGTCCGCTAGCAATGAAAGCTTGAGATTACGAGGTTCTTCTTTAAAGTGTGGCCATTTTTCCTCTATTTCCTTAAATGCCAAACCATCCACAGGCATTCGCATAATGTCATCTTGACTTCTATTGCATGCATGGTAATTCATAAATTGTGCCAAGCTATTGCACTTGAATAATCATTGTAGACATGGAATAATGGGAATAACCCGAAGAACCTTGCAAGGAACCTTTTTTTTTAATTCCATCTAATCGATATCTACTAATATGACAAACAAGGCATTCTATTGCAAATTCATGTTGTTTAAGATATATAATATGATCATTCAGACATGCATGTATTGTTTGATACTCCATTCCAATATCTTTCATAATGGCAGATAATTCTCGGTACGAGTGAGGTAGAATGTTTGAAGGTGGTAACAAACACTCACCTATCAACCTACGACCAAAACTATAATTTTTTAATTTGAAGAATATTAATTGCTACACGATTCACCCAATGTTAATTGTAAGGGAATTATGACTAAAATAATGAAAAAAGATGACATACCTTAACATATGTGTCATTGCTACGTTGGATAAACCATTCATAACCTTCAAGTTCACCAACAACAATATAGTGGCAAGAAGAGTTGTTTTGGAGCCTTCATATAGGGGCTCATGTGCCTTCTCAAGTATAGGTACATCAAGGTCTGCATAAACATCATCATCATCATCATCATCATCTTGATCATCATGATCTTCTTCATCATCGTGGTCTTCTTCCATGGGATCATTACCTTCTACTTCTATATTCACACCTCCATGTTCCCTCATTTGGAAATCCACATTTTTTGGACTGTCATGGTCCATAACATGAAACCTAGGGAGATTGACCTATATGAAAATGATGACCCTATATTAACCATGACCATGATGTCATCATAAAATCATGTCTTATATATATTATAAATTATTAAAATACATACCAATGGATGAAATTTGTTTCCCCCTTCAATGTGACCATGCTGCCTACAATGTTCCTCAGTTGTTTTGATTACATATCTTTGAGTCTTTAAGCCCTTAAAAATATTGCAAGGACAATGACATTTTCCATCACCTTTTCTTTTTAAGTTAGACCATAGTCTAGCAATTGTCTCCCTATTTTTTTGTGCATTGATATCGTCAGACATTGTCTTTCTTGACGTTGCAAGAAGAGCAATGCTTGGAATGTATAGGCCCGATCTGAAGAAATCAGCAAATAAAAACTAACATGAAAAATGTTAAATTGAATGACATTTTACTATAGAGATAAATGTGTTTTCTAGATTACTACATTTCAAAATTAGTCTCTCAAGGATTTTTTTGCTAATCATTATGAACAACTCAAGAATTCTCCCAAGTAAGATGAACAATTTTCATTTTGAAACTTGTAGGTTATCTAACTATGCTTGAAATAGAATTAAATCTATCTAATATGATCTTTGACATTTAAGATTTAACTTTATAAATAGTAATTTGAATTAAAAAGTTAGAAATTAAAACAAAAACATTTAAGAGTATCAAAGAGAGGAACACATTGAGGAATTAATATTTCATTCAGGCTATACTTGGGACTACCATCAACATTTATCATCATTGAAGGGGATTAATTCATATTCGGCAGATAACTATGGTAAGCAATGAAATACAAACATTTCATTTCCAATTATTATTGGTGAGATAAATAAATTTGGGCAAAGAGTATGGAATATGGAGAAGACTCCAAACATAAGTGAGTTGGCGGTCAAAATGTCTTAATAGAATTTACATCAAAACCAAAAACATTAATCAGTTGATTATTATATAAGCTCCTCAAGCATGAGTTGGAGAGGACTACATTACATGTTGAGACACAATATTGTTTTCACAAGTTGACGACTATTATAATCATCAAGTAGATTAGGCTATAACTGGTGGAGAGAACTATGTGTGTAGATCAGAAAGCATAGAGTACACACCAGTGTCTTGCATAAGTGAAAGATGAAATGTAGATTTCATGTAAAGAATAGTAGCATTCTTTGGACATTCAAAGGTGTGTTTCAGACATAGAAAAAGAGTAAATTGTTGAAGGAAGTAACAAGGAATGGAAAATGTCAAAGAAAGAGAAGTAGTTTTCATTAAAATGTTCATAGGGAGATACGTCTTTTGTTTTGTGAAAATAAAATCTCTACTATTTTGAGGAAGGTTTCTAAGAGTTTTGAATTCTTAGATCTCTAGCAGTCATGGTAAGTGACAAAAGAACTCTTGTGAAGAACAATGATAGTCACTATAAAAGAGAAGAGCAGGTAATGATACTATGTAGAACACATGATCCACCACATTCAAGGTAACTTCCAAGAATGTATGTCAAAGAAAAGAGTAGACATAGATGATAAGGTAGAGAATAGAATTGTCTACAAAAGTAGAGAGAAAAGGCCAAAATTCAAAGATGACTATTAGAGGAGATACTAGCTAAATGGGAGGTCATTCAACATGCATCAAAAGTAGTGGTATACACTGCAAATGGAAAAGACAATGTTGATGAAATTGGAATGGCACTTTTAGAGTGTCATAGAGTTCCTCATGATAGTGAGCCAAAAATATGATCAGTCATGTGAAGGAATAGTAAGAATGAAAGAAAAAAATGCATCCAAGAGTCTTGAGAAGTGACTATCAAAAGGATGTCAATAACTGGTGATCCAGCACTTAGTGGCTAAGCCTTGAAATTGGAAACAAATTAGCAACTGAATAAAAGATTACTAAGCTGATATATATTGTAATGGCTATAATAGTCATGGTGACTCTTTTGCTTCTAACTGTACTCTTCTAACACCACCATAATTGTAGCAATTGTTAGTCTCATTGACTTCCCTACAACTTATTTCATATGGAAGGTAGATAAGGTGGATTTTCTTGCATGTATGTGTACTTTTATAGGTGTAATATTCATTGCTATTCAAACATGCCTCATCATAGTAGTATGTTCATGGTTTCTAAGTAGAACCTTGTTCAATTTTTTCTAAAACTCTCCATTAGAATTTGAATTGGTAATATCTACTATGATATTATTCTAAGTTTGCCCCACTTCTTACTAATTAATATTTTAACGAATTAAATATTCTTGTCTAATATTAGAATCAATTGCAATAATGAAGGTTTGTCTTATATATCTATGAATCAATCCATTCTTAATGTAAACACCAAGGATGTATAATATATAATACCTAGTTTCATAATGGATTGCCAGTCTTCTTTAATCTCTGATATCTTTGAACACCAAATGGTGATCTTAATACTTTCCCAACAAGAACATAAAAATGGTGGTTTTAATTCTTTAATGATTTTAATCTTTGATATCTTTGAACACCAAATGGTGATTTTAATGGGATAAAGCTATCTATAAATTAGTGCTCATCTACACCTAGTCAAATAGAGGACATGGATTGAGTAACTAATTTAAGAGCTATTAGAATTTTGATGTACACTATGGTGTATGAAATATAATGTGTTGTCCAAGTAGTGCGAGCTCTCATTTAATTCATGACTAATCCTAAATCACTTTGGTATAGTTAAGATGGTCTTAAGATATTTTGTAGGGTACTTTTTTATAGGAAAACATAATCCTAAGGTATAGATTATTTATGTTAAAGAAATTAACCCTAGAGTGATGCAATGAGAATAGTGTGTAAATAACATACTCATAACCTAAAGATGCAAAAAACTATACACATTTATGGACAATTATTATTATTATTATTACACACACACACAAAGATATTATTTTCTATTGCATTGATCTTCTAGTGACTATTGGTTAATCCGTTTTATAGTTCCTGACAATGTATTCCAAACTAATTTGGTACTAATTTATAATTCAAATATCTTACTACAAGCATCCTCTAATTTCTTAATATGTTGGTCTATATCCAATAAACCATTTCTCCACTTTCAATCATAGTTGGATTATATTTTCTTATTCATATTTCACTTTTATTTGTTTCTTAATATTTTACCATTATTACTTGTTTCTTATCCATATTGTTGATATTGAATTGATTTTTCTCTCTAGTTGTTGTTGTATCATTTGGATCATGTTCTCCATGTCAGTTTCTTGCAAAATATTTTTTTGTATTAGATCATTTTTTTTATTGATGGAAAATATCTCTCCCAAATTTATCTTGTATATTTGTGATATCTATTAAATTAAATTTTATTCCTTAATTATTATCATTGTTTATGTTGGTTACTTCCATATGGATAAATATTACTTTATCTTTTTATGAGACCACTCAATGATAATTTTGGTGGAGTGATCAATTATTTTGATGCACTATGAAATAAGATTAAATCAGGGAACTATCCTATCCACCAATTATCTTGATGTAGAGTGGTGGCAACTAAATCTTAATAGGCCCAATCTACTACACAAATGATTGAGAATGTCACTTTAAACTGTGAACAATGATTTCAACTAATTTTGACAAATTCCTTAGTCTTCGAATACCTCCAAATTTAGGGAACTATCCTATCCACCAATTGCCTTATAAGAAACTTTGTTATTCCCTATTGCCAATACTAACAGCACACTGTTAATTAGCAATCGTTTACTTCTAGCAGATCTCAACTTGTTGATGTTTGTTGGTTATGGTCTCACAAATTTGTAAAACAATTCCAACTGATTAACATAGAATACTCTGATAATACTCCTCAGTTATCTTTTATGTTTTGGTCTCAATATTCTACAATCACCACTTCCTAGTCCAAACAGTGAGTGACCGATTCTATCCCGGCAACTTCAAACTAGTTCAACACAAACCCTAGGTGATCAAGCTAGATTCAAGTTTAATGGATTAGTTCAAAGTTGGGTGTTTGGAATAGTCATAGATGATTGGGAAACTTTATGTGGCCTTCTAATGTCTTGGCATGGTTGACTCCTTGACCTCTGTCCACCACTGAATGTAGCTTTGTGTTCCTTCTTTCTCCCACTAGCTAAGCATGCTAAACTCGATTAGCCTAGGGCATCAAACTTGAAGTGGTTAGACAACCTCCACAACTCTGAGTGTTGGATAAATTAAAGCATATTTCCATAATTTGATTTTCATCCAGCAGCATGGAAAATCCAATGGAAAAAATACAAACTAGGTTGAAATGGATTGAATGAATTCGGGAGGACAGTGTGCATCAATGGACTGGCAGTGGATGTTAATTCATCTAACAGTTCACGGTAGACTAATATAATGAAACACATAAACTGTTTAAATGAATGACAAATATCGAGGATTTATCGAAAATAATTTCACCACGAAGATGTATAAATGAATTTGCAGGGTTAATAAGCTATATGTTCATCACAAGAATGAAAGTGGCACAAATAGAACAAGACAAGACAAAAGGAACATACTCCGAACTATGAATCTTTTGTATTCAAAATAGTGCTTCCCCAACATCTAGGTTAAGGTAAGGAAATGAAAATTACCTTACAAATAGGTGGTCCTCCTTCGCGCGTTGCCCTTGTTCAAACTCGTTGTGCGTGGAATAATGAAATGAGAAATGAAACCTTTTTTTTTTAATTATGCCCATGTTGGTCAAACTTTCAACCTCCATGGTATTGGTCAAAATTGTGACCAACACAGGTATGGATTAAAAAAAATCAAATCTTTCCTTCTATAATCCAACCAAAAAAAATCTTTTTATTTGTTGGTCAAATTGTTTGGTTGAAAAATAAGGTCAAATGTACTTGTGGTGACATCAAGGTGCCCTTTCAGTACACACATCTTGAGAAAGAATGGGTACCCAATGAGCCACCTCCAATTAACACTGATTTTTGTGTTAATGAGAGGATATATCACATAGATCCATCCTCATTACATGGTTTGGGCCTATTTTCCATGGATGTGATAAAGGTATGTTAAAAAAAAGTTGATGAATTGATGGAGTATGTCGGTCCTTGTTACAATTACAATGATTGGATGCAGATTGTTCAATATAAAAAAAGTATGCGTAGGTATGCACTATCAGCAAATTATATACAATGGAAAGAAAATGATCAAAGTAAAAGATTCTCTATGTACATTGATGGGAGACCAAAAGAAATAGGGAATATTATGGGTTTTATAAATAGTATGTGACCTTCCTCAACTTATAAGCAACCCGATTGCTTATTTGAGGCACGTGAGGGAATCAATTTTTTGTATGTGTAATAAAATCAATAAGTGCAGGGGAAGAACTGTTAATAGATTACTATTTAAATCACATAGATACAAAAAAAGTTACTATCATGAGGGTGTTAAGTATTATATACCATTTAAACTAACCTCAAGTTTATGAATGCAATATACCATTTTATCAATAAGTCTATTCCTTTCAGTTCGCTGAAGTTTTTATATTTAATCTTTGTCATAGGATGACATGGATCCCCCACATGATACAGGTGTTGGAAACTGCAATTGAAGAAATTTTTGTATTATCATTGATGTCAAACCTTAACTGGTAAGACTATTTCTATCTAAGAAATTACTATATCTATTGAGCGATGAGAAGGATTAAGGCAAGGGTGATAACAATAGAACCTAGAGAAAGGTTGAGTTATTTGATACTTCAATGAGTACTTTATTATGTGGCACAATGATAAGATAATGTATTGTTTATCTAAGCAAAAAGAAAGGCTGAACAAGTAGGCTTAACTGAGAAAAAGCGAAGAAATCTAGTTTAAGTCAAGTGATGTTAGAGTCAACCAAGCCAGTATATGCTGAGTAAATTTATTGTTGACCGAACATTAGTTTATAGCTGATGGAGACAACATTAGCCAAGGGAAACAATTTTGAAGAGATGACCGAGCTACGCAATGATGATCGAGGAGTTGAACATAGTATTGACTGAGCATTAGTAATTTACATTTGAGGAAGAATTCAGATTCCTAGCTGACATAGTTGAATTCTTGGATTATGTAAACCATGTTGACTTTATTAATTGACTATATGGATCATTTAATGCATAGTAAACCATTTTATTGTGATTCCAATAAAGAGATTAATGATTTTTCTAGAAGGATGGATGAAGAACATAATGTTGGAAGGATTTGATAAATCTAACCTAACCCTAAGATCTATGGAGAAGATTAAGTGGAAAAAGATGGATCTACCTATCGAAGAGGTACTAAGAAAACCTAAGTGAGAGGTTGAGAGGAGATGCTGGAGTTGTTGTTGTTATTGACTAAAAAAATAGAAAGGCTAAAGGTGAAGGAGTTGATCATAGTTGCGATTACTTGAATGGATTTTTGAATAGATCAGTGATGGAGATGGAAATGGAACTCAGTTAGTAAGCCATCATATATGTAAGAATTAGATCTATTATTTTTACAAAGTGAGTTAAATATTTTTAGGTCAAACACTATTGTTACTTTCTAACCATTGTATTAGTTCAAAATCCTTTAATCAAGGTTTCATTCTAATGAAATATATTTAAGTCCTCTAACAAGGTGCACTCCTAATAGGGTAGTTGAAATCCTTTATCAGGGTCACACCTAGCAGTGTGTTTGTAAACCTTTGACAAGGTTGGCTTTTCATAGAGCTCACTTCAGAACAGTGAAAATATCAGTAACATGTTACAAAGTGGTTATTCCAAAATTGGGTTTCCACTATAAATCCTGGTGTCAATACTTGTGTGAATGTTTTGGTTTGAACATTTCTATTTTTTTCAAGTTAAATATTGTGGGATAGTTGACTGCACTGTTATATGTTTCTAGTATACATTCTATAATGACCGAGTAGTGTTGGCTATTAGATCTGAGTTGTTGAAGTGCTTAAAATTTTAATTGATACATCTGGACCTGAGAACAACTGATTTAGCCCCCCTCTCTATTGTTCTAAATCATATTAGCAATTGGTATCAAAGCTGTTGGTGCTTACACAAAATAATTTTAAAGGTAGTTGAAGTAAATGATCAAGATGTATAAGAAGGAGGTACCGAAGTTGAATAAAGAGAACTTCACTACATGGCAGAGTCTGATGAAACTCTATGTAGCTGGTATTGGTGACTCAATGAAATATTATGTTGAAATTGACTATGTTACACCTACTATACCTTTGACTACAGAGGAGATGAGAGCTAAAGAAGAACACAATCAAGAAATGTTAGAGATTGCATCTGCCTTAAGCTATCCTAAATTTGAACACATTAAATATTGCACAAAGGCAAAGAAAATGTGGGACACTATTGCAAACATCTATGGTGGTGACATAAATTTACTAAGGGAAAAAGATTAAAGCCTAAGAGGTAAGTTTGATGAAATGAAAATGCAAGAAGGTGAAAATATTGCTTAATATTGTGGTAGGATAAAGGAGGTTGTAAATGCTATTAGAGGAGCTAATAAAACTATTAACAATGAGACTATTATTGGAAAGGTATTAAGAACTTTGTGTCCTATATATGCCATCAAAATTTTAGCAACTCAAGAATCTAAATGTAACCCTCATAATGCTCTAACATTGGAAAGTCTTGTTGGTAAGCATACCACTTTTGAGATTTCTAATTTTGATAACTTCACTATTGCTAATGTTGAATCTACATTCAAGTCACAAATGGTTTTGCACAAGTCTAAGAACAAAAAATAAAGATGTATTAGTGAGAGTGAAACTGATAGTGACACTTCTGATGAGGAACTAGAGGATCTTGAAGCTCTTATGGCCAAAAGATTGAAAAGAGGAAAAGGCAAGTATAAAGGTATACTTCCTATCTATATTTCTCCTATAACAAAGTTGGCCATATAGCTACAAGATGTCCTAACAGGGATGAAAAGGATGTGGAAAGAGAAAGAAAGTACAAGGATAAGAGAGAAAATAGAGGCTAGCAAAGGTACAATGACTACAAGGATAAAGGTAAGAAATCCTATTACACTGTTGAAGAAGAAACTAACACTGATAATGAAGATTTTGAAATTGAAGTAGTCTATGTTGCTATGAAAGATGAGTCTGATGAAGATGAGAAAACTACACTTGTTTCTTATGTGAGAAAAGGTGATAAATGGATTATTGATAGTGGTTTCTCACACCACATGATTGGTGAAAAAATTAAATTTGATACCCTAGATCATTAAAAAGGTAGAACTATTAATTTTGGTAATGATGCACCATGTCTTATAAAGGGTAAAGGATTAATTAAGCTGACTAATAAGATCACTTGTGAAAGTGCTTATTGGGTTAAAGGTCTTAACTATAATTTGCTAAGTGTTGCACAACTTAATAGAACTTGTTACCAAGTGGAGTTTCATCATAGGAAGGCTAAAATATTTGATGTGACTAGTGAACTGATTGGGGGTGGAGAATAGAAAAGAGGTAATTTGTTCTATCTAGACCTATCTAAAGAGACATCTTTGGTTTCAAAACTTGATGATATTTAGCTATGGCATAAGAGGCTATGTCATGTTAACTTTGACAATCTGTTAAATATTAGTAAAAAGAAGAAAGTTAGAGGTTTGCGTAGATTGAAGAAACCTAATAATGTGATGTAAAAACAATGTCAGTTGGGTAAAATGACAAAGTCTAGTTTGAAGAGAAATAATTTTACTTCTAAAAATGTCTTAGATCTAGTTCATACTGACCTTTGTGGACCTATGGGTGTACAAAGCTATTGTGGTGCTAAATACTTTATTCTGTTTGTTGATGATTACACTAGGATGATGACTGTAATGTTTTTAAAAGAAAAATCTGATGCATTTCAGTTGTTTAAGTTGTATTTGGCTAAGGATGAAAAGGAGATAGGTAGAAACTTGGAATGTCTAAGATCTGACCGAGGTGGAGAGTTTATATCAAATGAGTTCAATTTTTTCTGCAATGATAGAGGAAACAAGAGACAAATGTCTGCACCTAGAACAACTCCATAGAATGGTATAACAGAGAGAAGGAATAGATCTATCATGGATTGTTAAAGGACACTAATGATTGAGAATAATGTTGCACAAAAGCAATAGAAATCAACTTTAAGTAAAACTATTTATACATTAAACCGAGCACAAATAAAAAAAGGTACAAATGTTACACCTTATGAACTATGGGCACAGTTATGCACCTAATGTAAAATGCTTTAGAATTTTTGGGAGAAAATGATCTTTATTAAAATATAATAGGAATGGAAATTTTGATGCTAAAAGTGATGAGGGAATCTTCCTAGGCTATTCCACAAAGAGTAAAGCTTACAAGTGTTTGAACTATAACACTAACAAAATTGTGGAAAGTGTAAATGTGAAGGTTGATGAATATGCAAAGAAAAATGAATAGGAAAGAAAAAGAGAACCTAAAGATTATAGATCTTTTGTCTATATAGAAGAAGGAGAGGTAAGTAACAAACTTTCACCTGATCTAGATTCTTGAGTAAACAATGTTGAGCATTAAGAAAACAATGTTGAGCATCAAGGAGACAATGCTGAGTGATAGGAGGATGTTGCCAAGCGAAAGGAGGATGCTGTCGAGTGTCAGGAAGAGCTTGCCAATCAATTAGAGGTAGAATCTGATAATCTTATTGATGAACCTAAAGAGCAAGGATAAAATAAAGTTTAACCTACTTTGGCACAGTATGCAAGGAGACATCACAAGCCAGAGAAAATCATTGGAGATATAGAAACTGGAGTTCTAACCAGAAGCAAGTTAAGAGATCCTACATGTTTATTGTGTGAGTTTGAGCCTAAGACAATAAAGGAGGCATTAGAAAATGAAGATTGGATTCAAGCTATGGATGAGGAGATAGACCAAATAGAAAAGAATGATACTTGGACTCTGGTGCCGAGACCAAAAAATAAAAATGTCATTGGAACAAAATGGGTATTCATAAATAAGCTTAATGAACATGGAGAAATCACAAGGAATAAAGCAAGGCTGGTATGCAAGGGTTATGCACAAGAAGAAGGAATAGACTATGGGGAGACATTGGACCCTATAGCAAGATTAGGAGTGAGAACTCCACTTGCATATGCTGCCCATAGATATTTCAACGTATACCAAATGGATGTCAAGTCTACATTTTTAAATGGTATATTAGAAGAAGAAGAAGTTTACATTGAGCAACCTGAAGGATTTTTAAATCCAAACAAGAGACACATGGTTTGCAAATTGATCAAGGCACTCTATGGATTGAAGCAAGTCCCCAAAGCATGGTATGGGAGGCTATACAATTACTTGATACAGATTGGATTCTCAAGGAGAAATGAAACTAGTAATTTGTACATGAAAGATGAAAAAGGTAAAGGGATATTGTTAGCTAAGATTTTTGTAGATGATATCATATTTGGAGGACAAGATGCCCTGTTTAAGAAATTTTCAAATGAGATGTAAACTGAGTTTTAAATGTCTATGTTTGGTGAGATAAAATTCTTTGTTGGCTTGCAAGTATATCAGATTGAGAAAGGTATTTTTATCACACAGTCTAAATATGTCAAAGAGATACTAAAAACCTTTTGTATGGAGGACTCAAGGCCAGTAAATACTCCCATGGGTGCTACTGGATAGAAAATCTCTAAAAATGATGATATTGCTGAAGTAAACCAAACTCTATATAGATCCATGATTGGAAAGCTGCAATATGTTGTTCATAGTAGACCAGATATTTCTCTAGCAGTTTGGATTGTGGGAAGATTCTCTGCCAATCCTAAGGAAAGTCATATGATGACTGTGAAGAGAATAATGAGATATTTGAAAGGGATTGAAGACTATGGAATGTATTACAAGAAGCATGAGAGATTTGAACTGAGAGTCTATATTGATGTAGATTGGATAGGAAATGTGGATGATAGAAAAATTACTATTGGTGGAGCTTTCTTTCTTGGACAAAGATTAGTTTCCTAGACAACTAAGAAACAAAATTGCATTTCCCAATCTATAGCCGAAGCTGAGTATGTAGTAGTTGCACTAAACTATTCAAACCTGGTATGGATTAAGCAATTGTTAAGAGGCATGAAAGAGGAGATCACTGAACCAGTTGTCATATACTATGACAACACAAGTGCTATCAACATATCAAAGAATCCAGTGATGAACAGAAATACCAAACATATTGCCATCAAGTATCATTACTTGAGGGAATTGGTACAAGATAAAGAGGTGAGAATGGAATATGTGAATACAAAGGAACAAGTAGCATACATATACACAAAAGCCTTACCTAAGGAGGCTCATGAATATCTGAGAGGTAAATTAGTGGTTCTTCCCCTAACTAAGGCTTCCTAGTCAAGATAGGAGCATTACATCAAATGTGTTGCATAGAGTATCTAACAAATTGATGCAGAAAAGGTCACACTTTAGGAGCAACATAGAGTTGTGAAAAGTAAAACAAAGCTATAATCAGTCATAAGAAAGATGATAGAGGGAGAAATACTGGTACTGAACTGACAAGATGACATCTACATCTAAAAGATGCAAGTTCTAGATGGTGCTTTGGCATTATTGTCAAAGAGAGAGAGATTCAGAGATAAAAATACATAAAAGAGGAAATCATTTAGAGAATCATAGGAAGAGAGACACATAAAAGATTCAGAGGGAGTAACTATGTGGATGGTCAAGCTAAGAGGCTAAGAGATTCAAAATCAAAATGAAGCTAAGGATATTAAAAATGTTTCTGATGCAAAGACAAGTTTTGGATTGGTTGGTGAATCATGTGTTATTCATATGGTGTTGCCATCAATGCCAAAGAGGGAGATTGTTGGAAACTGCAATTGAAGCAATTGTTGTCTTCTCATTAATGTCAAACCTTAACTAGTAAGTCTATTTCTATCTAAGAAAATACTATATCTATTGAGTGATGAGAAGGATTAGGGAAAGGGTGATAAAAATAGAACTTAGAGAAAGGTTGAGTTATTTGATACTTCAATGAGTATTTGATTATGTGGCACAATGATAAGATAATGTATTGTTTATCTACGTAAGAAGCAAGACTAAACAAAAAGGCTTAACTGAGAAAAAGTGAAGAAATCTAGTTTAAGACGAGTGATGTTAGTATTGACTGAGCCAGTATATGCCGAGTAAATTTAGTGTTGACCAAACATCAGTTTATTGCCGAGGGAGACAAAATTAGCTGAGGGAAATAGTTTTGAAGAGATGAATGGGATACACAGTGATGACTAAGGAGTTGAACACAGTATTGACTAAGCATCTATAATTTACATTTGATGAAGAATTTAGATTCCTAGCCGACATAGTTGAATTCTTGGATTATGTAAATCATGGTGACTTTATTAATTGACTCTATGGAGCATTTGATGCATAGTAAACCATTTTATTATGATTCCAATAAAGAGATTAAAGATGTTTCTAGAAGGATGGATGAAGAACATAATGTTAGAAGGATTTGATGAATCAAACCTAACCCTAAGATCTATGGAGAATATTAAGCAGCAAAAGATGGATCTACCTATCGAAGAGGTATTAAGGAAACCTAAGTGAGAGGTTGAGAGGAGATGCTGGAGTTGTTGTTATTGATTGAAAAAGGAGAAATGATGAAGGTGAAGGAGTTGATCAAAGTTGTGATTGCTTGAAGGGATTTTCGAGCAGATCAGTGATGGAGATGGAAATTGAACTCAGTCAGTAAGCCACCATATATGTAAAATTGGATCTATTATTTGCAAAGTGAGTTTTATGTCTTTAGATCAAACACTATTGTTACTTTCTAACCATTGTATCAGTTCAAAATCCTTTAATCAAGGTTGACCTAACAGTCATTGTATAGATCCTTTAATCAAGGTTTCATTCTAATGGAATGTATTTAAGTCCTCTAACAAGGTGCACTCCTAACATGATGGTTGAAATCCTTTAATAGGGTCACACCTAGCATTCTTCTTATAAACCTTTGATAGGGTTGGCTTTTTATAGAGCTAACTTTAGAAGAGTGAAAATATCAATAACATGTTACACAGTAGTTTTTCTCAAATTGGGTTTCTACTATAAATACTGGTGTCCATACTTGTGTGTCTGTTCTAGTTTGAACATTTCTATGTTTTTCAAGTTAAATAATGTTGGATAGTGGACTACACTATTATATGTTTCTGGTATACATTTTGTAATGACTGAGTAGTGTTGGTTATTAGATCTAAGTTATTGAAGTGCTTAAAAGTTTAATTGATACATCTAGACCTGAGAACAGCTGATTCACACCCCCTCTTTGTGTTCTAAATCATATTAACAAGAGGTCTTGAGGATGCTCCTCCAACCTAGTCTTCAAAAAAGGTAAATGTTACCCCAATTTCCATGTACATGCAAATTTGGCTAAAACCTATCCCAAGATCTTTGTTTTTACCCTACCAAGTGTCCCTAAAAATTTCACGGGTTTATGTCCTTCCCTCTGGTCTCTGCAACTATTTCTAGCTCCTTGGCTAGGTGAAAAGTCCTTAAAAAAATTAATAAAACTAGCCGTTATAGGCTAAACCCTCAAAAAACCCTAAGCCTTGTTATAATTTGTTGTTACTTTATAAGTCACTTAAACTACCCAATACACATGTGCACTAATTTTCTATTGGCTAGTCACTAGTTCCCTAAGTTCTCTGGTGGTTGCCATTTTCTTTGAGCGAACTGGTGACTGCAGTGACCCTCTTAGTCGCTTAATGTTTGGTGGTTAGGTCTCAGCGGTTAGCAACTCAGTGAACAATTTTCTTTTCCTTTAGTTGTGTGATCACTTAATGTCTAGCGGTCATTTTATGCCAGGGTCCCAGTCAGGAAGGTCCGATGGTTGTCGTGAGTTCGCGAAGGATTCTTTTGACACTTGCAATTTTGTGATAGCCATTGATCTTCCCTTTTGTGCAGCGCTTCATTTCCTAAGTGGGACTGATGCCATGGTGTCCTACTTGGAGGCTTTTCATTGGTCGAAGGGAGATAACTTGTTATTTGTCAGCGGGCCCGATTGTCAGTCCTCTTTTGATCTAACGACTGACATCTTTTGTCATGAAAAGTGTCAAAGTTATGTGATTTTTAGACAACCGTTGATTCTCCTTGGTGACGTAACTCTTCAGACGGGCAGGTCCACTACCAAGTGTGCATAGGTGGTGTATTCTAATTGGTCCACACACTAAGGAGTCATTTCTTGTCAGTAGGACTGGGCCCTTTTAGTAGTCACAGGCTCTAACATCTGTAGAGGATTGATGGCTGGCGTATGTTCAGAAGGCTATGTGTCAGACCATGAGATCATGTGATGACCACTCATCTTGATTTATCTCAGAGCATTCTCGGTGGGTCCTTTCTTGTTGATGTGTTCACTTCCTATTTGTTGTTGTGTGATGATGAGGACTTCTAGGTGGACCGATGTGTCAAAGGGGTCCTGGTCTAATATAGATCTGTGGCTGGCGTAAAGGTCCAAGGAATATTTGGGGGCCATGAGATCATGTGTCTACCCTTAGATCAGAATCTTATCTTTAGTAGGTTCATCATCAGAAGGCTTTCCAAGGTGTTGCTGATGAGTTAGTTAGAGTGAATAAAAGATTGATGGGTGGCAAGTTTCGGCCTAGGTTTGACAAAATGTTTGGCGGCCCTGATAACTTCTCTTTGGTCACTCATTCGCATGATAAGATAGCAGTACTCTAAATGATCTAGCCAATATGCAAATCTGTGTATTCACAAGATCACAGGATAAGTTAGTGAGGCCCTAAAATTCTCAGTGATCTAGGCCATTCATCTATCAGGAATTAAAGGATATCAGCTATCACATTTTAAAATGACCAGCTAGCCGTTAAAAGTTCAAATTTGAATATCTCTGTGGGGTGTTTTGCCAGTTTTTGATTCAATGGGATACAATGGTGAAGTAGCTCAGAAAATTTATCTCTCCAGGACATTTGTAGTTGAAAGAAGATGATGAGAAGGTCTGGGCGGTCGTCATGGACCGATTCTTGTCTAAGAAAGGTACTAGCTTGAGCATTCATGGAAAGACTTTGTGCAAGAGAGGTAGATAAGTCCATGTTACTTGTCTGCAAGTTGATTTCCAACACAGAGATGGGCACAAATATCTAATCGGCTATGATGTTTTTGCAAAGATATATTTATGATCAGATTTGACCGGCTAGGGTTTGATTATTGTATTGAAAACCATGTAACCCAAGTTAGGTTTTGACTCTTACCTGCGTGCAAAGGAGTATTTATATATTGTATTTTTGGAACCTTAGGGCTCAGAGTTGGAAAATTTTTAGAAGAAATTCATCTTTTCTTAAGGGCCATCTATGGTATCATTTCTACCCTCTAGCTTATATAGTTGTATTTCTCCCATTGATGATTCAGATATTGTAGAAGTATTTTGTGACAATCCTTCATGTCCCTATGCTTCCTTGTCCAAATTATCTCTTATTGGATTAAAGTATATGATGCTTTTAGTGATGTCTTAGGGTTCCTGATCCCTCTTGCTTTCTATGATTTTGTGTGTTATTGTGTTTAATCTGATTTAGATGATTTTGTGGGTATACTTCAACCCCCTAAAAGTCCTGTCTCATTCCTACATTGAGTTGTAGAAGTGAATGTCTGTTTGCAGGTCATAGGTTGTGTCTTATGTTTAGACCCTCCTATGAAACACTTTTGCAAGCCTATTCAGTAAGTTGTGATCTATTAGACTTGAGCTTTTCATTGGTTCTATTCCTCTATACTAAGATCCAAACCCTAATTTTGGTGTATCACCTAGTAGGTAGTTTGCTTTCTGTCATTTCCCTTTCCAAGCATTCCTTCTATCCCTTTCCCTCAAAAGTTTTACTTTCTTGTCAACAAGCAAATTAAGGTGATTATCCAAGAGGAACTAGCATAGAACCTAGAGGTCTCATCTCAGTTAGCATAGGTTCCACAACCTAGAGATGATTCCCATGTTATACTAGGTTATCAAGACTACAAGAGCTTGAGACAAGGGTGCAAACTTAGTGTATAACAATTTTGGCACGCCCAGTGGGACCAAGAGGTCATAATTTTTATAGTACTTACTGGTTCTGATATGTGTCCAGTAGGTTGCAGACCTAGAAGAGGTCATTTTTCTGCATATTTGGTGACTCTGGAAAGTCTATTCATTTCAAAGATCAAGTGTTGGTATGTTTCAAATCTTTCATATTCAGATTCCAGCTAATTGCATGAGTAGACATGTCAAGTTATTATGGATAGTCAGGTTACCCACCATCCTATTATGAGAATAATGCTCAGTGGGCTAGTTATTAGCCCTATCAAAGCCATCTAAAGCCTACTTTTATCCCAAGCTTCCATACAATACAAGGCTATCATTATGTCCAGCATGCCCCAAATGATTTTTCCCTTGTGCAAGATTATGAAAGAGACCTCCGCCAAGATGGATCATGGGCAGAAAGGGACCCACCCACCCACCCCTTCTTAGCCTAATTAGCAATGGATTTAGAGCCTAGACTTTATGAAAGAGCAAGGAAAGACCAAAAATTTATTGCTTGATTTAATTAAGCAAGTGTTTGAGATCAAGGAGCAGTAGGATATGGAGGCTCAAAGTTATGAACACGGGTTCATCTCCAACCAAATGATAGAAGCCCTTGGTGATGAGCAAAAAATGAGACAGTTCCAAGAAGAGATCAGACACTGAGATGACATTGAGACAGCAAGGTTGAGCTCACAAATTTCTCAACAAGAGGCTCCTAGACCTAAAATTCCAAGCTAGAGGACCCATTTGCCTCAAGAGCCTACACCTGAAGAGCATACAAGGCACTCATTTCCAAGTTTTAGGAGCACCCTTCAAGAATCTGAGCTTGTTTTGGAGTAGTTGCAACCTTATTGTGGTCCACAATAGTCTAAAGATTATATTGAGAAAGAGCCAGCTGCAAGGGACCAACACCAAGATGATAGGGCCTTTAGTTTTCCAAGCTTCAAGATGGGTGTGCCTTCTATGTCTCCCTCTGATCCCCCTCAATTCCACATCTCAATTTTTAAGAAAAAAAATTCTTCGCATGAGCCTTTACTTGAGAGTCAGTCTACCACTCTGCAAGAACAATCTATTCAAGAAGGTTGTTTATCTCAAGAGGCCCATTTGGTCTCTTAGGATGATGAAGTGTTGTGGATTCCCCAATGGACTCTTCCTCCTCGCTATCAGATGCCAGATCTTTTCAAACATACTAGTCTAGTGTCTGAGCAAGGACCTATGGTAGATGAGCATTCATTTGAAGAGAAGGAGAGAAAATCTAAGGTATTAGTACAGAGTGATGACTGTGGTGAAGTAAACCAGCAGGGTGAGGAGGTGAGGATTGATGCTTAGCCTGAGTTCTTGGTTGGTTTGTTTGATGAGCTTCCCCTCTTTATTGATGATGAAAAGGAGACCATACCATTACCTATGGCTGAAGATCAATCAGAACAAAAGGCTCACCATCAATAGGAGGTTGGTATAGAAGGAGATGCTATGCTTTTATTTGATGAGCTGCCTGATTTTGTTGAGCAGGATGATAAAGATATGATCATAGCCACCTCTGTGAAGTTGCAGCAGCTAGAAGAGATTGATCCTGAGGATATGTTAATCCATGAGCTTGACCTCATCTTTGAGGAGGAGACTTCCCAATGTGCAGAGGATAACCAAGGCCTTGGGGAGGATTGTTTGGAGCACATCATAGGATGCTTGTGTATGGAGCTTAATTGTAAAGAGCCAATCATTCCTAGGGATCTTCAGGATACTGACAACTTTGTTGAGCTCTTAATCTATTTAAAAGAAGAAGATGACAGTCCCCTATCCACAGATGATGAGTTGACATGGCTACCCATGGTGGAGGGCAACCATGAAGATAAAGAAGAAGCTATCAAGGAAGGTCCCACCTTCAGACTTTCAAGGGGCTACCCCATCAGATACTTGGCACAAAAGGATTTTACTAAGGCCCCTCCATATGATCAATTGGGGGAAGGTAAACTTGACCCTATTTTTGCAGAGGCAGTTAATAATTATTTGACAAATCTTTGTGTGCCTCTTATCTTTGTAGCTATCCTCATGTGTCCAATGCAAAATACCCTAATGAGGAAAGGTAGTTTTTTTCCATGACCAGTAAATGGTTTTGTTTGACCAGGTTTCTGTAACTGGTTAGTTTAGGATAGGTTAGGTTTTCCTTCTTTTTGTCCCTATTTTCTAGCTTAGTTCCCTATTTTCCAAGAAGTTCTCTGAGCACAGTTCTAGTTTTTTAGCCCTATGAGAATTTTTGATTTTGATGACCCCATGCCCAATGGATTATGTCAAGGCCACTGGTTTTCAATGTCTAGTAGGCTAACATCCAACAGAAATCACCAAAATGTTACCCCAATTTCCATGTACATGACAATTTGGCTAAAACCTATCCCAAGATCTTTTTTTTAACCTTGCCAAGCATCCCTAAAAATTTCATGGGTTTATGTCCTTCCCTCTAGTCTCTACAACTATTTCTAGGTCCCTGGCTAGGTGAAAAGTCCTTAAAAAAATTCATAAAACTAGCCAGTATAGGCCAAACCCTCAAAAAACCCTAAGCCTTGTTATAATTCATTGTAACTTTATCGGTCTCTTAAAGTCCCCAATACCCATGTACGCTAATTTTCTATTGGCTAGTCACCAATTCTCTAAGTTCTCTGGCAGTTACCTTTTTCTTTTGGTGAACTAGTGACTACAGTGACTCTCTTAGTCGCTTAATGTTTGGTGGTTAGGTCTCAGTGGTCAGTGACTCATCGAATGGTTTTCTTTTCCTTTAGTTGCATGATTGCTTAATGTTGAGTGGTCATTTTATGCAAGGCTCCCAGTCAAGAAGATCTGACGGTTGTCATGAGTTCGTGAAGGATTCTTATGACACTTGAGATTTTGTGATAGCCGTCGATCTTCCCTTTTGTGCAGCGCTTCATTTTCTAAGTGGGTCTGATGCCACGTTGTCCTACTTGGAGGCTTTTCTTTGGTCGAAGGGAGATGACTTGTAATTTGTTAGTGGGCCCAGTTGTTAGTCCTTTTTTGATCTAATGGCTAGGGTTTTTTCTCATGAAAAGTGTCAAAGGTATGCAATTTTTAGACAACCGTTGATTGTCCTTGGTGATGTAACTCTTTAGATGGGTGGGTCCATTGCCAGGTGTGCACAGGTGGTGTATTCTGATTGGTCCACACACTAATGAGTCATTTCTTGTCAGTAGGACCAGGCCCTTTCGGTAGTCATAGGCTCTGACATCTACAGAGGATCGACGACTGGTGTATGTTCGCGAGGCTATGTGTCAGACCATGAGATCATGCGACGGCTATTGATCTTGATTTATCTCAAAGCATTCTCGGTGGGTCCTTTTTTGCTGATGTGTTCACTTCCTATTTATTGCTGTGTGATGATGAGGACTTCTAGGTGGACCGATGTGTTAGAGGGGTCCCAGTCTAATATAGATCTACGACTGGCGTAAAGGTGCAAGGAATATTCGGGGGCCATGAGATCATGCACCTACCGTTAGATCAGAATCTTATCTTTAGTGGGTCCGTCATCAGAAGGCTTGCCAAGGTGTTGCTGATGAGGCGGTTAGAGTGAAAAAAAGATTGACAAGTGTCAAGTCTAGGCCCAGGTTTGACAAAATGTTTGGCGACCCTGATAACTTCTCTTTGGTTGCTCATTTACGTGATACGATAGTAGTACTCTAAATGATCTAGCAAATATGTGAATGTGTGTATTCACAAGATTGCATGATAAGTTAGTGAGGCCCTAAAATTCTTAGTGATCTGGGCTGTTCATCTACTGGGAATTAAAGGATATCGACAGTTGCATTTTAAAATGACCAGCTAGCTGTTAAAAGTTCAAATTTTTATATGTCTGCGGGGTGTTTTGCTATTTTTTGATTCAATGGGATACAACGGTGAGGTAGCTTAGAAAATTTATGTCTCCAAGACATTTGCAGTTGAAAGAAGATGATGAGGAGGTCTGGGCTATCATCATGGGTCGATTCTTGTCTCAAAAAGGTACCAGCTTGAGCATTCATGGCAAGACTTTGTGCAAGAGAGGTAGATAAGTCCAGGTTGCTTGTCTGCAAGTTGATTTCCAGCACAAAGATGGCCACAAATATCTGATCGGCTATGATTTTTTTGCAGAGATATATTTATGATCAGATTTGATCGGCTAGGGTTTGATTATTGTATGGAAAACCATGTAACCCTAGTTAGGTTTTGACTCTTGCCTACGTGCAAAGGAGTATGTATATATTGTATTTTTGGAGCCTTAGGGCTCAGAGTTGGATAATTTGTAGAAGAAATTCATCTTTTCTTAAGGGCCATCTGTGGTATCATTTCTACCCTCTAGCTTATACAGTTGTATTTCTCCCATTGATGATTCAAATATTTTAGAAGTATTTTGTGACAAGCCTTCATGTCCCTATGCTTCCTTGTCCAAATTATCTCTTATTGGATTAAAGTATATGATGCTTTCAGTGATGTCTTAGGATTCCTGATCCCTCTTTCTTTGTGCAATTTTGTGTGTTATTGTGTTTGATCTGATTTAGATGCTTTTGTGGGTATACTTCAACCTCCTAACAGTCTTGTCTCATTCCTACACCGAGTTGCAGAAGTGAATGTCTATTTGCAAGTCATAGGTTGTGTTTTATGTTCAGACCCTCCTATGAAACACTTTTTCAAGCCTATTCAGTAAGTTGTTATCTATTAGACCTGAGATTTTCATTGGTTCTATTCCTCTATATTGAGATCCAAACCCTAATTTCAGTGTATCGCTTAGTAGGTAGTTTGCTTTCAGTCATTTCTCTTTCCAAGCATTCCTTCTATCGCTTTCCCTCAAAAGTTTTACTTTCATGTCAAGAAGCAAATTAAGGTGATTATCCAAGGTGAACCAGCTTAGAACCTAGAGGTCTCATCTCAGTTAGCATAGGTCCCACAACCTGGAGATGATTCCCATGTTATACTAGGTTATCAATACTATGAGAGCTTGAGACAATGGTGCAAACTTAGTGTATAATAGTAAACCTTATGGAAATTGTATGAATTAGATAGTTGATAAATGTTATATTATTATGTTATTTTATTTAGGGTTTTGGAGTTATTATGATAGTTTTACTGATATTCTTATCAGAATTTGATGTTTAGGATAGGGGAAAAGCACCTACAACAACAAAGGCAATATCTGTAGATACAAATTAGGATATCCCAGAAATCCCTAATATAATAAATACGGTGAAGAAAAAACTAAAAAGAGTCAATGAAAAAATTATTAGCATTTTGGAAGATGCAAATCCAACCAAGGAGATGCTAAAGAGGACAAATGAATTGATGGCGCAAGCACGTCATTTTGAAGTAAGCAGTAATGAATCTTTAGTTATAAAAAATGTTCAATAAAGGTTTATATTTTATACTCTTTTATGTCATGAACTAAAATATGTATGTGTTCCCGTTATAGGCTTTTTTGCTTGCTCAAGTACCTGGTCATGGACATTACAGTGAGGCCGGTACTAGCAAAGCTCCGGCCACCTCAAGTAAAATAATCCTTAAGTTGACAATTTACAAGGAATTTTTTCTTTGGAACATTCAAAAACTTCTTAAGTTAACTCTTTTATTATTTTAGAATGTCTTTGCTAACAATGTATTGTTTTGGTGATCAAGTGCATGCAACTTCTCCTAGGAGGTCGACCAATGTCCATCTGACATTTCTGAGTCTAATGTCAGAAACAAGGGGCATGGAAACATCAACGCCTTCACAGTCTATGCCTGGTAAATCCTTGTTTTGCTATATTTAGTTTTGTGTTAATTAGGATTTGAGAATTTCTACTTTAATCTTGTTAAATAGGAGATACACTAGTGCCATCTGCTACACCAGATATAGATCAAAGTACCTGTATTGGTGATAATTCAACATCATTTCTGGGATCTACCCATGTTTCTAGCACAGGAGTTATGCAGACATCATAAGTGAACTAGTCCTATGACATTTTTGTAGGAAACAATTATTTTTATAAGACACTTTATGACTTCACATTGAAGATATTCGGGCCCACCATACATATAAGGTGGAACATCATAAGTGAACTAATCCTATCCCACTATTTTTATTTCATATCATTAATTGGTACAATATTTTTTCTTTCATTTAGGCCTTTTCTTTTACTACATTCAAGGTACACAACTTTAGTTAATTTTTCTATCTAATAATTTTTTGTTTTTTCTTAAAAGGTGGAACTTGCAAGACAAAAAATTTAAAGATCAGCTCATTAAAGATTTAGAGCATGAGTTTGGTAGTAATATTTTTGAGGATAAGAAAATTTTAGAAAAATATACCAAACATCTTAAGACTGAGGGGATGATATAAAAGGAGTCTCGTCCAAAACCAAAAGTATGAGTGTCCACCCTTTATTCTAGTCATGGATTGGAATGAGTTCATTCTGGATGCAAAGGAGAAAGGGGATGCTCAAAGAGGAATTACACTAGCAAATGAGAGAAGAAGGTATGCAATAGTATTAACTAATAGTAGAATGTAATAATGCACTAATTAGTGATCTTTATATCTATATCATGTAACATATTTCAAACTTTTCATAGGTTGCAAGACACATCAAAGGCAACAAAGGCCAGACTACAAAAGGTTGGGTAGCACAAACTTCACTCTAATGGATATTCAAAAATTAAAGCCCAAATTGTAAGTAGCAGTAAATGAATTCCAGAGAAAAAATATTAATAAAATTCAAATAATTTTGTTTAATCAAAAAATGCAGGGCTTAGAATTTAATTTAGAGGCCATGACAGAACACAAAAAACTAGCCTTCAAGGAAGGCTATCAAATCATGGTTGAATGCCTACGCCAAGCTTCCACTGGCCCAACCCAAGAGTCTCTTGCATCATGTGAATAGGTAAATATGATAAAAAAAAACATATTTGAAATTGAATACTTGAGCAACAATCTATTTGATAATAATACGCATGACATTGCAATGCAGTCTCCTAATCATAACACAGATCCTATGCTGGATGATGAAGTCCTTGATGTGCATCGTAGTGTCGATGGAGGTGTTCATTTGCTATTTCAAATTAATTATGTAATTATTAATACAATTTAACATCTTAAATTTAAATTGGTGTAACCTTTCTTGTGTATATTTTAGAGCATACAGAATGTCATACTAAATGAGTGGAGGATGTTCAGAGTGATCACCATGTAGATCATGTGGCACATTTAGGGAAAGAAAATCTATATTTTATTCTTTTAAATTTCTTTTTTGATTTATAGTTCTTCTACTTAATTAAATACTTGTAACAGTAATATAAAATGGTGTGAATTTAGCCCATAATGTAGTTGTTATTGCAGCGGACCCCCCTTTGGCGCAACAACCTCCTATTCCTAAATAGATGAGTAGGATACATGTGTTGGTATTAAAATCAATAGAGGAGGGGAGTGACAAGGATATTAATGCTCTGCTTAGCTGTTACCTTAGAAAAACAAGCAAGAAACCAAAAAAAAAAAGATTGTTATTAATATTTTTGGCTAATGAAAGAACATTGTCTTAATGGATGTAATTTTGTACTAATAAATGTTGATTAATGATGTGTTAATGAATTATTCATGAATGATGTGTGTTAATGAATTTTATGTGTTAATGAATGTTATCATGTGATTATAATGATTGAATGTTATATTTCAAAAATGGATGAATGAATGAATGAATGAATTTTATTAGATGTTAATGGGGAATTTACAGTGATGTTAGGGGGGAGGCAAATGAGCTTCCACCTTCATGTGGTTGGCCTTGTTAAGTAGAGAATATTAAACTATTCTTGAAACCAATTGAAGCTCAAACTAAACCAATGACATAGATTCAAAGGTCAAAAACACCTATTTCTTATTCCATATTATTTCTCATTCACTATAAGAAATATTTTACTTCTTAAACATGTTCATCAACCAATCTGCATAACCATGTTCATCAAATTAGATTTATAGATAAGAGAGTGAATCGGGAATTTTTATAAAGCACTTACCTTTAAGCCTAAAAATCTAGATGAACAATTATTAGCTGCCTCTGAATGACTCATTCTCATGTTTCTTCCTACTACTTTTACTTCCCTACTACCTGAGGAAATGATGGACTATGTTGTATCTTGGATTAACTAGTTGAAGAAGTAGTCATGAGTCCTTAATGCACTTGCAATATTTTATATCTATATCCTATATCTAGGAATTGAATATCTATATCCAACAACTAATCAATGGAATATCTATATCCTATATCTAGGAATTGACTTCCATACAAGCATATTTTAGTCATATGCATACAAACAAATCTAGAAAGGCCAACTGAACATAATCTTGATAATAATCAGTCATACTCTATTAATGTTACTCTTTTTATGTAGAAGCATCATTTTTAATGTTTTTAGATGAATACCCTCTTGAGAACATTCAATCATCCTTTTGGAAAAGTGATATGTTATCCCTTATCAAATGTGGTCATATTTAGTTCCTTGGTTTACGCCTAAATCAAGCTTCTTGTATCAAATGCCAAGATGCACTTTTTTTTATCAATTATATAGTCTTTTTCTATCATTGATAAGTGTTTTAACTCTAATTATGATTGCTTCATAATTTTTTTTCATGACTTGCATGTATGATAACTTTTTCATATGACCATACCCGTGACTGCCCCAATGTTCTAGTTTAACTTCATTTTTACCCTATAGTATCACTTGAAATTAGATAATATGCACATGTATTATAGTAAAATGGGCATTGGTTCATAGTATTAATGATTCTTCATGTATTATCTTTTGATACCTTGTGCTTGGCCAAACAATAGTATCAGAAACCTAGAGAAATGGACTGCCTATTTCAGGATTGGACACCCCAAATGATTCCTAAATGCATTATTTGGTCTCATTTAATTATTGACCAGGGACGTAAAACTTGGATTCATGTCTAAAAAGTATATGCTTCAAACCTCCTCTTCTAAATCTATCTAAGGAATTCAAATGCTTATGCTTCAAGAAAACTATACTAAAACTAGTAAGCAAATGTACTCTAATCAAAGTAGGAAATTACAGTTAGGAACTACTCCAACTAACTATGCTGTAGGAACAGGCTATTGATTTTGGTATTAGTAGCTGTAGGAATAGTAGAGTTCTAAAACATATAAATGAACAAGAAAATGAACTCTATACTAACAAAGCAATTCATTCATCAAGTGGGCCCCCTTGAATGAGTGAATGAGAAGTACAATCAAGATGAAAGTTGTAAACTTGAACTGAACATTCTATTCATCCATAAAATGATTACACTTGATTTGAAGTAGTATGCAAAAGCTCTATTAAAAACCAGTTTGTTCAACTAACTCCAAAAGAGTCACAACAGTCGATTATTTAACAGGAAACAACAACTAACTCCTAAATCTACAATCACTTCATAATTGAGGATCGGTTACAACTCATAAAGTTTCATAACAGAAACATTATTGACTATAAACATTCCTAGAATATAGCACACACTAAATCTACATATTGCATGCAATAGAAAGTATTGACTTGCTTTCAAAGATTTTGTAATCTATGGTTGGCTTTGATGACTCCCGTGCTAGTATGCTGACCTTTGAATATCCATGGTCAATTCCTGCAAAACAATCAATGCGCACATATCCAAGCATATACATATATATCCACATCATCAATATTAGGAAGAGGTGTAAGTCTTAATTATCACTCTTGCAAATCCTATGGCTATAGGAGGTAACTACCCAAAACATAGCTTAGGAGAGAAAACATCTATTAACATGTATAACTATTATATTCACCATTCCTGTCCATGAATTTAAGTAGATATTATGTCTTTAGGGGTATCCACATTTCCAACTTATGTTCATACACACATATATAACATATACATAGAAACCAGAAGTTCATATGCTTAAAACCATAAATTCATGTCTATGTGCATTCAACCTGTTCTAGAAAGAGCATAAAAAGTAGTGAAAAAGATGGCTATTTAGGAGCCCATCATTCCCCCCAACTGAATTATTGCTAGTCTCCAGCAATCATAAAGTACCGAATCCTAGCATGGACCCTCAAATCACTAGTTGTTCTATGTCCAGACTCATCATGAACATAATCAGAGTATCCATGAGTCTCTTTGAATTTTTCCTAGTGTGAAACTTTAGAGGCCATGTCATAATCTACTGCACTGTCATTCATTGCCAGCAATGGCTAAAGGAAGAGTGGAGGTTGAAACCTTAATGGAAACCAATGGTTAAGGAGTGTCCATCCTAACATAATGTACCATGGAGCCCTTCTTGTGGCAAGGGTCAGATTCTGTGGTGAATGAGGTTCCATTTTCTTTAAATCCTGCAACATCCTTATCCACCTCTACCTGGAGGCATTAATTGCTAAAGCAACATCTCATGAGGAATGTTGGCCCAGTCTACAAAGGCTTGTTCTCTCACTGGATAGATCTTATTGGCTCCACTAGTGTTTGCTATGATAGAAAGCCAGTCAAAGTATGTCCACCTGGAGTGTTGAACATCAAGCCTCATCATCAAAGGAACTAACATTTATTTTTCTCTGTATGGCCCAGCCTGGTGTTCTCTACTTATCTCATTCTACATCCATGACATGACTGCTCACAACTATACATCCCCTACAAAGAGGAGTGAATTCCACTCTATGTCATCAGGTACTGCTAGGTTATGCAAGTACAATTCACACAATAGGTTTTTCAGAGTCATTGGGGTAGACTAAAATGCATAGTAAAATTCATGGGGAGTTGATATGGATGGATTGAGGCCTTCTACAATTCTTGTTAATTTAAAATTAACAAGTTTCTCTTGAAGGAATATTGCATACACTAGTGAGGGTGATCTGCATTCCATCAATTGTGGAATTAACCCTGTAATCTGATCAATCCTCTATTTCAATATCTCAATCTCATCTGCTTTCTACTCCAACTAAGAATTCTACTCACTTATGACTCATTTCAATTTTTCCTTTTCTAAATTCCATTGTGTCTTTTCCCGTAACAACTACTAGTATAAATTGATCCCTGCAACAAGGGGTGTAGATAAATCTGGTGGGGGTAAAGGTTCTTGATTGAGTATGTCTACCCATCCAGATGAAAATTGAGGAGTTTTAATTGTTTTCTTTGGTGCAGAGGACTTCCCCTTCCATAAAAAAATTGCCCTTATTACATTGGTTTCCTCACTAACATTAGCTGCCACTTTAGCCAATGTTTCTAACTTATCCTGACTACCCTGCTTGGGTACTTCTTTAATAATTTCAGTTCCAAAGTCAAGAATTTCTTCTAAATTCATACTAGTGTCCTGCTCGGAAGCATTATCCTCAAATTCCTCTATGCCCTCAGAGTCCTTTTCACTATCAATTAGAATGTAGTTAACTCCAACTCTAGGATTAACCTCTATTTCTAGACTCTTCTCTCTTAATATAGTGTCACTAGCTGTAGGTTGATGAAACAATTCCTCAGAAGATGAATTTTCCAAAGACTCATTCTCTACTAATTCAAAAGACTCAACATTAATGATGGGAATAGAAGCTTCAACATCTTTCTCAGAAATCCTTCTACTTCTTCTCTTAGGGGGTATGGATGAGCTTGAAGAAATCTTCCATTTCTTTTTCTTAGCAACTACCTCCTCTGCCACTACTTCAGGAGGATTTTCAAAATGTTGTTAAAGATGGTTCCCAAAATTTTCTGCAGGAGGGTTCTCAAAATTCTCTTCAAGAGGGAATTCAGAATTTTCTTCCCTAGGGTTCTCAAAATTTTCTTTAGGATGAAATTTAGGATTCTCTTCCCTAGTGGAATGTAGGGTTTCTTCTATATCATCAGTATTATCATCACCAAGCTGAGGTTCTAATATTTTCTCTTCTAGTTTCTTTTTTTTCCCTTACCCTTCCTAGATGCAGAACTTGTCCTTACGGATGGTGAAGATTCAGGAATATTAGGAGCTTCTGCCTTTTTGTTTTTCTTCCTCTAAGAAGTAGAGGCTCCAGTAATGAAAATTCTTTTTCTAGGTGACCGAGAAATGGAAGGAGAGGCTTCAAGATCATTCTCAACCCTGTGAACAATTTTATGAACCCCAGAAGTTTTTTTCTCTCTACAACCAACACCATGACCTCTAGGAATGACTATACAAGGTTCAACTTCATTCATCTGTAAAAATTCATCCCATGTCCCAGCCTTTTTTCTATTCAACTCCCTTTCTACAATTAATTTTATTAAGCAATGATGTGAAATAGACTGGTTGCTTCCTGACTAGACTAATAATGTTTGTTTTTTCACAATATTAAATAAGAAGCTGGGAAGATTTATCGGTCTGTTATCATGTCGGAGATGATTGAGAATTTTGAAGTGCAAAGCATGTAGGTATTTGTAGCGTCCCTCGCAATTGATGTACTGAATAACAAATGCGGCTCGCTGGATGAATTCCAAAGGCAAAGATAGTCACCATGTCCCTTGTTTCTTGTCAACGTTTAACTAAGGATCACCATGAAAAGTGAAATGTGCTCTTGCTAAACATAGGTTGAAATCTTTCACCCATTGTTCACCTTCTTGAGGTAAACTAGTTACTTCATCTACTACCTCTTATGTGAACTCAATTTTCAAACCTTTAACTTCTGCAAACCCATCCTTCAAGGTGGACATAAATTGTAGAGAAACTTCCTCGTTAAACCCTCTTAGGCTTAGACAATAATCCAGCCATCCTCTCCTTCTAAACATTTCACAGGTGGGCACATCATTTAATAAAACCTTGTGGTCCACTGGTTCATGCCTTTGAAGATCACCCCCCATTACTACTCTGAAACAAGTTTTTGAATATGAAGAACTACAATTCTCACAGAGTTGAACAATGGCAAGTCACAGACCTTAATGCATTACAGAACAAAATGCTGCAAAAGGAAAGACAATGTACAAACTGCAACTTGATTCATAAAATTAAAGATTTGGTTGCACAAAATCTAATGATATGAGTTTTACATAACATCTCATAAAATATCACGCGTGCTAAGGCTGCCACCCTGAACACATCACAACATATCATTAGAAATCAAGATCAATTTTTAATATATTTAATTCACTTTAAATGTGATGATGCAATCACAAAAGGACAGGTCATCAAGTCATGTCACAGACATAATTCAAAGACATGATCTTTAATTTTACATGCTAATTTGAGATTTTGAAATGAAAATAGAATAATTCCCCCCTCCCCCCCCCCCCCAACTAAGTAATGGCATGGGTCCCACCAAGCCAGGTTAAGAAAGAGTGAAAAATTAAAATGACACAATATCCAAAAAATTAATGAATAAAAATAATATGTGTACGAGTATATGTGGCACGAACCTGGAAGCGTTGTAGGAAGAGTTGTTTCAAAAATTGAACCTGCATGTGAAGTGATGAGATGGGGTGGATGGGTGGAAAAAGAGAGAAGGTGAGATGAAAAATTTATTATGGAGAAAGCATTCCACAAGATGTGAAATTTTTATTATGGTTCTCTTGAATGGAATCAAGAATCGATAGAATCCTAGGTGGAAGACCTAGATTCTTCGGCTAGAGGATCACTTACTTCAGTTGTTCTCTAGAACTACTTCAGGAACTCATCATGGCTAATAGGTTTGCGGTAAAGTTTCAGACGGTGCCCATTGACAAGTAATTTAAATTGAACAAGATCAATTGTTGAAAGCTACACTGCTCCATTGTCAAATACTGATATGATCTCATGAGTCCCAAGCCATCTGGTGTGGAATTTTCTGGGTGTGTTCTGGTATCTGGAATCATATAATAATGCCTAATCTTTGATAGAAAATTTCTTATCATGGATGAACTTATCATGCCATTTTTTTCTTTTCTACTATATCAACTCTATATTATAGAGAATAGACTTCATATATTCATCCAATTTGTTTAATTGTAGTAATCTGTTTTGTTGTGCTTTGGTGATATCTATATCCAATTCAAAAGTAGTGCAAAGTGTTTTATGTTGGAATTCAATTGGCATAGAGGCTGATTTTCCATATACCAACTCAAAAGGAGTAAACCCTGTGGTGGTTTTCCATGTGGTGCAGTAAGCCCATATGGCTTTAGGAAGATAGGTAGCCCAATCCTTTTTGTGCACAACTACTATTTTTTTCAAAATGGGTTCTATCTCCCAGTTTGTGATTTCTGCCTGGCCATTAGCCTGAGGATGGTAGGGTGAAGATTTTCCATGACGCACCATGTACTCCTGCATCAGCTTTGTGATAAGGTTAGAGGTGAATTGTGCTCCTAGATCTGTGACAATTTCCCTTGGTACTCCAAATCTGGTGAATATGCATTCATAAAGAAACTCAACAACTTTGTGATCTCTAGCATGTCTCATAGCTTTGGCTTCAACACATTTTGTTACATAATCAGTACATACTAAGATGTAAGACTTTCCATGAGAAGAGGGCTCAATAGGTCTAACAATGTCAATACCCCACTTGTCAAAGGGTGTGACAACTACCTGTGGTGTAGGGGCATTTCATCAGTCTTTGTAGGTCATCCCATACATTGGCACCTGTCAAAGTGTCGAGTATATTTTGCTGCATCCTTATGTAATGTAGGCCAGTAATACCCAGTTGTCAAAATCTTGTAGGCTATCCTCTTTGTGGCAAAGTGTCCTCCACAAGGCTCATCATGCCATGCCCAAAGGATGTCATAAGTTTCATCCTCTCGAATGCATTTCCTTGTGACTTGGTCTGATCCTGTATAAAACATGAAGCCTAAAATCCAAGAGAAGTTAAATCTCTTTTAAACTAACAGACAATGCTATTTAGGAGAAAAGTGAGGTGGCGTTCTCCCTGTAGCAAGGTAATTGGAAAAGTCTGCATACCATGGATTAAAAGAATCAATAGAAAATAAGTGCTCATCAGGGAAACTATCATCAATTGTTGTAGGATCATCTAGAACTTGTAGTCATGACAAGAAATCGGCCACTACATTAGCATTTCCTAGTTTTTCTATGATCTTTACATCAAACTCATGCATGAGGAGTAACCAGCATGCTAGTCTACCACTAATGGTAGGTTTATTCATTAAGTACTTGATAGATGAATGATCAGTATAAACAAATACTTCATAGCTTCTGATGTAGTGCCTAAATTTATTTAATGCATAAATAACTTCTAGCAACTCTTTTTCAGTAACAATATTATTCAATTCTACCCCTTGAAAATTTTTACTAATGTAGTAAATTGCATGCTCAATAATACCTTATTTTTGTCCCAAAACTGCTCCAATAGCATAGTTAGATGCATCTATGTGGATATGGAATGGAAGCTTCCAATCAGGTCCTCTGAGAATAGGTGTTTTTGTTAGCACATCTTTTAGCTTCTGGAATGATGCTTCACATTCCTCTATCCATGAAAATTTAGCTTCTTTCTTCAACAAATTATATAGTGGTGTTGCAAGTTGGCTAAAGTCTTTTATGAATCTTCTGTAGTAATCAGCATGACCAAGGAAACTTCAGACATCCTTCTGCTTAATTGGTGTGGGGAGTGTGTTGATAACTACAATTTTTGTAGGGTCAACCTGAATTCCAAAAGATGAAAGGTAGTGTCCTAGGAATACACCTTCCTCCATCATCATGTAGCACTTCTCATTGTTAAGAGAGAGATTTTAATCTTGACATCTCTTAAGAACCTTTTCCAAGTTTTCTTGTGCTTCTTCAAATGTTGTGCCATGAGTTGTAAAGTCATCCATATAGATTTCAACACAATCAGTAGCTATGTCAGAGAAAATACCAAGCACTACTCTCTAGAAAGTAGCAGGAGCATTACATAGTCCAAATGGTAAGACTAAATACGAAAAGGTTCCCTAGGGGTAGGTAAATGTTGTTTTGTCTTGGTCTTCTAGTGCTATTTGTATCTGATTATACCCACTAAATCCATCTAGAAATGAAAAGTACTTTTTACCCGCAAGATTGTCAAGTACTTGGTCAATGAAAGGTAGTGGAAAGTGATCCTTCTTAGTGGCTTTATTAAGTTCTTTGTAGTCAAAACAAACTCTCCACTTTCCTCCTTTTTTTGGAACAATTACAAGAGGAGAAACCCACTGACTGTTAGAAATAGGATAAATGAACCCTGCACTGAGAAGCTTTTGCAGCTTGGTCTTAACTATATCTCTTAAAGCAGGGTTAATTCTTCTTTGAGCTTATCTCACTGGCTTGTATTCTGGGCTTATGTATATTCTATGAGTATAGAGTTTGGGATCCAACCATTTCATGTCAGTGTAATCCCATGCAGAGGCTTGTTGACTATCCTATAAAAGCTTGATAAGACTAGACATTTGGGATTCTGTGAGGTTTTTATTAACATTCAACTCCTTTCTTGAAGCAATCTCAACTTTCTTAACTATTTCTAACTTCTGAATTTCTGCTATGGATGGAGACTTTATCTAATAGGGTAGCAAGGTATGGAGATAATTAGGTGCTGCAGGAAGCATAGATGTGGTTTGCTTTGGTAGTATTGTTTGAAGGGAATAATTTGGATCATCACAAGATGACTCCTCTGAACCATATTGGTTGGTAAGGATTGCTACTAGTATATCATCTTCTTCTTGTGATACAATAAATGGATTTCTGTCAATGACCATGAGTTTTTGCACAGAGCTTACTTGAAGGGCAGCATCTCCTAAGTCTGGCCAAACAATTTGATCAAGTTCACTTTGGGGTTTTGCAGGAGAATACAGAGTTAACTTTTTGGTATTTATTCCATCTGATATGGTCATCTTCCCTGAATGACATGTAATGCAAATATCAGCTATGGCTAACCAAGGCCATCCTAGGATTAGTGGATATCCTCCTAGGGTGGCTTTAGGTGACAGGACTATAAAATTAGAAGGGTAGTCTAAGGAATCCAAAGTAACAATAATATCCTCAACCATACCATTAGGCTTAACTCTGGAATTATCAGCTAACTACAATATTGTTGGTGTGTCCCACAAACCAATGATACTAAGTTTCAACAGAACTTCTCTAGTCATAACATTAATTGATGCTCCCAAGTCAATGAGAACATTCTGAATTTCAGTACCATTTATGAAGATGGTTACTAGTGGACTTCCTAGGTCTAAATACTTGGGCATGACAACTTTGCTTAGCATGAGATTAGAGAGCTAGCCTAAGACATGGACAGTGTCAGGGTCTTTCTTTTTCCTTCTAGTTTGTTTGATATAGGCTTCTTTAATTGCTTTGGTATAAACTAGAATTTCTATAAGTGCATCCAACAAGGGAATTTGCACTATCATTTTCTTGAGCTGATCAATGAAATTAGTGGCTACATGATTCTCTTTTGGAGGAACAACCTAAGATAATCTTTGCGGATAAGGAGGATTCTTAGGAACTGGTGTAGTTTGAGCAACATGTGGAACATCAACAGGCTTGTTCACCGATATGTCTTTAGCATAAGTAACTTCTGTGATTATTGGCTCCTTGGGTGCAGGTAGTGTAGTTCCTGATCTAAGATGCATATCATTTACGTGCAGAGAATAAGCTTGTTGCTTATTATTAGGATTTGGAGTGGGCTAAGCTAGAAGTTGAGTTGGATTTTGAGGATTGCTATTTGCTATAGGAGGCAGTGGCATAATAGCTTGTTTCTAAGGTGGAGGCATTAGTGCTTGTTGCTGATTGGGCTGATTGGGTCCCCACTGAGGTTGTGGTTACCAGGTACCCTAAGGTGGCCATTGGCTATTTTTCTGGAGCTACTGATAAGAATTATACTACTATTGGTATGGGTTAAACGGTGGTTGTTGTGGATGGGCTTGTTTATAGTATGGTTGTTGATTGGACCAGTTATGATTATAATTCTGACCCCGAGGAGTAGAATTTTGGGGGTTTTGGTTTGGCCAATAGCTATTATTATTATAACCAAAATTATTCAGTGGGTCTAGAGGCATACCTTATCTCTGAGCCCATGGATGCCTTTGAGCTACATAGAAAACTTCTCCATTCCCCTCATTTATAGCTTTGAACTCCGTGGGCATTGGGTCAATGTCCATAGATGCAACCATCTTACATTTGCAGTTTCTCTTCTTCTCTCTACAATGAGAATAGAACTCAGCAAGCACAACATCTACCTCTTCTTTCTTCCTCCTTGCTTGCATAGTATCCAGCTGGGTGGCAACATCATTAATGATGTCTTGTTTGAAGTCAGATAGAAAATTAGACAACTCCACTTTGGATAGTCCTGAATGACCATTAGAATTATATGGTAGGTCTCTAAGTCCCCTACCCTTCTTCATAGTGGCCCTTGAATAATTTTGACATATATTCTTTATGTCATCCCAACCTTTTTGTGTGATATCTCCTCCTGCCATCAGGTCTAGAGCCTCAATACTTCCATCATTCACACCTTTTAGGAAGAGTTGTTTCTGAGATGCTTCATTTAATTGGTGTTGTGTATTACACTGCAGGTTGAACATAAATTTGGATACATAATCCTCCAGTGTTTTGTCCTCCTTTTGAGACATTTTAAATATGTCATCACCTTTCAAATCTTGACCTCTACAGTACTCTTTGTACTTAGTAAGAAACATTATGTGCATGGCATTCCAATTTTCTATAACATCGGCACCTAACCCCATGAACCATCTCAAAGCAACTTCTTTTAGAGTTGATGGGAACAACTTCATCTTGTGGGCATCAGTGGTATAGTCATAACTCTAGCAAAGAATATCAAATTTAAAGAGGAAGGTCTCAGGGTCCTCTGTAAGGAGGCCATAAAATTTGGGAAGTGCAGTAGTAGGTATATTTCTCAAATTTTGGTTGCCTTGCTGTTGAGGTATAGGAAAAGGAAAGGGAACCTGAGCAGCCATTCTAGGAGGAGGACCTTATGGTGGTGGTTGATATACAATAAGAGCAAGCAGATTATCTTGATATTTAGGTTTAGCAAATAAGTCATTTAAATGCAGTGATTCCTCAAATGATGAAGGGGAAATGTCTTCCTAGGCATCAGCAAATGTATTTTCAAAGGGTTCTTCTTCTTCATTCTCACTTTGTGGTTCTTCAACTTGAGGATTAAATAAATCAAATGGCTCTCCTTGGTAGTTACGGGGAAGAAATCCCCCAAGGTGATCTCTCCTTCTATGCATAAAAATGCTTACTTAAGTACTAAATTAAAACTAAGACTGCAACTACAATGATTAGTTTAAACTAACACCATCCCCAACAACGGTGCCAAAAATGCTTGGCCAAACAATAGTATCAGAAACCTAGAGCAATGGATTGCCTATTTCAGGATTGGACACCCCAAATGATTCCTGAATGCATTATTTGGTCTCATTTAATTATCGACCAGGGATATAAAACTTGGAATGGTGTCTACAAAGTATATTCTTCAAACCTCCTCTTCTAAATCTATCTAAGGAATTCAAATTCTTATGCTTCAGGAAAACTATACTAAAATTGGTAAGAAAATGTACTCTAATCAAAGCAGGAAATTACAGTTAGGAACTACTCCAACTGACTGTGCTGCAGGAACATGCTACTAATTTTGGTATCAGTAGTTGCAGGAATAGTAGACTTCAAAACCATATAAATGAACATGAAATTGAACTCTATACTAACAAAGCAATTCACTCATCAAGTGGGCCCCCTTGAATGAGTGAATGAGAAGTACAATCAAGATGAAAGTTGCAAACTTGAACTGAACATTTTATTCATCCATAAAATGATTACACTTGATTTGAAGTAGTATGCAAAAGCTCTATTAAAAACTAGTTTGTTCGACTAACTCCAAAAGAGTCACAACAATTGATTATTTAAAAGGAAACAACAACTAACTCCTAAATCTATGATCACTTCATAATTGAGGATCGGTTACAACTCATAAAGTTTCATAAAGGAAACATTATTGACTATAAACATTCCTAGAATATAGCACACACTAAATCTATGCATTGCATGCAACAGAATGTATTGACTTTCTTGCAAAGATTCTAAAATCTACGGTTGGCTTTGATGACTCCCACGCTAGTATGTTGGTCTTTGAATATCCACAGTCAATTCCTGCAAAACAATTAATGTGCACATATCCAAGCATATACATATATATCCACATCATCAATATTAGGAAAAGGTGTAAGTCTTAATTATCACTCTTGTAAATCCTATGGCTACAGGAGGTAACTACTCAAAACATAGCTTTTGTTGTGCTATAGCTATCAACACATCATTGCTTTGTCCATATTTCAATCTATTACCTTTCAGAAGTCTCTATTCTCACTTTACTTGGTCGGTCTGTTTACCATTGATTTGATCCTTTTCCATGTTGGACCTCATGTATTTGTAACACATCATAATTTCATATCTCTATACTGGTTGTCCTTGATTTCACTAGTTTTTATATATTGTGGTGATTATATTATCTTGTTGATTTCTCCTTAGGCTCTTTGACTATTCACTTGTAGAATGATGTTTTGATGAGAAAAGACTCTGATTACTATCATGATTGCTACAACACTGACTTTGCAAATATGTCTTTACATGAATGATGACTCTTAGTTTTTAAAAAACAATGCAACTTTGAATCTATACTTAGCATCAATAAGTTTGTCTTAAGCTATTACCTTTTAAAAGTTAAGGCTAGACTGAGTTGTACTAAAGAATGGTTTTAAAAATTAGAATTTTGACAAAGTTCCAATTATGTCATGTTGGGAACAAGTTTATCTTTATTTTGATACATTACTATTGAAGTGCCAGTTATAGCTAAGAAAAGAATCCATTTCCTTCTATTCCTTTCAAAGTGAAAATAGGTTGTCAAGTTTTCTTGAATAACATTTTTCCATTTCTGCGCATCCCAGGTTGGTTACTGTAAGTCTATGCATCTTGATCTATCTATTACATACTTTAGGAGAAATATTGTCTTGATTAGTTAATAAGAACATCTTAATTGACTCAATTTCTATTAGAAATTTGTATCCTTTTGCTTCACAGTCTCTGCATTTGCAAGGATTGGCAAGGATTAGAGGTTTTCTTTGTTGTCTCATATCCACCTTTATATCTGAAGATTATGAATTGTTTTATGCTTCAAGCCTCTTTGCAAATATAAATTTTCCTTTAGTGTATATGAAAAACTGTCATTTGTGGAATTGTATTCACTATAGATGTGTAAATGAAAAAAAAACATGCATTAGATGAGTATCATGATTGGATTGGACGTGAATATAAAAAATAAAGGCTATGAGCCCTAAATTGGTAGAAATTATCAGTTTTGACGTAAAACTAAAATTGGTTGGAGACATCAGTGAGGTTTCTCACTTCATGGAAACTTGCCTTAAATTCAAAATCCATTCTCTCTCAACTTTAGCTAAAACGTACATTCCTAGTACATATTTTGAAAATGGAGTTTTGGGACATCTTACTGTAAGAATGGTGTTGGGTAGAGAGCATTATATGGTATGTCATGCATGCTTATTAGCTATCAGTGATCATTTAGAAGCCCATATTTTTGGTACTTTTATCCCTTTTGAATGTATGAATTTATGCTTATGCTCAAACTCATAATTTAATGATATTCTTTGATAAAAATAAAGCTAGGTTCCATTAAGCTAGAAAAGAGATACATGAGATGAATATCTATGGAGATGGAGTCAATGGGAAGGTCAGAAAAGGAGCCTGCACAGGAATTCTTGCCGCTTTAGGGTGTGCATTTTTCTTTCAAAGCTCATCAGGTAAATATTCTCTTCATGTGACATGTGGATAAATGGCCTCAAATGTTATTATATTGCTTTGAGTAATGTTTTCTTTTTCCATTTATTTGTTTTCCATATTTGCAGTTTGCAGGAGGGTTTGATGTAGAAACCATGTGCGCTTTTGTGAAACTGCATCATCTTGTTCACATTGATAATAAAGAGTCACAAGATCTAAATTATTCAATTTTCTAATCTTAGTATCATTGCCAAGTAAATACCTTATTTTTATGGAGGCATAATGATAGGTCCAATAAACTATGTAATGGTACCTTGAATGTGAAAAAATAAATTCGACCTTGAGTTATGTTGGTTGGTTTTCTGCTGTGCCATTTGAGTTTATTGAGGCCAACACACTATGAATGAACTATTTTTCATTCACAGCCATGCTTTGTAGTTCTAAAAATATTGACAATAAGATTTTGGATATATTGTTCCCTAGGTACCTTCAGTCTATTGGGCCATCCTCCTTCATCTCCAAATATTTGAATATTTATAATTAGTTCAATCAAATGACATGAAATACTTGGTTAGCTCTTGTTTTAGTTAAATTGATGATTCATTTTCATTCAAACATAGTTTTTTGTAATTTTAGATGTTGAAGTCCCTTATCCTCCCAAATCAAGTGCCTACAATGATAAGTTTTTCTTGTTTTTGCCTATTAGAATTTTAGCCTAGTGGACAATATTTGAAAGTAGTTTGTCTCCAAATTTTGGAAGAAATATGAACTGTATGATTCTATTTTTATCAATTTTATAAATCTCAACAAGGTGACTGATTCTTTCAATAAGGAATATTGTGTTTGTTTCTGTATGTAGTTATGTAGAACTGAATTTTATAAGATGTTTTTGCTAAGGTCCTAGTCAATGTTTTTTCTAACAACATTAGATGACTTGAATTCTAAGGGCCTAATTCATCCAACAACTTGATCCCATAGAGTTTTTGTTTACTACTGTAGTTGAGTTTCAACTTGTCTGGTTAAATACATACACAATATTCAACCTAGGGCATCATTGTTCAAAAAGAAAACTAACCTTCCCAACTCTGAGCTTTTGAACTCTTCTAAAGCATTTCCTCAACTCACCTTTCAGAGAGTGGCATTGAATCCCAATTGTTAAAATGTGAGTTAGGGCCACATCTTCAAACAAATATTGTTTGCATGCCAAGCACTGTGCAAGAACAATCAATAAAAGGACTAAAATTCTTTGCTTTTAAGACTTCAAAATAATATAATTAGTAGATGGAATGATCAAAACTTATAATACCAATCAATGAATTATTTTCCTATCAATGTTGCCTTGAGTAGAGAGTTTAATAATATAAACACCATAATTTATTCTCATGATTAGAAAACCAGCTGTTTGTAAAGAATTAAAAGTTTATTGCTTGGTAGTTCATTACATTGTCTTCTTCGACCATACACACCTCCATACAAGAAGGAATAAAACAAACCCATAGGATGGTCTAGGAATTTAGAAGACATCCTTTATTATAAAGAAAAACATAATATAGAACTCAAGTCCCAAAGAAAAACTGAATGGCCTAGGGTCTGTGCACCAATACATCCCCCATGTAAGTCAATATTCTAAAGTACTTGAATCCAAGAAAATGTAAGTCAATAACACCAAATATATCACTTAGAAGTCTTGTGAAGAGTCTTGGTGATTTTAAGCCTTTTGAAGCACTTTAGAAATATTGAATACATCATTTCTTGCTAGCTATTTGATAGAGCCTAGGAAATCATTTGTTCTTCAAGACAAAGATTGTTTTCACGCCAAGCACTATATAGGAACAATCAATAAAAGGACTAAAATTCTATGATTTTAAGACTTCAAAACAATATAATCAGTACATGGAATGATCAAAACTTAGAATACCAATCAATGAATTCTTTTCCTATCAATGTTCCATTGAATAGAGAGTTTAATAATATAAACACTAGACTATGTCTTCACAAGCAGAGAAGTGACTGTTTGTAAATAATTAAAAGTTTATTTCCTGGTAGTTCATTACATTGTCTTCTTCGACCTTACACACCTCCCCACAACTTCTAAGACTCGTCTCCCATAAAACTTATCTACAAAAATGATGAAAATCCACTTACAAACTGATTTTCAATTTCTTCTTAACCTGCACAGTCAGTTATATGACTATTACAGTTAGTTATATATTCATTTGCATTGTTGTCTAGTTGACAACTAGTTGTCAACTTTGACCACTTTAATCTTTCTTGCATAATCTTTAGCCTTTCAAAAGGTTTTAGGTTGCTATGGTAATCCCCTAAACTCCCTAAATCTCTACTAAACCCTCATTTAGCCCTTTAGGCCATAATTGCATAAAAATGCAATTTTACATCTTTTTGGCATCTTTGCACTTTGAAGTACAATTACATGATAATAATGGCACCAATGGCCATATAACAAAATTAGATATACTATAGGTCCTTGACCCTTACATAAATCCTTGGATCACTCAAGAAACCCCATAAATCTATACCATGTCATAAATCTCCCATTTTGATATAGGATAATAACATAGTGATAGACGATAGATCCATTTTTTGCATAACCTAATGTTATCATATTCCATGATAGTGCATCTTTTGAGAATTTTTTTTTGAACATTTCAAGGGACTAGTAGTTTTATAATTAAATCATCATAACTTTCCCATTACTTGACCATCACACATGGCATAGACTATCTTCAAACTGACAATACCTTCCATGTGTAGTACAAAACTATTAGTAATTGGCAGATTAAATGTAGATAATTAATAATAGATTAATCATATTATTGTTATGCTTAATTTGATAATATATTTTATTTAAAATAAAAAATAAAAAATTGTTGTGAATTTTTTGATGGTCAAAAGAATATAATTATTGACGAGAATGCTATATACTCGACGACTATTCTGACTACCCCTCGTCACAATTTTGACCAACATTGTTTTGTCATTTTGACAAGAATGCTATACACTCTATGACTATTCTGACCATAAGTCCTGACAGTTTCGACCAACATTGGTCACATAGATGAAAGGTATAGATGATAATTCTTCCAGGTTGAAGTGATTATTTCGATAGTGGGTCCTTCAATAATTCAACTGCTATATACGTCACAATTTTGATGAAGATTTTATGTGTCGAATAATCGATGAAAAAACTTGGACAACAATTAGGGTCGTTTGGTCGACCAATTGGCATCTAAAAATTAACTAATCCTCATCCAAAAATAAGCTAAAATTTACTAGTGGAAAAATAGACAAATTAGATTGGAACTAACATTTTCTCGTTTACACTACTGCAGGAGAAAATGGGAGGAGATAAGAATGAAATTTCTAAACAATAGAAAACAAGGAGAGATCAATTGATGCAAGAGTATCCTAGACATGTATGCCAAATGTGGAAGCCTAGTTAAGGTCAATGAACTGTTTGACAAAATGCTTCAACAAAGTTAAGTTTCATAAAATTCGTGCATGCGGGCTATTGTATCTTTGAAAGGGATTAAACTAATGAAATTGGCAGGTGTATTGATAAATTCCACAACCTTCTTAGTGCCTTCCTATCCATGCTAATTGAAAGCTTTGAAATAGGGTAAGGACATGCATCGAGCATAAAGAACTAAGGATGTTTTTATCAAAAAATATATTTGCAAATACCCTCCTAGGTAGACGTGCAAAATATGGAATCATAGACCATGCATTGTAATTGTTTGACAAAATGTTTCATAGAGGAAGATTAATGGGTGAAAGGAGTTAAGCGATTCAAAAATTAAGGAAATTGAAAACATGTTTGTAAACATGGATTGATATGTATTTGATACTCTAGTAGGTTTTACTTTTTTCTGCTGGCTAAATATACTGATGTTTATGAGATTTAGACAAAGTTGATTCTTTTATCATTCACTTCAATTTTTTTTGTTGTTTCTATAGGTTGCAGTTGCATTGGTGGCATGCATATTTTTTCTGAATATAAAACTCAAGAGCATTGGAAGAGCTCGTGTGATTCTATAAGTAGTTTATTCTTTTGTCCCAAGTTGAAACCTGCTAGTCTAAGTATGCAGATAATTATTACAGTTTCATCTAAACACACATTGAAGAAGACTTGGTGTAGTTCCTTGTTGCAGTCAACAATTTGCATTGTTAAACTTATGATTTATAACAATTATCGTTTGGTGGTTTTGTTGCAATTTTGGATCATTTGTCATTGGGTGGCTTGTTGAATCATTGTTGGTACCACTTATCCCTTCATTTTTACTTCCACCAACCTCGCCACTCGAACTTGTTACTTCCCTTATATCTTATATTTTACTATTTATGGGTTATACTTACTTAAAATGAGGTTTTGGTCAAAGCACTCTGAGATATATTCAACTAAATTTTACTAGGTTACAGAAGTGAGAAATCTTGCAATTGGTGTGGTAATAATTCTCTTATCACACTGTAGAAAATTGAGCTCGTGTTATTCATGGTGTCTATGACATAATTTAGAGCCTGTATTCTTAATCATTAGTGATTAATCAGAGTCTTGATAGAGTTTTGTAAAGTAGTGTTAGCATTTCTTAGCTCATTTTCCAAATGAGTTGAGGAATTACCAGTATAATATCACATTTATTTTCAAGTTAAACAAATCAACACCATGATTTACTACTCTTCTCGTGCCCAAGTTTTCTTTCGACTTTATAATTGTTCGGTTTTAAAATTTTAATTCTACTTTAAAGCAACGCTTATAAATACTTGAGTTCCATATTTGTCAAAATTTTCCTTCCACATTATTGTATTGTAGAGATAATTTCTAATAGTAGATTAAATCTACAGTAATATAATTCATTTTTTGTACTAAGCTACTTTTTACTTTCTGGCATGGAATTATAGGCTAAGGGTTGTTAGTAATCAATTCTTTTTAACCAAACATAGATCAAATTTTTTCATTTTTCTTATTATAGATACAATTGTTTTTTAACAAAATATTATTGAAAAATTAATTCTCCTCAATGTGACTAGCTCATAACTTTTATGTAATATGAAATGAAAATTTTGATGATGAATTATAAAATAAATATTTTATTTTATTTTATCTATAATAAAATATCTATTATTTTAACCATAATCAAAGAATCTTTAATAGTAATGGGGGATAGAAAATAATTTTAATTGTATTTTGAGCAACTCTACAGTTCAGACTTGTGATCATCTTTTAGTGTGGTTCCTATTCTCACAAAAATGTTGGGATTGGTTGAAAAATAAGTTTAGTTGGGAAACACCATTACCAAATACATTGAAAGAAGTCCTAGACAGTTGGCCTCTCCTCCTTCAAAGGATCCTTTTTTTGTTTCCATATGCACAATTTCTCATTCCATCCTCATTTGGAACTTATGGTGGGAAAGGAATAATAGGGACTTACAAAATCAATTTCTAACAATAGAGAAGGTGATTGTTGGAATTAAAACATCTATTTTTGAGATTGTCTATGCTTAAACCTCCTTAAATAAAAGTCTCTCTTCTATATTCACCTCATGGGACTTGAGTATGCTTTCAGAACAGAAACAAATTTCTCTCCCCTTTGAATGGAGTCTTCTGAATAATCTACCTCCTAAAGTAGATAGAAAATCTATAAAGTGGAGACCAGCCCTAATAGCATTCACAATTAGCACAATTAGCGCAAACTTCAGTCAATATTTCTTTCTAATTGTCTAGTTTTTTCCCTAGACTATGGGTAGTTAGCGCATATAGCTTGTGAATTTATTCATGAAGAATATCTGACAAACTAGAATTTTGATGACATGGTTAGGGCATACAACTTCCATGAAGGTCAGGAAGAAATGGGAGGTTTTTTCCCTAGGGAAGATTTACAAAATAGGCTAGAGATAGCTTCATTTTATGGTTCTTTTAAGATTGCAATGAAATTTCAACATGAAGACATCCTTGGGCAAGCTCTATTTTCATTTGAAGATAGCTTAGGTCTCACCAAGATGGAAGCTCTTCAAAAATAAGTCTAGAGCCCTATCCATGGGGTTGGGTGGGGGGATAATATGTTGGTCATATGGAACCCTAATATGATTGTCAAAATAGAGGTGGTATCGAATCAAATTTAGAAACTTTTGACATTAACATAGGTGAATCCAAATTTAGTAGAACTGTCCTTATAGGTGGGTAGGTGTTGATGCCCTCCTTCCAGCCTCCTTCAACTTTGTGGAATCTTGAGATGTGCAAGTGGTGATTCCCTCCTTCCAACCTCCTTCACCTCTATGCAATAACAAATGAAAATGCCCTCCTTCACCTATGTGATTCGCAATAACAATATGAAATATAATCAAAATGCCTTTTTTTAAACTCATATGCCTGTGTTGGTCAAAATTTTGATCAACACAGGAATGGATTAAAAAAAAAAATTCCTTTTATAAATCGACTAAGCAAAACCATTTTAATGCTTGGTCAAAAATGTTGGTCAGAAATGTGGGTGTAATGTACTAGTGCATCCATCCATACTAAGTTGTTCTCTCTGACTGTATACTTCTCCACTTCTAATACTTCATCATTTTCTTACACCCAAACCTTTGATAAACATACATGGGTATGTGCAGGATCATGGTATGCCAAAAAGTGGCGATGTGAAAAAGAAGTCCTGATTGAAAAAGAACTATAACCTTCAAATAGTATAACATTTTTAAAATCTTAAATATGCATCACATTCTATGCTTTGCCTACTACAAGAAGAAATTTTATTTTTTTTCAATTTTATGAAGTTTAGACTAAGTTGAGGTGGTCAAACACGAGAGCTTTTATTTTTTGGAAAATTTGTAGTAGAAAATTCATAATAAATTATTTATTTAGAAATAAAATTATAAAAAAATATGTGTCACATCCGGAGACGAGTCTACTAATTATATCTAGAATCTTGTAAAAAATATATTATCATTTGATTGTGTTTAAGGTGGTCAGACATACACCTACTTCTGATCTTTTTCCCAAAATTTTCATACTATTGATAAATTGATTGGAAAATAGCTATAACATTCAAGTGGTATAACATTTTTTAAATCTAAAATATGTGTCACATTATATTCTTCTCCTCATACAAGAAAAACATACAAATATTTTAATTTGATGAAGTTTAGACCAAGTTAAGGTGGTCAGACATGAGAGTTTTTATATTCTCAAAAGTTTATAGTAGAAAAATCATAATTAATTATTTACTTGGAAAAAAATTATAAAAAAATATATGTCACATTCAAACATGATTCTATCATTTATATCTAGAATCTTCTAAAAACATATTATCTTTTGATTATGTTTAAGGTGGTCAGACATACACCTACTTGTTATATTTTTCTGATGTTTTTATACTATTGCATTGAAGTTTGAAATTTTCACCATATAGAATAATTTATTTTCAAAAAAGGGCTAGTATATTAGAAACTACATTCAATTTTCTATAGATTCTCTTCTTACATATTTTTTTATATACGATTGATAACTTATTCAAATTTTTACATCAACTTTCCTAACCTTGATTTTCTAAATTTTCATTGCCACTTAAGGGCTTAGTTTGGTATACCATGATCCTGCACATACCCACATAACTGAAATATGACCAAGGAAAGTGAATTTAGTTTCCATAAATGACAACATATCATGTATTCTTAGGAAACTCTATCCAATAATCTCCCCCTTTGGCATTGATAGAAACACTTAGTGAAAAATGGTTAAGTGTGGACATCCCAAAATGTTATTTCTCAAAATGTCTCCAAAACTGAACTCCCCTTAAGGTAAAATTTTTTCCTATACATCATTTTCTACTTATCTTTCCCTCTTTGACATAAATAGGAAAGGTGGGGGAGAAATAAAAAATCCTCTACCAAAATATTATATTTTCCTCATATATAAAAGTGATAATAACATACTTAAAAAAAATTGAATACATCTAAGAAGTTATCCCTCAAAGTTTGATTCAATGTACATTCCAAGTCTTTCTCAGAATATCCAAAATTTGAATCTTTCCACAATTTAAATTAAGATAATTCCTCAACACAAACAATATCTAATGGGGAATGTTTTATACTTGTATTTTTCGTGTCTTTCAATCTCCTTTGTAAAATATCAAACTTAGGAACTATAAGGTTCCTCAAGTTAAAAAAGCTTCTTAGTATTCCTTTCCTCTCGACTTCCAAACTTTGGATATTGATGCAAGAGAATCTCAAGTCCTTGGCAATCCCATGTCACCAAAAACATGTTTGTATTTTCCTGTGTTGCTTGGTTCCTGCTTTGATCGAGTTGGCTTGATATTTTCTCAGTTTCATTTGTTAAAGGAGTTGGTTGGTTATCTCTCTGGCCCTCAGTTATTAGGAAACTCTATCCAATAATCTCCCCCTTTGGCATTGATAGAAACACTTAGTGAAAAATGGTTAAGTGTGGACATCCCAAAATGTTATTTCTCAAAATGTCTCCAAAAATTGAACTCGCCTTAAGGTAAGAATTTTTCCTATACGTCATTTTCTACTTATCTTTCCCTCTTTGACATAAATAGGAAAGGTGGGGGAGAAATAAAAAATCCTCTACCAAAATATTATATTGTCCTCATATATAAAAGTGATAATAACATACTTAAAAAAAATTGAATACATCTAAGAAGTTATCCCTCAAAGTTTGATTCAATGTACATTCCAAGTCTTTCTCAGAATATCCAAAATTTGAATCTTTCCACAATTTAAATTAAGATAATTCCTCAACAGATACAATATCTAGTGGGGAATGTTTTATACTTGTATTTTTCGTGTCTTTCAATCTCCTTTGTAAAATATCAAACTTAGGAACTATAAGGTTCCTCAAGTTAAAAAAGCTTCTAAGTATTCCTTTCCTCTCAACTTCCAAGCTTTGGATATTGATGCAAGAGCATCTCAAGTCCTTGGCAATCCCATGTCACCAAAAACATGTTTGTGTTTTCTTGTGTTTCTTGGTTCCTTCTTTGATCGAGTTGGCTCGATATTTTCTCAGTTCCATTTGTTAAAGGAGTTGGTTGGTTATCTCTTTGGCCCTCAATTATTTCCCTAGCACTCGGCAATGCTTGTCTAGTGCTCGATTATCCTTTCTTACCGAGTTGTTTGTTTTGGATTTCTGTTGCGGCTGACTTGTGTAATTAATTATGGTCATAGATTTAATGATGGTATCTATGTTTGGGAAGTGTGGTGACCTAGATCTGGTCATTCCTTCCATTGATGGTGGATCTAAAGGCCGACTTGTTCAGTAGACTCTTGCATATATTATGATCTTTGGTTGTATTTTAGGGGAGTCAATTTTGGTAGAGATAGAAGCTAGAAATTTGGAGATAGTTTGAGATCCTCGCATGTCTAAGGACTTCTATACTTGAATTGTAATATTTGGACTAAACCAGGAAGGCCTTATAGCCCAGCATGTATGAATCAATTGGAATAAATATATAAAAGTTATCTGCATTCTCTCTCACTTGTGTGTTTTTTGTTTCTGTGTGTGATCTTTGCAAAGGTGCATCTGGTTAGGGTGTGCTTTTTGCCCCTCTCCCAATCCCCCCTTGCGTGAGGTGGTATCAGAGCTTGGTGAGATCTGAATCTAGGTTTGTGAATCTAGGTTTGAGGGTTCCTTCTTGTCAAACCCTAGTTAATTTGTTGTGGGGTAGCAGATTACGATCTGACCTACAATTGTAGAGGGTTTAAACATGGTTCATGGGAGGTGAGATGCAGATCCAGGTTTGGCAAACATGTTGAGACAACTTGCTGCTAGATTAGAAGCTATTAAAACATCCCAGAGAAGAGGAAGGCATCTTGAAGATGTTAGTGATGATGAAATTGAGGAAGAACAAGTTGATGTAGAACCTACACTGATGATGGATCAAGTTGAGGAGATATTGTTGAAGGCTTTGAGAAATTTGAAGTATAGACCACACTTTAATCCTCCTAAGTATATTGGAAAATTGAATTCTGATGAATTGGTGGACTGGATCATCAAGATGGAAAAGTACTTTGAATATGAAAATGTTCCTGAGGAAAAGAAGGTCAAAATTGCAAGCACAACATTGAAAAGTCATGCATCCTTGTGGTGGGAACATCTGTAGTTGGACAGAAAGATGAAAGGAAAAGACAAAATTAAGGTATGGAATAAGATGGTGAATAAATTGAAAGGAAAGCTTTACCTTGTGATAATCAGATTAACTTAGTTAGGAAAATGAAAAGTTTGAGGCAAAAAAATATCTTGGTAAAAGTATATACTAAAAAATTCTATAGATTAGATATCAAATTTGGACATGATGAAGATTATTTGGAAAGGATTTCTAGGCACCTGAATGGATTGAGAGTTTCCATCCAAGAAGAAATCATTTTGGTCAAATTGGAGAATATTGAAGAAGCCTATCAATTTGCATTGAAATCCAAGGACAAGTTGAACAAGAGACATGAGAAAAGACAAACAGGTAGAGGTGGTAGATTCCCTAGAGGAAGAGGAAGATCTTATGGTGAAAATAGTAGATCTGAACTAAAAAAGACAAATCTAGATAAAGACAAGACCAAGTGGAAAGGTGAAATTTCATCTACACGAAGAAGCAATAACTACTGGGGTGGTTATAGTAGAGGTGGCTTCCAAGGAACTTGTTACAATTATGGAGAAGAAGAACATAGACCATTTGAGTGTATACATGCAAGCAAGAATGTCAGTAGTAGTAGAAATGCTTTGGTGGAAGAAGAGTCGCCGAATGAACCTAAAAATGAAAATAATTTAATGGTAAGGAGAGCACTTTGGAGTGAAAGTAATAAGGAAGATTCGGTAATGAAAAGTTTGTTTAGGACTAGATGTAGAGTTTATGATGAATTTTGGAAGGTAATCATTGACAATGGAAGCTTGTAGAACTTGGCATCTAAGGAAATGATTACAAAGTTGCAGTTGAGAAGGTTGGAACACCTGAAGCCCTATAAAATCCCATTAATTAAAGATGAGCATACACTCTTGGTATGTGAACAATGTTATGTGAATTTGAAAATTGGAAAGTACTATGATAAGGTGTTATGTGATATCATGCCTATGGGTTGTTGTCATATGTTGTTGGGTAGACCTTAGCAATATGATAGACATGCTATATATGATGGGAGATTGCATAAGTATACTATTAGGCTGATGGGAGAAGACAAATCTTTTTACCTTTGATTGAAGAAGCTGTTAGTAATTTTTGTACATCTATGAAATTTTGTTTGATGGAAGGTAGAAAGTTTGTTAAAGATTTGAAGAAGAATGATCTATGGTTTGCTGTGATTCCTAAAAAATCAAGTAATAAAATAGAAGATAACATCCCTAAAGAGATTGATAAGTTACTCATCGAGTACACTAAGATCATTTTTGATAATTTACCTGATGGTTTTCTACTAAAGAGAAGCATTTATGATTGCATGGATCAAATCCTTGGAGCTAGTTTATTGAATAAGGCACCACATCAGTTGACACCTACTGAGAATAAGGAATTGAACCAACAAATTCAAGAACTGTTGTAGAAAGGTTTGATGCTAGAAAGTTTGATTCCTTGTGCATTACCTGTTGTATTGTCACCTAAGAAGAATGGAGAATGGTGAATGTGTACTAATTCCAGAAAAATCAATAAGATAATAGTAAAATATAGGTTTCCTATACAAAAAATGGATGATATAATGGACAATTTGACTAGAGCAATATATTTTACCAAGATTGATTTGAAAAGTGGGTATTATCAGATCAGAATCAGAGAGGGAAATGAGTAGAAGACTAATTTTAAGACAAAAGAAGGTTTGTATGAGTGGTTGGTTATGCCTTTTAGTTTAACTAATGCACCGAGTACTTTTATGAGGTTGATGAATGAAGTTTTGAAGAAATTCTTAGGTAAATTTTTCATCATATACTTAGATGATATTCTGATATTCAGTAAGACCAGAGAAGAACATTTTTTGCATGTTAAAAAAAAGTATTGCAGAGATTGAAAGAAGAAAAGTTGTTGATAAATCTGAAAAAGTGTTCATTTATGCAAGAGGAGATTGTGTATTTGGTATTTGTGATTTCAGTTGATGGTTTGAAAATGGACTCTGAAAAGGTTGAAGCCATTTTGAATTGGCCTACACCTAAGAATACTAGTGAGGTAAGATCATTTCATGGTTTGGCAAGTTTTTACCTAAAGTTCATAAGGAATTTTAGTTCAATTTGTAATGCTATGACTGAGACTATGAGAGGAGATAAAAGAGAATTCAAGTGGACACATGGACTTGATAAAAGTTTTGAGACTCTGAACTAGAAGGCTATTGAATTGCCTGTGTTAACATTGTCTAATTTCAATAAGGTATTTCAAGTAGAATGTGATGCAAGTGGAAGTGCAATAGGAGTTGTGTTGAGTCAAGAAGGTAAACCTGTTGCTTTCTTTAGTGAAAATTTGAATGATGCAAAAAGGAAATATTCTATGTATGATCAAGAATTCTATGCTATTGTTCAAGCCCTGAAGAAATGGAGACATTATTTGATACTAAGTGAATTTGTGTTGTATACCGATCATAAAGCTTTACAATATTTGGGTAGTCAGAGTAAGTTGAATTAGAGAAATATGAAATGGGTACAATATTTTCAAAGTTATACATTTGTGATAAAGCATAAAACTGTAGTCACTAACTGAGTTGTTGATGCATTCAATAGAAGAATATCTTTGATGACTGAGATGAAAATTGAAGTTCTTGGTTTTGATGACATGAGAGATTCTTATGAATTTGATCCTGATTTTTCTGAGCCATGGACAAAGTGAAGAGCACCTATTCAAGATAAACCAAGTACTAAATGAGAAGAATAATTTATTCAAGGAGGTATGTTGTTTAAAGGTATTTAGTTGTGTATACTGAGAGGATCAATGAGAACTAATTTGATAAAGGAGAAATATAGTAACTTGGTTTGGTTGGACACTTTGGTGTTGACAAGCTATTGAATTTTATTAAGGAGAAATACTTTTGGCCACAGTTGTATAAGGATGTTCAAAATTTTTTTGAAAAGTTGTGGAATTTGTCAAGTTGCAAAAGGAGTAAGTCAGAATACTAGACTGTATACACCGATTTTTGTTCCTAAGAAACCTTGGATTGATATTAGTATGGATTTTATTCTTGGCTTACCGAAGACAGTAAGAGGTAATAATTCTATATTTTCTATTGTGGATAGATTTTCTAAAATGGCACATTTTATACCATGTAGAAAGACATCAGATGCAATACATATAGAAGATATTTTCTTTAAGGAAATTGTTAGATTACATGGATTAAGGAGGAGTATCATCTCTAACCGAGATAGTAAATTTGTTGGATAATTTTGGAAGACCCTTTGGAGAAAGTTTGGCACCGAGTTGAAATATAGTTCTACATTTCACCCACAGACTGATGGACAAACAAAAGCTATGAATAGAAGCCTGGGTAATATTTTGAGATGTTTAGTTGGAGACACAATGAGTAATTTGGATTATGTGTTGGCACAAGTAGAGTTTGCATACAATAATTCAATAAATAGGAGTACTGGAAAAACACCTTTCGAGATTGTAAATGGCATACAACCAAAAGGTATATCAAATTTGAGCAATATTGTTGATGAAGGAAAGAGAAGTGTTGAAGGAGTAAAATTTGATGAGTACATGAAGACATTGCATGAAGATGTGAAACATAAATTGGAGAAGAGTAATTATAAATACAAATATAGAGATGATAGATCTATAAGACATAAGACTTTTGGAGTCGATGATGAAAAAATGGTTCATTTGAAGAAAGGAATATTTCTTGTTGCAACATATGGGATGCTGAAAAATGAATATTTTTGGCCATTGCAATATTTTGGAGAGATTTGATAGTGGAAATGCTTATGAGATCAAGTTACCTAATGACATGGATATATCATCTATATTCAATATTTTTGAGTTGTACGAGTACCATGAGTCAGATGAAGAAATGACAGTACCAAATGATAATCCTAAGAAAAAGATAGAAGAAGTTGAGAAAATTTTAGAAAAAAGAGTTTGTAGAAGTACAAGAGGAAAATAGTATATGGAATATCTGGTTAACTAGAAGAATAGACCGATTGAAGACAGTTCATGGATTTCACAATCTCAGTTGGATTCAACTCGACTTGTACCTACTTCATGATTCAGAGAATCATTTCAAATAACCTGAGGTGTCTGATGCAGGAGCATCTCAGGTCCTTGGCAATCATGTGTCACCAAAAACATGTTTTTGTTTTCCTATGTTGCTTGGTTCCTACTTTGACCAAGTTGACTCGGTAATTTTTTGGTTTCCTTTGTTAACTAAGTTAATCGATTATCTCTCTATTCCTCAGTTATTTCCCTGGTGCTCGAAGATGCTTGTTTGGCACTAAGTTATCCTTTGGCCCCTCTCCCAATCCTCCATTGTGTCAGATTTTATCATTTAATTTTACTATCTCTTTCATGTGATCAAAATAGAATCCCTTTAATGAATCAAAGACCTTTTCTCTATCTACTAGTACTTCATGTCATTCCTTAATGGTTTTATCAATATCAAAAACATGAGAGAATTTATTGATACACATCTATAATAAATTAATATGTTTCTTATTATCTTCCTTCAACTGATTTATTCCATCATCTAAAGAGTTTTTGTCTTGTGTAATTAATGAACATAAATGATGAAAATGTTTTGTAACACACTCTTTATGAACTTTATCTTTTCCAAATTTCTCTAAAAACTCAAAATATGTTTCAAAATTATTTAAGAGTTCTTCTAACTAATTAGGATCTAAATTATCTTGATTGAGTTGACCATTAGGCTTTAGCTTTTCAAGCACTTCAACTGCCCTAAATAATAGTCTTCTGCCTTTCTCTCTTTTTCTTAGGGATTTTTTATTAGCTTTGGCATAAGAAAAAAATGCAAATTTCATTAGCTCACATCCCTTCATATTTTCTAAATCAACCGATCCATGAAAATCTAATAATTCAAGAGAATCAAAATAATCTCTTGCCAACAATTCAACATATACCAAGAGATGGCCCAATCTCTATCTAAAATTATTCTATCTTATTTGATTTCTCCCATTTTTCCTTTTCATCAAAAGTTTATGTTTGTGTGTGTTTCTCTTCTACCTTTTCATCTACTCCATTAGTGATATCAATATATATAACATTCATATCATGAACATCATCAATATGTTCATCAATCTCCTTTTCTTCTCTATCCTTAACATAAACTATCTTATCTACCAATGAATCTTTTTCTCGGCATGATTCACTTATTTTATCCTCTTTCATTATATTATATAGATCGGTAAATGGATCATTTTATTTTTATTCACCTTGTAAATGTTACCCTAATTTCCATGTACATGCAAATTTGGCTAAAACCTATTCCAAAATCTCTGTTTTCACCTTGCCAAGCATCCCTGAAATTTTCATGATCTTATGTTTGGTTTCCTGGCTTCCACAAATTTTCTATCTCCCTGGCCTGCAAGTAAAAATTAAAAAAAAAAAGTAGCCATTTGAGCTGAATAAACCTTGCACACCCTAAGCCCCTCATTCTATTTTCATTTTACTTTTTCAGCAACTTAAAGTCCCAATTTCCCATGTGCATAATTCTTCCTTCGATCACCAGTTCTCTTTTCCTTTCAGTGAACTAGCGACTGTAGTGTTTTTCTTAGTCATGAGATAAAATGGTGAAGCTTCTAAACATTCGGTGACTTCATGGATTGCCTTCAGTCGGGCATTCACTAACTAATCCCCCAGGTTGGACTTTTGGTTTAGCGATTCTATGAATGCCTTGTTCGCGTATTCTTCAGACTTAACCAAGCTTAAGAATTCTATTCAGCGACTGAGCAAATTTCCTTTGGTCGCACATTCACTAGGAATTCCAAGGTTAAGTGATTTAAGTGGGGTCCCAATTGATGAGATCAACGACTGTCGTAAGATCTCATTGGGTTTTTCAGAGGCTTGCAATCTTGCGACAGTCATCGATCTTCCCTTTTGCTCAGCACTTCATGCTTTTGTGGGTCCACTACCATGACCTCTTACTTGGAGGCTTTTTATTGGTCGAGGGATGATGACTTGTATTTTTGTCAGTGGGTCCAAGGACGTCAGATGCATGGTAATCTACGGCTGGCATGTGTTCTCATGAAATGTTTCGGTGGTATGTGATTATAAGACAACCGTTGATTCTCCTTGGTGACGTAACTCTTCATGCCTGGCGAGTCCACTGCTACGTGTACACAAACAACGACTTCTCATTTGTCCACATGGTAATGATTCAATAATGTGTCAGTGGGACCAGGTTTCCAGCATTCAAAAGGCTCTGACATCTGTAGGAAATCCACGGTTGGCATATGTCGGCAAGGAGTTTTTCTGACACATGCGATCATGCAACCAACCGTCGATTTTACTTTATTTCTCAGCACCCATGATAGGTGGGTCCTCTGACGATTGATGCTGACATGCTCGAATTTGATTGGTTTTCATGTGCTGACAAAGATTTCTAGGTGGGTCTGTTTGTCAGAAAGGGTTCCGATTTAAAGAGATCAATGATTGGTGCATGATCTGAAGGAATATTTAGGGGCCATGAGATCATGCACCCACCATTGGATCAAAATCTTGTCTTTAGTGGGACCGATGTCAGGGGTTGCCAAGGTGTATGCCTATAGAGCAGTCAAGGGTGAATAAGAGAATGACATGTGGCTGTTCTGGGCCTGAGATTAAGAGTATTCTGTGAATCAGTGACTAATAGGTTATCTTCTTGCTCGACAGACTTAATTGGGGTCAACTAAAAGTTTAAACGATTCTACGACTAAAGGAAAATTGGAACTCAAGGTAAATGCTGAGTTAGTTTTGTAGTCAAATGATGAGCCTGGGTAAAAAGGAAGATTTGACGGTCGCATTTTAAAGAGAGATTGAGTTTCAAATGCCGATCGTCGATAAGGAATTTTAGCGCCACCTGTGACCATTTTCTCAATTTTTAAATTCAAATATTTTAAAATATCATATTTTAATAGTTATGGTAAGCCTGAGTTGCAGGTAGGTAGATGGATCATGGCAGCCAGATTTTTGTAGGTATAAACATGAAATGGACATGCGAACATAGATATCTAATTAGCTAGGATATTTTCATGTGCATTTATGGCCAAATTTGACAAATTTAGGGTTTGATTATTATATGAAGAATTATGTAACCCTAATTAGATTTTTTTCTCCTACCTGCGTGCAAGAGGAGATGTATATATTGTTTTTTTAGAGCTTTAGAGCTCAGAGTTCACTTTTTGTAAAGAGAAAAAATATCTTTTCTTACAAGGCTATCTGAGACATTTTTTTTGTCCTCTAGTTTTCTACATTCTGTAACCTCCCATTGATAATTTAGATATTGAAGGTGTTTTTGTGACATTCTTCATATCCCCATGCCTTCTTGGGTGAGTTATTTCTTAATGAATTCAATATTTACATGCTTCTAAGTGATATATTAGGATTCTTTATCCCTCTTTCTTTCTGCAATTTTGTGTATCATTGTGGATGATTTGATGTGAGTGCTTTTGTGGGTATACTTCAACCCCTTAAATATCTTGTCGCATTCCTATACCTAGTTGTAGAGGTGAATGTTTATTTGTAGGTCATAGATAGTTGTCTAATTCCAAGGTGTGTTATTGTTTGTGAAAGAATCTCTCTTTCACTGAATAACTCTTTTATCTACAGACTCTTCTATGAAGTACTTATGCAAACCTATTTAGTAAGTTGTGATCACCTAGGCCTAAGTCTATTCATTGATTTCATCTCGTATACTATAATTCATACCATATTTTTGGTGTATCACCTAGTAGAATAGTTTTCTTTCAGTCATTTCCCTTTCAAGCATTCCTTCTATCCCTTTCGCTGAAAAGATTTACTTTTCTATCAAGAAGAAAATTAAGGTGATTATCCAAGAGGAACCAGCCTAGAACCTAGAGGTCTCATCTTAGTTAGCATAGGTCCCACAACCTGGAGATGATTCCCATGTTATACTAGGTTATCAAGACTACGAGAGCTTGAGATAAGGGTGCAAACTTAGTGTATAACAATTCTGGCATGCCCAGTGGGATAGTAAAAGAATAAAAAATTCAAGTTTTCTTATGTTATCTCTGATATACAGATTGCATACTATAGACTTTTAGAAGTTGTTCTATCAAGTATATCTGGTGGCTCCATTGGTGGAAGGATTCAAGACAACCTTGTTCAAGGTTTTTGAGAAAGATTGAGACTAGGAGCTCAAAGCCCACTGAATTTTTAGAGTTTCCCTCAAAAAGAAGTCACAAAGGCAGGTCAACTCAAAGAACTTCTCCTGCAAGGAGAGTTCAATCAACACCACCGAATACCTCAAAAAGGAGACCTTTTCCCTTTCATTCCAGAAGAAGAGGCAGATCTCTAACCAGAGATCTAGAAGAAGATTCAAATCCAGCAGCAAATACACCTCACCTAGTTGTTAATCTTCAGATTCCAACTCCTACAATGGCAAGACAGTTTTCCTTTGCACCATTCAACCAAGGGAGTCCATTAGCCTTTGTTGTACATCATGATGTGCCCTTGGTGGCACTCAAGAGTATACCTGATTTCACTGGTGAGGGGTAGACAACTGCTTTTGAGCACATAAGAGATGTGAACACCATCTGCAGCATACACAACATAACCCAAGAGGATGTGGCCACAAAATTATTAGCAGCCTCTTTAAAAGGGAAGGCTCTTGAATGGTTTAGAACTCTAACTGTTGGTTCTATTACTTTATGGGATGAGTTAGGGGATGCATTAAGTAAACATTTTGAGGATAAATTAGATAACTTGTCTCTAGTTGAGTAGTTAACAACTATTAAGAGAGACCCTCAAGAACAAATGATAGATTACAATAGTAGATTCCTCAAAACATGGAATAGAATTCCAATCTCTATGAGACCATCAGCTAACCATGCTTTCCTATACTATTTGCAAAGTCTAAATGGTCAAATTTCTATGATGATCTAATCTATGGGTTGTACTTCTCTTCCCCAAGCTTTTGACATAGCTGTTAGGGCTGAAAATTGTTCAATCCAAGTAGGCATGATAGCTAGAAGGCCACCAGTGCCCATTTTCCCTAGCCTTCAACCCATTGCACCTGCACAAGTACCCCCATTTACCCCTATTCCTACTATATTGGCACCCCAGGCCAGTACCAGTGGTCAAGAGCTAACAACAAGTTTTTCTCAAGAGCTGCAAGAGATAAAGAATAGTCAAGAAAGCAGTAAGCAAGAAATGACCAATTTATTGCAGACCTTGACTAAAGAGGTTACAAATTTGAAGAAACAAGGTTAAGGAATCAGACCACCCTTTCAACCACAAGGCCAAGGTCCTAATTAGAAATATCAAAATCCAGGATAGCCTTATCAACAAAATAGGCCACCATACGAAGGAGGCTATCAAGGACAAAGACAAAGTTTTAGTCAAAGACCATTCCAACCATATAACCCTGCACCTCTAAATTCTACAAATCTAGTGAGGGATATGGTTCCTAGTCAAAATAATATGGCTATGGATAATGAACGGTGTTTTCCTTGTAATCAGCCTCATAATCAAGCTACATGTTCAAATGGATGGATGAACCAAGCTCTAATGGTTCAACATGCCTCCCAATCCCAATCAAAGGCTTCATCCAGTGGCTCAGTGCCTCAACAAGAATCACAAGAAAATGAGTCTACTCTTTTCAATTGGGAACAACTAGACTTCAATGGAGTCAATGATGAAGTTGCTTTTGTTTCTTATACAAGAGCAAAAAGGAGAGCTCAAGACATGGAGAGAGAAGATTCCAATGCCAAAGCCACTACATCTGCAGAGCCACTGCAGCAAGCTACTCCCATCACACCTAAGGAGGTTCTTGTCATCACAAGCAAAGAAGGCCAACATTCCAAAGAAGTGGAGCCCATCATAGTGAAAGCACAAAAGAGAGTACACACTATGACACCTTTTAATATCATCGACAACATGAAGAAGGTGAATGTCACCATGTTCATGTGGGACTCTTTGGCTCTTCCAGGATAGCCTAAAATTTTGAAGAAGGCCATGACTGAAGTGGCAACTCCTCAACCTGCAAAAGAAGCTACAAGGCTAGTGTTAGTTAACACTAATCAAGAAAAGGAGGCTCCAAGTAGCAACTCCAAAGGCAATGCCACACAGGGTAGGAACTCAAAGCCACCTCCCTTTTATGTATCTTTAATCATTTGAAAATATTTAGTGCATAATTGTATTGTAGATAGTGGAGCTACTAGCACTGTGATGCCTAAGAAAGTAGCTGACCAATTAGGACTGAAATATGAGCCCTTTCAAAAGAAGGTTACCCAGCTTGATGGATCCTCAGTCAATACTATAGGTGTGGCCAAGGATACTAGTCTAATCCTACATGCTAGTCCTAATTTCTCCATCCTCCTTGATATATATATATCATAGATCTCCCTACATTATTTGCCATATGTCTTTCAAGGGAGTTTACAGCTAAGATAGGAGGCTATCTATCTTCTGATTGGTCTCACATTCTTTTTCATACAAGATATGGGACCAAGGTCACCATTAAATTAGAACCATTGGCAGCACACCATATAGAGCCATATGTATCCAATGCCATCAATGTAAATTGCCCCATATTTGATGACAGTGACTTCCAAGCCATTAGTGAAGCAAGCACAAAGATAGAAAGTATCCCTGATATTCTACTAGATGAAAGAGCTTTAGAAGCCCAAGAACATCTTATTTGGGATTTTGGTTTGGGAAGTTATTTAATACAAGAGAGTGGAGCTATAGAACCAAGCCTTCTCAAAGGAGACATTGATTCAGAAGATCAGAACAATCAGGTTTGGGAACTATTTTTTGATGGAGCTAGAACTAGACATGGTTCTGGTGGTGGTGGTATTCTAGTATGCCCAAAAGGAGAAAGTTATTATACTTCCTTTATATTCAGTTTCTCCTACACTAGCAACACTGTAGAGTATGAAAGTCTAGTCAATGGACTAGAGTGGGATAGAAAAAGAGGGCTTAATGCCCTAAAAGTTTATGGTGGTAGTGAGTTAGTTGTCAACCAAGTAAGAGAGATAAGTGCAACCAATAATGACACTTTGAAAGCATACAAACATAGAGTTTGGGATGTAATTGAAGATTTCAATGCTTTCAATATTGTTGCTATCCCTAGGAAGCTAAATAAAAATGTAGATAGGTTAGCTTCTATTGGATCTCAGTATGATATTCCAAATAGCATTTCAAAAGAAATGGATCAAAAACATATCAAAGTGATTGTTAGACCCTCTATTCCTAATAATAACATCAATTGGTAGGTGTTTGAAAATGATGAACAAATTCTACAGTTCTTGTTTGAAGAAGATGTTTTTTTCAAAACACAATCAAGATAGGCTATCACAAAACTATGGTGATCAAGTGATACAACTTAAGTCTAATAAGATGCCAGAGGTCTTTTCACCTTAGAGACTATCTTCAACAACGATGATGAAGTTAAGAAAAGCAAAGTTGGCCTGGTAGTCCAACAAGAACATTGCATTGAATTAGAGTTGGAACCAGGTAGGAGCTTACAGTTTGGAAAAGTGAACACTGAATTGGGAAAACAAGCTTACACTCAATTATTCAAAGAATTCAGTGATGTTTTTGCATGGCAATATGAAGACCTCAAAGGTTTTGATCCAGCCCTTTCTCAACACACTATTGAATTAGAACCTAATCCCAAACCAGTAAGGCAGAAGCAAAGGCCTGTTAATCCCAAACTTGAGCCACTTATGCGCAAGGAAGTACTCAAACTAATAGAAAGTGGTATCATCTACCCCATCAAGCATACTAGTTGGGTTTTCAACCTTGTTCCTATCAAGAAGAAGAATGGGAAATTGAGGTTATGTGTTGACTTTAGGGATCTTAACAGGGCTTCTCTAAAGGACTGCCATCCACAACCCTCCATCAAAAAAATCTTACAATGTGTCTCTGGATCCAAGAGATTTTCATTATTGGATGGCTATTCAGGATACAATCAAATCTTAGTAAATGAAGAGGATCAATACAAGACTGCATTTACAACCAAATGGGGAACCATGGCTTATCAAAAGATGCCCTTTGGTTTGTCAAATTCAAGAGCTACATTTCAAAAGGCAATGGATATGGCCTTTAAGAGCCTAATGTACAAGTTTGTGTTGCTCTACTTGGATGACATAACTACCTATTCTAAGCATGGAGTAGATCACATCAAACATTTGAGGCAGATCTTTGAAAGGTGTAGAGAGTTTGGAATATCTCTTAATCCCAAAAAATGTGTGTTTTTAGTTCATGAAGGAAAACTATTGGGATATGTAGTATCCAAAGAAGGAATTACAGTGGATCCTGAGAGAATTTCAGCTATCCTAGACCTACCCCTACCACATCACAAGAAATGTCTCCAATCTTTCATAGGAAAGATTAATTTTGTTAGGAGGTTCTTGCCTAACATTGCAGATTTACTCAAGCCTTTGACAGCCATACTAAAGAAGAGTTCAACTTTCAGTTGGACTAAAGAAGGAAAAGCTAATTTCTAGGCTATCAAAGAGGCCTTAACAAAAGCCCCTGCTCTCCTAAACCCAAATTTTAGTAAGGATTTTATCCTTTATGCTTATGGAGGTCATGATGCTATATCTACAATGTTGACTCAAGAAAATTCAAAAGGATTGGAGTAGCCTATTGCTTTCTTTAGCAAAGGTTTAGAGGAGTATGGATAGATATACTCTTTTGTAGAAAGACATGTACTTGCTATGGTAAAGAGCCTTAAGAAGTTCAGATATCTATTGACTCATAGCAAGGTACATTTAAAAATTACTCATCCAAGTGTCAAAGAGTTTTTTCTTTCCAAAGACCTAAATGAGAAAAGAGCTGGTTGGATCACCAAGGTGATCGAATATGACATTGATATTCAGACCACCAAGCTGGTTAGAGGAAGAGGTCTTTGTGAGCATTTGGCAAAGGATGAAGGTTCAAAGAAATAAGAAACAATAGATGCATATCTGGTGGTGCATTCTATAGAAGAACAAGCCAAGGCAACAAGCTGGTTGCCTAATATGATCAATTACTTGAAGATGGGGCAATGTCCTACAGATCTAGATTTAGCAAAAAGGAGATATTGTAGATTATAATCTATTCCTTTTGTGCTAATAAATGAGGTTCTTTTCAGAAAGGATCACAATGGTGTCCTTTTAAGATGCATAGATTCAAAAAAGATAGCTGATGTCCTATTTGAATTTCATGATGGACCTTTTGGAGGTCACTTTTCTCCTAGGACTACTATTTTTAAAATCATGAGGGCTGGATACTATTGGCCATCTATCTTCAAGGATAGTCATGACTATGTGAGAAAATGCATCAAGTGTGCCATGTTTGCAAGAAAAGAAAGGCTTGCAGCCTTGCCCTTACAGCAAGTCAGAACAGAGCAACCCTTCATGAAGTGGGGTATAGACTTCATTGGTATGATCAATCCTCCATCTAGTGCAGGCCATAAATGGATAATCACTACAATAGATTACTTCACCAAATGGATAGAAGCAATTGCTTTAAAAGAATCAAATGAGAGTGTTGTCTTAAACTTTTATGATGATATAATTCATAGATTTGGCACTCCAGATTCCATAATATTAGATAATTCATTAGCATTCACAGCCCTCAAAGTCTCAGAGTGGGTAGTCAAAAATGGCATCTATCTGAATAAAATTTCTAATTACTACCCCCAAGGTAATGGCTTGGCAGAATCCACTAATAAGAACTTGATTAGGATAATCAAGAAGAATCTTCAAGAAAACCAGAGAGATTGGCATACCAAGCTCAGGTTTGTAGTGTGGTTAGATAGAATTACCCCAAAGAAAATCATTGGTAATTCTCCTTATATGCTAGTATATGGAAAAGAGGCCAAGTTGTCCATCTTAGCTGAATTGCCAGCCCTAGCCCTAGCCACTCAATATGTCCTATTTGAAGAAGGGGATCCCTTGCAGATCAAATATGCTCAGCTTATGGAGTTAGAAGAACTTAGAAACAAATCAATGCAGGATATGGAATTCCATTAGATCCAAACAAAGAGAAACTTTGAGAAAAGAGCCAGGATCAGAAATTTCAAGGTTGGAGATGTAGTCCTCAAGTGGGATGAATTCAGATCCAAGCTTGGCAGACATACAAAATTTGATTCATTTTGGGGTGGACCATTTGTTATATTAGAGTGCAAGGGATCAAATCCTTTTCAACTATCAAATATGGAAGGAGTTCACCTTCCTATCTCAGTGAATGGTTTCCAGTTGAAGCCCTGCTTTGAGGTTAATCCCTCTCTATAAATTTTGTAAAAATGCTTTCCTACTTTCTTCCTATTTTCTAGGTTAGTTTCCTGCTTTTCAAGAAGTGCCTATGCATAAGTTTGTCTTCCTGTGATCAATTTTTTGTCTCTCTATCAAATTTTGTGTTCCTCAGAATGACCCCATGCCCAATGAATTATGTCAAGGCCACTAGTTTTCCATGTCTAGCTGGGTGACATCTAGTAGAAATTGCCAAAATGTTACCCTAATTTCCATGTACATGCAAATCTGGCTAAAACCTATTCCAAAATCTTTGTTTTCACCTTTCCAAGCATTCTTAAAATTTTCATGATCTTATGTTTGGTTTCCTGGCTTCTGCAAATTTTCTATCTCCCTAGCCTGCAAGTAAAAATTCAAAAAAAAAAGTAGCTATTTGAGCTGAATAAACCCTGTAAACCCTAAGCCCCTAATTCTATTTTCATGTTACTTTTTTGGCAACTTAAAGTCCAAATTTCCCATGTGCGTAATTATTCCTTCAGTCACCAGTTCTCTTATTCTTTTGATAGTTAGCTTTTACTTTTGGCGAACTAGGGACTACAGTGTTTTTCTTAGTCGCGAGATAAAATGGTGAAGCTTCTAAACATTCAACGACTTCACAGATTGCCTTCAATCGGACATTCACTAACTGAACCCCCAAGTTGGAATTTTGGTTTAGCGATTCTATGAATACCTTGTTCGCGTATTCTTCAGACTTAACTGAGGTTAAGAATTCTATTAAGTGACTGAGGGAATTTCCTTTGGCCATGCATTCACTAGGACTTCTGGGGTTAAGTGATTTAAGTGGGATCCCAGTTGATGAGATCAACAATTGTCGTAAGATCTCATAGGGTTTGTCAGAGGCTTGCGATCTTGCGATAGCCGCCGATCTTCCCTTTTGCTCAGTGCTTCATACTTTTTTGGGTCCACTGCCATGACATCTTCCTTGGAGGCTTTTAATTGGTCGAGGGATGATGACTTGTATTTTTGTTAGCAGGTCCAGGGATGTCAGAGGCTTGGTAATCTATGGCTGGCGTGTGTTCTCATGAAATGTGTGAGAGGTATGCGATTATAAGACAACCATTGATTCTCCTTCATGACGTAACTCTTCATGCCTTGTGAGTCCACTACTATGTGTACACAAATGACTTCTCATTTGTCCACATGGTAATGATTCAGCAATGTGTCACTAGGACCAAGTTTCTAGCTTTTCAAAAGGCTCTGACATCTGTAGAAAATCTATGGTTGGCGTATGTTCGCAAGGAGTTTTTCTGACATATGCGATCAACCGTTGATTTTACTTTATTTCTCGATGCCCATGCTAGGTGGGTCCTCTAACAATTGATGCTGACATGCTCAAATTTGATTGGTTGCCATGTGCTGACAAAGATTTCTAGGTGGGTCCATTTGTCAGAAGGGGTTCTAGTTTAAAGAGATCAGTGGCTGGCGCATGATCTGAAGGAATATTCGGGGGCCATGAGATCATGCACCCACCATTGGATCAGAATCTTGTCTTTAGTTTAACTGATGTCAGGGGTTACCAAGGTGTATGCCTATAGAGTAGTCAAGGGCGAATAAAAGAATGACATGTGGTGGTTCTGGGCCTAGGGTTAAGAGTATTTTGCAAATCAGTGACTGAAAGGCTATCTTCTTGCTCACCAAACTTAATTGAGGTCAACTAAAAGTTTAAACGATTCTGCAACTGAAGGAAAATTGGAACCCGAGGTAAATGCTGAGTTAGTTTTGTAGTCAAATGCTGAGCCCAGGTAAAAAGGAAGATCTAACGGTTGTGTTTTAAAGAGAGATTGAGGTTCAAATGCCGACCGTCGATAAAGAAGTTTAGCACCACCTATGACCATTTTATCAAATTTTAAATTCAAATATCTTAAAATATCAGATTTTAACAGTTATGGTGAGCCTGAGTTGCAGGTAGGTAGATGGATCATGGGACCTAGATTTTTGCAGGTATAAACATGAAATGGACACAAGAACATAGATATCTAATTAGCTAGGATATTTTCATGTGCATTTATGGCCGAATTTGACAAATTTAGGGTTTTATTATTATATGAAGAATTATGTAACCCTAATTAGATTTTTTGCTCCTACTCGCGTGCAAGAGGAGATGTATATATTATTTTTTGAGAGCTTTAGAGCTCAAGGTTCACTTTTTGTAAAGAGAAAAAATATCTTTTCTTAGAAGGCTATCTGAGACATTTTTTTTGTCCTCTAGTTTTCTACATTCTGTAACATCCCATTGATAATTCAGATATTGAAGGTGTTTTTGTGACATTCTTTATGTCCCCATGCCTTCTTGGGTGAGTTATTTCTTAATGAATTTAGTATTTACATGCTTCTAAGTGATATCTTTGGATTCTTGATCCCTCTTTCTTTTTGCAATTTTGTGTATCATTGTGGATGATTTGATGTGAGTTCTTTTGTGGGTATACTTCAACCCCTTAAATATCTTGTCTCATTCCTATACCTAGTTACAGAGGTGAATGTTCATTTGTAGGTCATAGATTGTTGTCTAATTCCAAGGGGTGTTATTGTTTGTGAAAGAATCTCTCTTTTCCTAAATAACTCTTTTATCTATAGACCCTTCTATGAAGTACTTATGCAAACCTATTCAGTAAGTTGTGATCACCTAGGCCTAAGTCTATTCATTGATTTCATCTCTTATACTATAATTCATACCATATTTTTGGTGTATCACCTAGTAGAATAGTTTGCTTTCAGTCATTTCCTTTTCAAGCATTCCTTCTATCCCTTTCCCTCAAAAGATTTACTTTTCTATCAAGAAGCAAATTAAGGTGATTATCCAAGAGGAACTAGCCTAGAACCTGGTGGTCTCATCTCAGTTAGCATAGGTCCCACACCCTAGAGATGATTCCCATGTTATACTAGGTTATCAAGACTATGAGAGCTTGAGTTAAGGGTGCAAACTTAGTGTATAACAGTAAATTGTCATCATCTTTCCCACCAAGAGTAATAGGTACTCATACAATTAATAGATTTATGTCCTTCACTATAGAAATGAATTGTTCATCAATGAAAAGTTCATCTTCTTTCCTCTTATCCCTTGGCCATTTCCTTTTTAGTACATGTCTAATTTATATTAGTATTTTAATGAGAATTTCATTAGTATCTATAATATATTATTATGTCTTTATGTCCATTAACATGTTAATTCTTTTATTTGTCACTAGCCTCTTCTTAGCTTCATTAAGTAAGTTTTTTATTTAATCATTACTAATTACTAGGAACATCTTAGATATAGATCTGTCCCTTATCCTTTTGTTTTCCTCTAGAGAACATAATCTTCTTTCTTCCTATATAACATATAGATGATCAGGTATCTCATCCTTTATCACAACCAATGTCTTACTAAATTTGTCCAGATGTATAATTACACCTTACTCTAGACTTCTTCTTTCAACTTCATCAAATATATGATAGTTCTTCTTCAATTTAACTAGAATACCATACTTAAAAATTTTGTCTAATACTTTATCAATCAAATTTTCATTCTTACCTATGCTCATAGTTTTGTACTTGACAATCCTACTAACAGTCATACCTTTAGTTATGATCTTCTTCTTTGATTGATCTGAGTTAGTTGAAGAATCATACTTATTGGTATGTTCTCCCTTATGTGGTCCTAAAATATTTTTCTTTACTCTCCTTAATAGAGCTTCAAATTGTGATCCCTCAGATCTTTTCCTTGTGACCTTCAATGTAGGTGCTCTAGGAGGTGTCATATTCATAGGAGGTGTTTTGGAGATTTTTGTTTCACCCCTAGTTGTTCTCTGACTAGATGGAATAGAAATAGGTGAAGGTAGAGTAGCTTCCTTCTCATCTTCAATCAACTCTTTTTGTTATATCCTACTTGTTAGCACGTGCAAAAAAATTCATGGCTGTAGCATTTTCCCCCTAGTCTCTATAATGTTTTTCATGCCTCTGACATAAGCACTTAGTTCAAATTTTTTAAAACTAGTCGTTATGTTCAAAAGCCCTTTGTTATGCCTTGGCCTTGTTTTAATTTGTCATTACTTTATTTAGATCACTTAAGGGTCTTAATTCACATGTGCTTAATTGTTGTCCCCTTTGTCACATGATCGCATGAACCTTTTTCATGTTACATGATCTTGTGACTAAAGGTTTTATCACCGCGGCGGCCTTTAATTTTCCTTAGTCCCAGTGCTAATATTTTCCTAAGTTACTATTTTAATATTTCCTATGTTCTAACTTCATTCTTTCCTGGGCCCGACCTTCTAACACCATCTTGATCTAATGGTTTTCATGAAACCACAAGGATTCTATCAGAGCTTTGCGATGTCATGACATCCATTGATTTTCCTTTGTGACATAGTGCTTCAAATAGGTGGGACCACTACCACATAAGCACAAGTGGTGACATTTTATTGGCCGAAAGAAAAGATGATATGGCGGGGTGGGGTCAAGTTGTCAGTCGATTGAAGATCTGGTGGTTGTCGCATCATGGAAAAGAATATTCTTCCCCTTCACGATCATGCGACAGCCTTCAATTTGGGATCTAGCATCAGGTTGTCAGTGGGACCTGGTTTCTTGCGTGTCTGTCAAAGGGTCTTGACATCTGCAGAAGATCAATGACAGGCGTAAGTTCTCATGGGTTTTGTCAGAGTCTTGCAATCTTATGCTCGCCATCGATCTTACATTCCTTAGAAGTGATAAAGTGATGGGAGTCCACTACCATGTTGGCACAGTTGGCATTCTCTCATTGGTTAGTGTGTTGCTGATGAGGATCTTGTTAGTGGGGCCTAGAGAGAAGGTTTTTCAATCAATGATCAGTGCATGATCTTAAGGAATATTCCTACCCCTTGAGATCATGCACCATCTATTGATCACACATCTTACTTGGATGTGTCAGTGGGTCCTATGTTGGGGGTGACTGAGCAATTAGCACGAATGATGTAGTGATGTGTGGTAGGTTTTCAAGTGGGCCCAGGGTTATCAAAGGTCTTGGCAGTTCTGATAAAGTGGTTAGCAGCCTGATAAAATTCAATGGTCTCCGCTCATTCATGCAATTATTTGGTGGTATTCTAAAAGGTCTCATGATTTAGTGAAGAAGGGTCACGTAATCACTAGATATATTGGCAGAAGTAAAGATTGTTTTGCAAACTGGTGAAAGCCTCTTATCACTAGTTCGCTAGATGTAGCTAGGATGAGTTAAGTTCCTTTGGTCGCTAGTTTTTCGGGTTAAGTGGTGAGTTAAGATTTCATTCCATGAATAGGAAAATGCCTTGTCGCATGTTCACTTGAGTTAACCTGGGGTTGGCAGGTGAGTTATGGACATAAAGACTGTGAAAAGGGATGATCTAACAGCTACGACTTAAAGTAGATCTGATTTCAAATGTGGACCGCTGATTTGCTACTGGCACCATAAAATGACCATTTAATTTCAAATTTGAATTCTCTGAGGGTTTCTAGCGATAGGAAATACCAAAATTTTTGGTTTTAACAACTGATTTTGATTGGTTGGGTGGTGCTTGCTGTTGCAGTGTGCTCCAGGGTGTTCCATGATCATCTGTAGGGGTCTGTACCATGTGATTTTTGTGCTCGAGGCATGTTGCAGGTGACTAAAAGGGTTGACATTTTAGGCATCTTTTTGGTTCTCAGTACCTTCTTAGTGAGATTTATCATGATTAAGGATCACTCTGAGATTTTCTTTCTCCTGGTTTCCTAGGTTTCTCCCCCCCTGTAATAAAGTTGTGACCGTTTCTAGTGGGTCTGGTGGGTGAAATCCTAACCCTAGTCATCTATAGCTTCTTGCAACCTGTTCTGGGTTTCCAAGATGACTAGGGGGTATATTATTGTATAAATTTTGACTTAGTAGGGGTTCCAAAACTTCCTTTGGTCCCTAGTTGTTGTTGATGGTATTATACTGAGTAAAGAGAGCCTAGATTTTGGGTTTGTTTCTTTGGCATTTTATTGTCTGAAAATGTATTGATTCTGCAAGTCTTAATGAGAATATAGTTGAATTCCAATCTCATAGTGGTGTATGTCTTTTTGTTTTGTTCTTGAGCTCATATATGTTAACTTCACAAAGTGGGTTAGTATATGGTAAACAAAGAGTATTTTGAGATTATCTTTGAGTTCCTAGCAAAGTTAGGATTAAAGTCTTTTAGGTAATTTCAGTGAGTTCATGGCTTGATAAGAATTTGATGTCCTGGTATGTGAGTGAGAGGGATAATAGGCAAAGCACTTATCCTGAATTCAAGTTTGTTTGAGTTAGGGTCTTCAGTTGATGTATGCTATTAGGTGATTCTATGCCCTAGTTAAGGCACTGATCTATTCTTTGGAGGTAGTCCATCATCTTAAATCACACACACAACTTCAAATGATCAAATCTTTAAATCAATTAGTAAAGAGTATATTGGTATAACATTTAGTGATTCCTTTCAAGAAGTGAATCAAGGGTACACCTGCCTAAGCATTACAACTCAAAGTGTAGGAGGATCTCTTTTGATCCTTGTTAATTGGCCCTCTTCCTTGAAGACTTTGGAGTGGTGATAGAGTCAAGGTGTTATTAAAATTATCCATCAAAGTATAAATCTACAAGTTGAAGATCAAAGGGAACTACCAACAAAATGGTGACTCTACTAGGGAGAGTCTAGAAGATAAAGGTTGTTAAATGCACTATTGGTTTCCTGTTATATTTGGTTAAGATTTCCCACTTAGTGGGTGGTGACTCAAAAGGCTAGAACCAGTGCTATAAGTTGTAAAAGATGGACAAGAGGAGGAATACTTGGTCCTTTGTCAGAAAGAATTCGGAGGTCACTCTGGAGCAATTGCCTAGACAGGAGAAGAAGAGTTGGATCAAAAGAAATGGTGAGTCTACTAGTACTCCCATAAGAGAACAAAGAAATACCAGAGGTAGAGCACCACATGTTTCCTCAAGTGAGGAAGGTTCACAAGATAGAGTTTCTAGATCAGATGGTGGTCGATCTAAAGATAGATTTTATGATACCCCAGAGGCTGTATTTCAAGACAAGGGTCCATTGCTTGTAGGTTAGGATGAACAAGCTAGAGAGATGGGTTTGGAGATTGATTTAGATCTTGATGAAGATAATTTTATAAGTGAGCACATGAAACCAAGGCAAGTCCACTTCTCATATCAAAATCTTACTGATATGGATGTGTCATCAGGTTCTGATGACATTATGGTAGACCCAGATGATTTGAATGCATTTAGGTTATAGTTGGCAGAGCAGGATTCCATACATAAGAGGTTACAAGAGGAGAGAGAGGCTAAAAAGGTGAATGCTCTAATAGAAAAATAGTCTTTCCTTAGAAAGATTAATGAAATGAAGGAGAGAAACAAAATGCTTGCTTCTGCTCCTAAGACTTTGCAATATGATGTTTTTGGTGATCTTGAGGCTTTGAGGAGTGAGTAGGAGCGCTTACTACAAGATCATGAATTTGACAAGGAGGGCCCTGTGGTTAGACAGGTTCAAAGTTATGCTCCTTTGCCTAAAGGTAAAGATGGGTGTGAGATCACTAGGCCTACTATTTCCATTGGTGAGAAAGGAATGCAGAAGATGGTGGGACATCAAACAAGTAGATCATTGACAATACCAAGGGTCCCACCACCTAATTCAAATAAAGACATAGAGATAGAAAGAAGAAGAAAAGAAGATGATGACCTTGCAAGAGAATTAGAGAGGGTTGAAATTGAAGCTTCCATTGTAGAAAAGAGAAGAAAAATCTAGTTCTTGAAGGCTTCATCAGCCAATGCTCTTGGCCCATCTACTACTGAACCAGGTATGCCATCTATGACTACTACTATTCCACTTAGTAATGCTACTAGTTCAATTCCTTCTTCATTTGCTAGGATAGGTGCTGATCCTAGGTGGCAGTCAAATGTACAAGTAGATGGAAATGTAAATGCAAATGTTGATCCTAGGGTTAACACTAGTTCAAGTTTTCAAAGAAGACCTATGCAACTAGACGGCTATAGGAAAATTAGTTTTGATGGAATTCCTGGTTACCCGAATGCTTTTCCAAATGATATAAGAGATAAGGTACCTAAGTTTGCTGGTAATAATGCTATTAGTTGTGAGGAGCATCTTAGGTTATTTTTTGATATGCTTAATGATTATGAGGTGGAGCATGAGGATGTAGTCATGAAATTATTTGTTCAATCTCTAATGGAGGATGCTAGAGATTGGTTTAAGAGACTTCCTGATAAATATATTGATACTTGGGATTCTTTTGAGAGATGTTTTAAGGAGCAGTATGGTGATAGGCCTAATGCTACTTTCATGTTGAATGAATTCAATACCATAAGGAAAAATCAGAATGAGTTTGCAACTAAATTCAACATGAGATTTTAGAAGGGTATGCATAAGTTGTTCCAAGTTATGCGGTTAGATGACAATGTTTGTTTAACTACATACTTCAATGCATTTGATGGAAAGATGGGATAATTTTTGAGGGACAAAGAACCAAGAAATCTTAGAGATGCTTTAAGGATTGCTGTCAATATTGAGAACAATATGAAAATATCAGGAAAAATGGGTGGGAAGAGAGATGACCCTAAGTTGTTTGGGGACAAGAAATTTAAAAAAGAAAATGATAGGAATGTTGGAACTAGGAGGCAGGAAGAAGATAAATTGGATAAGGTGCTCAATGCATTGAAGGATTTGAAGGCACCTACAAATAGGAACATCAGTGCTCCTACCAATGAAAGGTCTCAGTTCAACAACAATTTCAATAAGCGGAATAGATTGCAGAACTACCCCTACAACACCCAATGGAAGGATGGCAAGCCTATTGTCACTGCTACAAGAGGAAACAATGATAGAGGTGTCCCTGACCCTCTACAAAAAGCTTCAATAAATGTCATGGAGGACATACCTTGGTGTGTTGCATGTCAGTCCCCTCATTCTGCAGAGCATTGTGTGGTTGCACAATCTATGGCTGTAAATCAAGATTGTGGCAGTGAGGAGATAGATCAAGAGGAAGATCAAGATGATGTTGGATGCAACATGGCTATTTCATATCTAGGATATGAAGATGATTCTAATTTTGATGAAGAAGCAGATGTAAATATGAAGAGACACAATCAGGCCCTTTTTCATCAAGAGGTTTTTTCTAATAGTGAAGACATTGATAAGAAGACATGTAACATGAACTCTTTTTCTGAGACAATAAATTTAAGAAGACCTTCTAGAGAAGAGATGGATAGGATTACTACAAAAATGATTGCCCAAGTGCAAACTAGAGGCATGGTGGCAAGGAATACAAATGAGAAAGCTGCAGGAATGTTTATGAAGAGTACCAACTCCGGAGAGCCTAATGAGAACAAATCAAAAGGTGATCGCATGGTGAAATTCAAGAATATAAAAGGTAAGAATTGTGAGCCTAAGGGAGTTGGAGTTGAAAAAATTTCTAATGAGATTGAGAAGCCAGTTAACACAATGGCTAAGATTGAAAAAATGAGAGTGGCCAATACACCTAATGTATCAAACAAGCAAGAGGATACTAAAGCACTGCAGATTGAGATTCCTTTCTCTATTCCTATTGATATGTTATCTGTATTGTCCCAAATTACAGTTAAGGTTCCATTGTCAGAATTGTTGAGGATCCCTGAACACAAAGATAGAGCTATTGCATGGGTAGATAATGTTCATGAAAATGATGTTTCATGCAATGGATCTTAGGATAAAGCTTTGAAAGGTGTTGTTGCTCAGGGAATTGTATCTCAAATTCCTCCTATATATTTGGATAGTCTTGTCAATGCTAGCCTTGAAAACATTGATCCATTCTTTTTAAGTGTTCTTGTGAATGGAATGAAATTGACAAATTATATGATTGATAGTGGTGCCTCTAATACTGTCATGCCTTTTAAAATCATGGAGAAGTTGGGCCTTAAAGTTGATACAGTTCAAGGTAGATGTTGCGCAATGGATCAGAGGGAGGTACTGGTTATTGGGACTATCAATGCAATGCCATATAGGCTGGCAGCATATCTAGAGAAAGAGTTAACAATGAGTGTTTTAGTTGTGGGCATCCCTCCTCATTATGGGATGCTACTATCTAGAAGATGAAGTGCTGCCATGGGTGGAAGTCTATAGTGTGATCTATCCTGTGCCACTTTCAAGATTGATGATTAGTTTGTCAAGATTGATCAAGAGCCAAGAGTATGCCACATGATTGAGAGAAATATTGATAATGAAACTACATGTTTTATGGATATTGATATTAATGCTTTTAGGGTAGAGATCCCTGTATTTGAGAATGAACCTATTTTTTCACCTATATCTATTGAGGTAAGTGTTAATTCTATGAGGGGTGATTTGTGGGTAATGTACTTTGATGGTGCAAATTGCAAAGATGGAGCAGGAGCAGGTATTTTACTTATTTCTCCTCATGGAAACACCTACAAATTTTCTTTCACATTGAATTTCTTTTGTACCAACAATATAGTAGAATATGAGGCATTGTTGTTAGGACTGAGGTTGGCACAAAAACATGGTATTAAGTGCTTGAGTGTTGTTGGTGATTCTAAGTTGGTGGTGTCCCAAGTCAGGTTAGTATATGCTTCCAAGAACAAGAGGATAAAACAATATAGGAATGCAGTTTGGGATCTGATTGAACATTTTGATGCCTTCAATATTGAGTGGAAGGATAGGAGCAACAATAAGATGGCTAACTTGTTAGCCAATATTGCAATCAATCCCATTGATATTACATTTGTTGTTATCTCTAAAGTTGAAATTCAGGCTAGGCCTAGTATACTAGATAATATTGAAAATTGGCAAGTTTTTGATGATGATAATGATATCTTGAAGTTTATGAGTTGTGAAGATCAGTATCATGGTCAGGAATTTGATTTCTCAACTTTGGTTGAGTCAATAGAAGGGAGAGAGGTTGTCTTTGGCAATGAATTTATTTAGCTTAGAACTAACAAGGTGCCCAAGGGGCTTGTTGTTTTGGAGACTGTCTTTGATAACTAGGATAGAGTTCAAAAGAATATCAAAAGAGAGGATCATGATGATCTAGAGGAGATAAATATTGGAACACATGAAGCACCTAAGAAAGTATACATTGGTAGGGACATGTCTCACAATGTGAGAAAATCTTTGATTGAATTATTGAGAAAATTCAGGCATGTTTTTGCATGGTCATATGATGACTTGAAATTTTATAGAGAAGATTTATTTCAGCATATCATTCCTTTGAAAGAAGATGCTAAACCTTTCCGGAAAAAACAAAGACCTATTAATCCTACTTTGGCACCCAAGATGCAAGAAGAGTTAATTAAGTTCAGATATGTTGGCATTATCAAGCCTATAAGACACTCTTCTTGGGTTTCAAACCTTGTTCCTGTGAGAAAGAAGAATGGTGACATCAGGCTTTGTGTGGACTTCAAGAATTTGAACATCAGCTCATTAAAGGATAACTATTGTTTTCCCAATATGGAAGCTATGTTGCAGAGAGTGACTGGATTAGAATTGATGTCTATGATGGATGGTTTCTCTGGTTACAATCAAGTGATTGTTAAAGAATCAAAGCAATTTAAGATAGCTTTCACTACACCTTGGGGGACATATGTTTATGTGAGAATTCCTTTTGGTCTCACAAATGTTGGTGCTACTTTTCAGAGGGCAATGGATGTTGCCTTTTTAGATTTCATAAATGATTTCCTTGTTGTTTATTAGGATGATTTAACTACCTACTCCAAGAAGGAAGAAGACCATTGTACTCATTTAGAGAAAATATTCATAAGGGCTTTGGAATATGGCATTTCATTAAACCCAAGGAAATGTGCATTTGGTGTCACTGAAGGTAAGTTGCTTGGCCACTTAGTTGGGAAGCAAGGAGTAAGAATTGACCCTGAGAGGGTAGCCACCATTCATAAGATTCAGAGACCAAAAAATGTTAAAGGGATTCAGTCCTTCTTTGGTCAGGTCAATTTCTTAAGGAGGTTTGTAACAAACTTTGTTGAGGTCACTAGACCTATTTCTAAGATGTTGAGGAAGGTATCTACAATCAATTGGGAGGGTGAGCCTGATGAGGCTTTCAAAAATATCAAGAAGGCTATCAAAGATGCACCAGTGCTTAAGGCAGCTGATTATAATGTCCCAATGCACATCTTTTCCTTGGCATCTTTTCATACTATTGCTGCATTTTTGTTACAAAAGAATAAGGATGGTTTTGAGCAGCCTATTGCTTTTTTTAGTAAATCTTTGCAGGCTACTGAATTGAAGTATGACATAAATGAGAAACAAGCATATGAACTTGTGAAGGCAATCAAGGCTTTTAGGTGTTACTTGATGGGAGCAATTATGATTGCTTTTGTGCCAAGTGCAACTATGAAGGATATTTTCTCACAGCAAGAGGTGTCTGGGAGAAGATGCAGATGGATCAATAGGATCCAAGAATTTAATGTTGATGTCCAAATTACTAAATTGGTTAGAGGGAAAGGATTGGAAAAAATGATGGCTCAATCCAATCTTGATGCAAATCAGGTAAATCATTCTAAAATTGATTATACATGTGACATGGATGATTGTGTTTGGTATCAGGATATTATTTATTACTTGAGAAATATGAGATGTCCAACAGGAATGAATGATAATCAGAAGAGGACATTGAAATTACAGGCTATCAAGTATGTAATTGTGAAATGTAAGTTGTATAGAAAGAATTTGGATTGCATACTGTTGAAATGTGTAGATGAAGATCACGCTAACAAGTTGTTAAAAGAAATGCATGAGGGAGTTTGTGGTGGACATTACATGGGTAAAACAACTACTCATAAAATCTTCAGAGCAAGATTCTGGTGGCCCACAATCTTCAAGGATGTAGAACAGTTGGTAAGGAGATGTGATGCTTGTCAAACGTTCTTTGGTAAGCTTAAATTTTAGGTAATGTGCCATTAAGACCAGTAGAAGTACAGGCTCCTTTCCAACAATGGAGAATTGATTTCATAGGGGAGATACCAAACAAGTCTAGTGGAGGACACTCGTGGATCTTGGTTGCCACTGATTACTTTACAAAGTGGGTAGAAGCTATACCTATAAGAAATGCAACTAGTAAGGTGGTAATTGATTTTCTATTGAATAATATTGTTACAAGGTTTGGGTGCCTTGAGAGGATAGTAAGTGACAATGCCATGTGCTTCAAGTTTGGTGAATATAAGGACTTTTGCAGAGGCTTAGGAATTCAGATTTCTAATTCCTCACCTTATCATCCACAAGGAAATGGTCAGGTAGAATCTACTAATAAGAGTTTGATTAAAATCCTAAAGAAGATTCTTGAAAAGAATAAGAGGGAATGGAATTCAAAGCTGCCATTAGCTCTGTGGGCTGATAGGGTAACTTTGAAGAGGGCAATTGGTTGTGCACCCTTTGATTTAGGATATGGAATACATGCAAGAATGCCTTAGAATAATTTATTGGAAATGTACAAGTTTGTTCAGTTATATGATGATGATTTAAATGATGAAATGTAGTTGAGAATTGAGGACCTCATTAGGTTGGATGAGACTAGAAGATAATCAGTTGCAAGAAATGCCAGATTGTAGTTGTAGGTTAAGAATTTGTATGATAAGAAGACTGTTGACAGAAAGTTTGAACCTGGTGATTTGGTGCTAATTTGGAATTCCAGATTGGAGGATAAAGGAAAACATGGTAAGTTTGATCCCACCTGGATAGGGCCATATCTAATTCATGAGAAATGGGGCCAAGATTCATATATGGTCAAAGAGTTAAATGGTGAAGTTCAGGAATTGCCAGTTCATGGATAATTCTTGAAGAAATACTTCAATTGAAGGTATTCTATTTTCCATGAACAATAGTTAGGTCTGTACATTTTGTAAATTTTGTAAATAAGTTGCTTGCCCTTGTCCTATTTTGTCCTAGCCTGTGAGGTTTTGGTCCTGTTGCTCTGTTGTCAATTTTCTAGTGGGATGGTTTTCTTTTACCAGTGATTCTAGATCCTTGCTATGCCTACAAGAGGCATACATCCCCAGACAAAGCCACTATTAGCATGTGCAAAATTTTTTATGGCTATAGCATTTTCCCCCCGATCTCTACAATTTTTTTCATGCCTCTGACATAAGCCCTTGGTTCAAATTTTTGAAAACAAGTCGTTATGTTCAAAAGCCCTTTGTTATGCCCTGGCCTTGTTTTAATTTGTCATTACTTTATTTAGGTCACTTAAGGGTCCTAATTCCCATGTGCTTAATTGTTTTCCCCTTTGTCGCATGATTGCATGAACCTTTTTTATGTTATGCGATCTTGCGACTAAAGGTTTTATCACCCCTGACGGCCTTTAATTTTCATTAGTCCCAGCGCTAATATTTTCCTAAGTTAGTGTTTTAATATTTCATATGTTCTGACTTCATTCTTTCCTAGGCCCAGCCTTCTCACACCATCTTGATCTAATGGTTGTCGTGAAAGTGCAAGGGTTTTGTCAGAGCTTTGCGATCTCACGACATCCGTTGATTTTCCTTTGTGACATAGTACTTCAAACAGGTGGGACCACTACCACATAAGCACAAATGGTGACATTTTATTGGATGAAAGAAAAGATGATATGGTGGGGTGGGGTCAATTTGTAAGTTGATTGAAGATCTGGTGGCTGTTGCATCATTGCAAGGAATATTCTTCCCCTTCACGATCATGTGGCAGCCATCAATTTGGGATCTAACGTCAGGTTGTTAGTGGGACCTGGTTGCTTGCATGTCTGTCAAAGGGTCCTAACATCAGAAGAAGATTGATAAGAGGGGTAAGTTCTCATGGGTTTTGTCAGAGGCTTGTGATCTTCAGCTGGCTGTTGATCTTACTTTCCTCAGAAGTGATAAAGTGATGCAGGTCCACTACCATGTTCGCACAGTTGGCATTCTCTCATTGGTCAGTGTGTTACTGATGAGGATCTTGTTAGTGGGGCCTGGAGAGAAGGTTTTTCAATCAATGGTTGGTGCATGATCTTAAGGAATATTCCTACCCCTTGAGATCATGCACCATCTGTTGATCTCACATCTTACTTGGACGTGTCAGTGGGTGATGAAGGGTGCTCCCCTTAATACCACAAACACCTAACAGAAATAGAGAAACAACAACAATATGCAAGAACAGAAAATTGGCTTCTTATTATCTCCACAAATGTGGAATTAAAAACTTTCAGAATTACAATATGCAAAGCCACATGGGCATTCCCTTACAATATTCTATAGGACAAAGCCTCGAACTATTACCTAGATCTACTACCCAGAACTATTCTGAACTGCCTAAGACAATAATACAGCCTTCCTTATATAGGCAATTATCCACCGCCTGGGAAGGTTTCAGAATTTTAGCCAATAAGGCCAACCAAACTTAGAATTATTTTATTTTACATTTTATTACATCATAGTCAGCTCAAGATAACCTTTGAAACCCGAACAGAAATTTTGAAGAAAATTATTTTTCGCCATTTCAGGTGGCCCAACTTCCGAAGACCATAAGTCATCACCAGTTGACCCGCTCGGCCACTATAACCCCGTTTTGGAAACACCACAAAGCTCTCTACAGGCTTGACCCACGCAAGTGCCCGTCACCCAAATTTTCAACCTCATCCGGGGCCTCTAAAGCCTTCAAAACTGAGTTCAAAGTTTCTGTACCCTGCTGCCAATACTGAAAATCTTCAATATCTTCAAATATACACTTGATCTGGAAATGAAACTTTACTGGCAGACTTATATGACCAAAGTGAACCTCCAAGAAAGAAATCAGATCATTCTGAGCGCATACGAAAATTACCAAAAATAGTAACTTTCCATAAATAGCAGCTCTGCACAAAATAGCCCTTATTGAATATAAAAATAGAAATATTTTTGGGTGATGCAAGATTGCTCTTACACCCAGGATGCTCCTGCATCAGACACCCAGGGTAATTTGAGAAGTGACCCTGTAACGACTCAGGTGTGCAGAGGAAAACCAAGATGGTTAACCTCCTCCTTTGTTAGCCATGATGAATCTTCAACAGGTCATCCTTTCCATTTGACCAAATATTCTTCATATGTCCTATTCCTTGTGCTTCTGCCAACACGACTGTCTAGTATGTCTTCAATCTCCTTGATATCTGAACTAGTTGCTGGAATACTCCACTGTGCTACTGTGATCTCATCTTCAACACCTCCTTCATGATACTCTGTCAGATCTGAAATGTTAAACACTGGTGAAATATTTAGCTCAGTAGGAAATTCTACCTCATATGCATTTCCTGAATCATGTTTCTTCAGTATCCTACATGGCCCAAACTTCTTCATTTTCAGCTTGTTATATGTACCAACTGGAAACTGCTCCTTCCGCAAATGAACCATGACTTCATCACCAACCTGAAATTCCTTATACCTCCTTTTCTCATCTGCCTTAGCCTTATACTGTGCGTTCATCTTGGTAATATGCTTCCTCACCTCTTCATGGATGTTCTTCAAGTGTTCTGCAAAATCCTCAGCTTCAGCACTACTTATTTCTCCTTTATCTATCTTCCTCAATTCAGATGCATTTCTTGGACTACTTCCATATATAATCTGGAATGGTGATTTACCAGTGCTCCTGTTGACAGAATTATTGTATGCAAATTCTGCTTGTGGTAAAATCAAATCCCATCCTCTTGGCTTATCCCCAACCAAACATCTCAGCAGATTTTCCAAACTCCTATTCACCACCTCTGTCTGTCCATCAGTCTGTGGGTGATGTGATGAACTGAACTTCAAATCTGTCTTCAACTTCTTCCACAATGTTCGCCAGAAATATCCAACAAATTTAGTGTCCCGATCTGAAACTATGGTCTTTGGAAAACCATGAAGTCTCACTACTTCTCTGAAAAACAATTCTGCTACATGAACAGCATCATTAGTCTTCTTGCAGGGAATGAAATGTGCCATCTTCGAAAATCTGTCAACCACCACAAAAATTGAATCGTGTCCCCGCTGTGTCCTCGGTAAACCAAGAACAAAGTCCATGCTGATATCCTCCCAAGGCTTCTCTGGTATAGGTAATGGCTGATACAACCCTGTATTCTGCTTCACTCCTTTCACCATCTGACATACTCTGCAACTCTGTACAAACTTCTTCACATCTTGCTGCAACTATGGCCAATAATAATTCTCACTAACCAAACCAAGGGTTTTATCACGACCAAAATGTCCAGCCAATCCTCCGCTATGCTTCTCCTTGATGAGATTCTCCCTCATAGAACTTCATGGAATGCACAACTGACTCCTTCTGAATAGCATATCATCCTGGATGATGAAATCCAACCATTTTGTCCTGTCTAGAGTAATAGGTTCTGTACAAGCTTTCCAAGCTTCACCAAAATCAGGATCCTCTGGATACAAATTCTTGAGTTCCTTGAACCCAACCACTTCAATTTGCATTTTTGTCAGCAATAGTTTCCTTCTGCTAAGAGCATTTGCAACCCTATTAGACTTTCCACTCCTGTGTTTCAAAACAAATGTATAACTCTGCAAAAACTCAACCCATTTCAAATGCCTCTGATTCAACTTTCCTTGACTATTCAAATATTGCAAAGCTTGATGATCAATATACAAAACAAACTCCTTAGGAAGCAGATAATGTCTCCACTTCTTTAATGCCTGAACTATAGCATAAAATTCCTGATCATAAACAGAATATTTCCTCTTGGCATCATTTAACTTCTCACTGAAATAAGCAACAGGTTTACCTTCTTGGCTCATAACAGCTCCTATTGCAGTACCACTAGCATCACAATCTACTTGAAACACCTTATTAAAATCTGGAAGTGCTAAAACAGGTTGTTCTGTAACTTTTTGTTTCAATAATTGAAAACTCTTTTCTGCCCCATTAGTCCACTTAAACTCTTTTCTATCCCCTCTCATTGTTTCAGTCAAGGGTCCACAAATACTGCTAAAATTTTTGATAAACTTTCTATAAAAGCTAGCTAGACCATGAAAAGATCTTACCTCAGTAGCACTCCTTGGTGTAGGCCATTCAAGGATAGCCTATACCTTCTCTGGGTCCATTTTCAGACCTTCTCCTGAAACTACAAACCCCAAATACACCAACTCTTTCTTCACAAAACTGCACTTCTTCAAATTAATCAGCAATTTTTCTTCTCTCAACTTCTCAAATACCATACGAATATGCATCATATGCTCATCCAATGTCTTACTAAAGATCAAAATATCATCTAGGTAAACAATGACAAACTTACCCAAAAATTCTTTCAGAACCTCGTTCATGAGCCGCATGAAAGTGCTCGGTGCATTGGTTAGCCCAAAAGGCATGACTAACCACTCATACAGTCCTTCCTTTGTCTTGAAAGAATTCTTCCATTCATCTCCTTCTCTGATCCGAATCTAATGATATCCACTCTTCAGATCTATCTTTGAGAAATACACAGCTCCACTCAAACAGTCCATAATATCATCCATTCGTGGCAATGGAAACCTATACTTGATTGTGATCTTGTTTATTGCTCTGGAATCTGTACACATCCTCCATTCTCCATTCTTCTTTGGTGCTAATACCGCTGGTACAGCACAGGGACTCAGACTCTCACGGATCAATCCTTTCTGTAATAGTTCTTGTACTTGTCTGTTCAACTCCTCACTTTCTGCAGGTGTCATTCTGTGTGCTGCCTTATTCGGAAAACTCGCTCCTGGGATCAAGTCCATCTGATGACTGATCTTCCTGACTGGTGGTAATCCATCAGGCACGTTGTCGGATACAATATCCTGAAACTCATTCAACAAATCTGCAACTTCTACAGGAACATCTTCTACTTCCTCTTTACCAGCTTTTGGAATTAAAGCAAAACATACATGCTCATGCCTCATACCATCTAGGAAATTTCTTCCATCAACAAAAGTTATCCTTGCATTACCACATACCTTTTCTTCAGTCTCCTTCAATGGTTTTAGCTTATGTCGCACTCCATCCTTTGTCAGGGAATAGGTATTCGCACGACCATCATGTACAGCACATCTGTCAAACTGCCATGGTCTACCCAACAACATATGACATGCATCCATAGATATAATATCACACAATACCTCATCTTGGTATCCGCCAATCTTGAACTTCACTAGGCATTGTTCATTGACCATGACCTTGTGGTCATCCTGTACCCAGGCAATCCGATATGGATGTGGGTGTTTCTGTCTCTTGAGCTTCAACTTTGTCACCATCTCTTCTGACACCAAATTGTCAGTGCTTCCACTATCAATAATCACATCGCAACATTTACCTTCACACTTGCACCTGGTGCGAAATAGGCTCCTCCTTTGCTTAGGTTCATTCTCACCACTCCACAGGACTCTTCTGTTAATCAACGTTTCTCCTCTTTCAGCATCTTCAGAATTTGATGATCTGGCATCTTCATCTACATGTGCAACTCTGGCCTGGCCTTCATTTCTCTTGTCTGTTCTGCCTTGGCGCTGAGGAAATTCAAATGCCCTATGACCTTCTTCTCCATAGTGAAAACATGTTTCACGAAAGCCACCTCTTCCAGATCCTTGTCCTCTTCCTCTTCCTCTCTGATCTCTATTATTCTGATCCTAGAAGCGATTGGAATTATTTCCTCACCGATTCTGACTGCTACTGGCCTCATCCTTCTTTTTCGGATCTTCATTTCAGCCACCATATGATCGTCCACCAGATCGTCCACCGCGACCTCTTCCGTTTTGTCTGCTCTCAAACTTCTTGTTCATCTTTTCCTCTACTTTTAGGGCAAACTGGTATGCTTCTTCAATACTGTTCATTCGAACTAGATTCAGCTCCTCCTGGATGCTTGGTCTTAACCCATTAAGGTATCGGGCAACTTTCTCCTTATCAGCTTCTGCATGGCCTGTTCTGATGAGAAGTCGATAGAACTCCTCTATATACTCCTGAACAGATCTTCCTGCTTGCTTCAAACTCTGCATTTTCTTTAGTAGGTCAAGCTCATAATCAACAGGAATGAACTGTCGCTTCAATTTAGCCACCATCCGATCCCATCTCGTGATTTTATCTTTCCCCCTTCTGTTTCACTCCAATTGAATTTCTTGCCACCAGATCTTCGCATGACCTTTCAATCTGGCCTTCGCAAATTTGACCCTATCAGGATCTTCAACATATTCATACTCAAAATATTCTTTGCATTCATTGATCCAGTCGATCAATTCTTCTAGGTTAAGATTTCCAGAAAATGTAGGAACCTCAATCTTAGGTCTTTTCCCAATCTTGGAAATCACCCGAAAAAGTCTTTCTTCCTCCTGGTTCACAGTTTCAACTTCTCCTTCTTGATATTCTTCTTCGGCTTCATCCTCACTTTCGTCTCTGACATTAAGATTCATTCCTCTACGAATCTCTTCTTGCAATGCTCGCACTTGTCTCTGCAACTCTCTAACCTCAGGTGTCACAACACCAGGTCTTCCGCCACGTTCTCTTTGTGGAGGCATTTTCATGATGCGCGTTGAAACCCTAACCACGGTCCTGGTACAAATTGCCTCACAGTCGGCAATCTGTTTACACACTCAAGAACCCCTGCTCTGATACCACTTGATGAAGGGTGCTCCCCTTAATACCACAAACACCTAACAGAAATAGAGAAACAACAACAATATGCAAGAACAGAAAATTGGCTTCTTATTATCTCCACAAATGTGGAATTACAAACTTTCAGAATTACAATATGCAAAGCCACATGGGCATTCCCTTACAATATTCTATAGCACAAAGCCTCGAACTATTACCCAGATCTACTACCCAGAACTATTCTGAACTGCCTAAGACAATAATACAGCCTTCCTTATATAGGCAATTATCCACCGCCTGGGAAGGTTCCAGAATTTTAGCCAATAAGGCCGACCAAACTTAGAATTATTTTATTTTACATTTTATTACATCATAGTCGGCTCAAGATAACCTTTGAAACCCGAACAAAAATTTTGAAGAAAATTGTTTTTCGCCATTTCAGGTGGCCCAACTTCCAAAGACCATAAGTCATCACCAGTTGACCCGCTCGGCCACTATAACCCCATTTCGGAAACACCACGAAGCGCTCTACAGGCTTGACCCGCGCAAGCGCCCCGTCATCCAAATTTTCAACCTCATCCGGGGCCTCTAAAGCCTTCAAAACTAAGTTCAAAGTTTCTGTACCCTGCTGCCAATACCGAAAATCTTCAATATCTTCCAATATACACTTGATCTGGAAATGAAACTTTACTGGCAGACTTATATGACCAAAGTGAACCTCCAAGAAAGAAACCAGATCATTCTGAGCGCATACGAAAATTACCAAAAATAGTAACTTTCCATAAATAGCAGCTCTGCACAAAATAGCCCTTATTGAATATAAAAATAGAAATATTTTTGGGTGATGGAAGATTGCTCTTACACCCAAGATGCTCCTGCATCAATGGGTCCTATGTCAGGGGTGATCAAGAAATTACCATGAATGATGTAGTGACATGTGGCAAGTTTTCAGGTAGGCCCGGGGTTATCAAAGGTCTTGGTAGTTCTGATAAAGTGGTTAGCAGCCTAAAAAATTCAATGGTCTCCGCTCATTTGTACAATTATTTGGTGGCATTCTAAAAGGTCTGGCGATTCAGTGAAGAAGGTTCATGTAATCGCTAGATATATTGGTGGAAGTAAAGAATGTTCTGCGAACTGGTGAAAGCCTTTTGTCACTAGTTCACCAGATGTAGCTAGGATGAGTTAAGTTCCTTTGGTCACTAGTTCGTGGGGTTAAGTGGTGAGATAAGATTTCATTCCACGAACAAGAAAATGCCTTGACACATGTTCGCTTGAGTTAACTCGGGGCTGGCAGGTGAGTTATGGACATAAAGACAATGAAAAGGGATGATCTAATGGCTATGACTTAAAGTTGATCTAATTTCAAATGTGGACCGCTGATTTTCTACTAGCGCTATAAAATGACCATTTAATTTCAAATTTGAATTCTCTAAGGGTTTCCAGTGACAGGAAGTACCAGAATTTATGGTTTTAACAACTGATTTCAATTGGTTGGGTGGCACTTGCTATTTCAGTGTGGTCCAGGGTGTTCCATGATTGTCTACAAGGGTCTATACTATGTGGTTTTTTGCTTGAGGCATGTTGCAGGTGACTGAAAGGGTTGACATTTTAGGCATCTTTGTGGTTCTTAGTACCTTCTCAGTGAGATTTATCATGATTAAGGATCACTCTGAGATTTTCTTTCTCCTGGTTTCATGGGTTTCTCACCCTGTAATAAATTTGTGACCATTTATAGTGGGTATGGTAGGTGAAACCCTAACCCTAGTCATCTGTAGCTTGTTGCAACCTATTCTGGGTTTCCAAGATGACTAGGGGGTATATTATTGTAGAAATTTTGACTTAGTAGGTGTTCCAAAACTTTCTTTGGTCCCTGGTTGTTGTTGATGGTATTATACTGAGTAAAGAGAGCCTGGATTTTGGGTCTATTTCTTTGGCATTTTTTTGTCTGATAATGTATTGATTCTACAAGTTTTAATGGGAATATAGTTGAATTCCAATCTCATAGTGGTGTATGTCTTTTTGTTTTGTTCTTGAGCTCATATATGTTAACTTCACAAAGTGGGTTAGTATATGGTAAACAAATATTATTTTGATATTATCTTTGAGTTCCTAACAAAGTTAGGATTAAAGTGTTTCAGGTAATTTCAGTGAGTTCATGGCTTGATAAGAATTTGGTGTCATGGTATGTGAGTGAGAGGGATAATAGGAAAAGAACTTATCTTGAATTCAAGTGTGTTTGAGTTAGGGTCTTCAGTTGATGTATGCTATTAGGTGACTCTATGCCCTAGTTAAGGCTTTGATCTATTCTTTGGAGGCAGTCCATCATCTTCAATCACACACACAAATTCAAATGATCAAATCTTTAAATCAGTTAGTAAAGAGTATATTGGTATAACATTTAGTGAGTCCTTTCAAGAAGTGAATCAAGGGTACACCCACCTAAGCATTAGAGATCAAAGTGTAGGAGGATATCTTTTGATCCTTGTTAATATGCCCTCTTCCTTGTAGACTTTGGAGTGGTGATAGAGTCAAGGTGTTATTAAAATTATCCATCAAAGTATAAATCTACAAGTTGAAGATCAAAGGGAACTACCAACACTACTTTTCTCCATATCTTCTTGTTTTCTTCTAATTTATATCACATGATCCTTGCTTATGCCTTCCTTCTCAGCAATATTATCCACCATATTCTTAATTTTGTTCGTCAATGTTTCCTCGTGAATTTGACTTTTAACTTTTTGATACTTTTTTAGTGTAAGTACTGACCCTTTCAGCATTAGGATCTAATAGTTTACTCAAAATTTCCTCAACATACCCAACCATAATCTCAAAATATACTTCATCTCCCATTTGTGGAATCCACACAATCCTAAGTTCAACTACCTCCATACATTAGACATCAGTTTCAATCATGAAAAAAATATTGTATCCTTATATTTCTCAATGAAAATCTCAGCTAGTATTCTTTCCCCTCTTTTAAAACTTCTTTTGAGACAATTTGAAATAATCAAATTTTTGTTTGTCAATGTCTTCCTTTTTATACATCCAATAGAATATGCTAATCTATATTTCTATAGGGATGTCCTTCTGCAAGGTAATCACTCATTCTCAATATAGAAAAGTGTCAAATGAACTCATAGAATGCCTCTTTTATTCCTCCAATTCAATGAGATTCTTTCATTTAATGCCACTTGTACCCTATCTTTCAAAAAGCTGATACAAATAGTGAATTATAAATTTTATTGCATGATCCTTAATATGATCATGTAAACTTTTGTGATTATGAACATAGCCTTTCTAAACCAATCTTCAACTAAATATTCCATCATAGTCTTTATTACTTCAATTCGGAGGGTGACAAAAGACTTTCTAATGAAAACTTTCCCTTACTTCCTATGACCTAATTATTTTGATGATGAGGTGTCCATACCAAGAACTAGTGAGACCTATCTAGAAGCATCAATTTTATCTTTCTCATCCCATGTCTTATTCATTTCCTTTCATTTTCATCAACTAGCATGGTCTTCTTTCCTTTTTCATTTGATCCATTATCTTTCTTTGTTACATTGTTACATTTGCAATACCAAGCAATGTGTCCTATATTTATGTAATTAAAAATTATTTTGTTTCTACTTACATACCTTGTATTTCCGTTATTATCATTTCTCGCACTATTATTTCTAATTGAACTATTCATTCTCATTCCAATATTGTTATATCTACAATTTCTAGCTATATGACCAACATTGTTGTATTTTTAACAAGGAACATTCTAATTCACAAACCTCTGATTATTCTGATTAGTCCTCAACTTGTAGCCCCTTTCTAAGTGAAAAAAATTATTGCATTTTTAAACATGTAGGATTACCACATCTTGTAGGACTTTTATTAGGTTTGGTCTTACATCTTCATTTATAAGATTTCTATCAATATTTCTAGCATGTGAAGCAATATACTAAAAATGATGTTGAAGAGGTGTTAGTTTTGCATTCTCTTTCCCAATGACATAATTTGTTGCATGTGAAATATCTTCAATTGAATCTATGTCCATTTTCTTTCCTCAAAAGTGTTTGAACTTAGGTTCCTCCTTTTTTCTTTTTTTTTTTAGAATCACTACTTTCATATCCAAATCTAGAGCTTTCTTCTTTTCTCAAATTCCAATCCTTTCTTTTCTCGAGGTATTCTCTCATTTGCAATTTTTTTCATCAAGCTTCATAGAGATAGATTTGATTTTTTGTTGCATTTTTTATAGCATCATCTAGATCTCTTCTCAATATCTCATTTACTCTTTCCAACTCTTTCTCATTATGTTTAGATTACAATCTAGATTTTTAACTGTCCAAATTCACCATTTAGCTTGTAGCTTTCTTTAGTTTTAGCCATAAAGGATTGTTGAAGAGTCTTCTTTTCTTCTATTTCTTCAGTCATCTTGATTTCCATAGATTCCATCTCATTTTTTAGATTGTCTCTTTCCTTCATAATCAGATCATACTCTTAAGGTTTTTCTTCTTCAATAGGTGTAGAGTCATTTCCTTTCAATGATAACTGATCCACAAGTTCTTTCCTCTTATCTCTAGATTGCCTCAACTTTTCTTTCAGGATATTAATGAATCTATCAACACTTTTCAATTTTTCTTCCAAATAAATGATGCAAGTATAAGATTTTATAGTATTCAAGTGCATTCAGAAGCTACTTTAGGTTACTTCTAGATGCTTCCATCAAGATCTTCCTCAAGCTTTTAAACTTTCTCCAAGGAACTAGGCTCTGATACAAATTTTTAGGATTAAGAAGCACCAGGAGGGGGGATTAATCGATGCAACATTATTATTAACTTTCTTGGACCAATAATAAAAATTGAAATCATATATAACTAAAAGAAAAAACAAATAGAATGAACACAAATAACATTATAACACCATCAAATTTTTTTTCATGAAAACTCTATTAAGGGAAAAAAGTGGATGGGGATGGTACCCACTAAACTATCTCACTGTGCAGTTATAACTATGATGTTAAAGATAACATTACATATGAGAGAATAAGTGAATGCATTGACACTTACAATCTAGAGATCACTTCAAAATAAAAAAACAAATATTAGACCCTCAGTCGAGTTG